>JAXRKP010000456.1:85000-142500 GCA_037039925.1 Doris montereyensis | reverse complement strand
TTTGCTATCGGACATCGAGAAAAGTCTCCAGAGAGTGATATTGGAGGTGAGATGTCACAGTCTCAAGAAGATTTTATTCAGCAGAGCACATCTTCCTCTGACAAGGTTGCAGAGGATGAGGGTGTTGCCGGTTGAAGATCACTCTCATCCAGTTGTGAGCACATACATTTATCATCCCATCCCAAGAAATTCAAAGTTCTTGCAGTTGGCTGCAACAAAACCACCCAAACGATATCCGCAAGAAAGGCGATCAGGAATCACAATGATATCTTCACGAGGTCGTGTGGGAAGCATGAGGGACGAACACAAGCTGTCTGAAGCCAGATCATCAGAGGACCAGCCTCATCAGAGGTTTCAGCGGCGCAGTGATTCTGGGAAGTCAACCACACAGAAATCATCACCTCGTTTCATCACGCATCCACCTCACATGAAAGCTTCACATTCGGAAGCTGGATCTGTAGACAGCAACGGCTTCGCAGCCCTTAAATCTTCAGCCCCAGACAGTGAAGAGGAGTTGAAACAGCACAGTCAGTCATCCTTAGCAGACAGTCAGTTTGCAAGTGAAGGCTGCGACTCGCCTACCTTTCAAGATGTCATGGAAAGTGTTGTGTCGGATAGTAATGACATTTCTGACAGAAAGAATGGCAAGTCAGTTAAACAAAAGTCAAAAAGTGACCCAAGTGGTGATCGTGCTCGTGACATGCTTGACTTCCCCCAAGCACTTGAAAGTCCTCAGTCTCACAGTGCACCTCTTTTATCCAAGGAAGAGCTGGAAGCTCGGCGGATGGATAGGAGTCTGATGATATCTGAAGATGACGCCAGACAAAAATCGAGATCAGAGAATATGTTGTCTCCACATGTCAATTTTGATGATGAAGGGATGGAGAATCAGAGTTCAGATGATGAAGAGAACTCTGACTTTCGTTCTACAGACCCAAATTTGTCAGACCAGGAAAACCTAAGCCCCCACCCAAGTCGACTAAAGTCCTCGCCATATCTGCCCCAAGCACCCCTCATGGACCTTCACCGGCTCCATCTCTGAGCGCCCACAAACTTGCTCAGTGTTCCTCCCACTTCCGGTTCTGGAAGGAAGCCCAACATTTTCCGCAGTGCTAGCTCGGCAAGCGTTCTTCAAAGCCGCAAGCATGCAGTTACTCCCACAAGGGATAAAGACGTTGTCAGAAAGTACAGTATCACAACAGATGAAGCCATTGTGAACTCCAAGTCTTCCGTCAACCTTGTGCCAGATTTCTTACCCATAGGGGATACTGGGAGTGCTACCTCTATGCCGGCTGTCTGGAGTAAGGATAGACTTTCCAGCACAGAGTCACCAGAACGGGAGCCAGGCTTCATCAAGGTAAGTTGCATCTGACACTCAGATTTTCTGATATGCAGTCACTAAATATGTTCTAGCTTAGTGCTAACAAGTTTACATTGTCTGCTTCACTGTCTTCCTCTGTCTGTCTCCCTCCCTCACTGTCTGTCTGTCTTTCTCGCTGTCTTGCTGCCTCTGTCTCTGTCTTGGTATCCCTGTCTCTCTCTTTGGTCTCCTCCTTCCTGACTCTCTATCTCTCTGCCTGCATCATCTCTCTCTCTCTCTCTCTCTCTCTCTCTCTCTCTCTCTCTCTCTCTCTCTCTCTCTCTCTCTCTCTCTCTCTCTCGGCTCTCTTTTTCTCATTCTCCTCTTTCTGCCTGTCAGTCTTTTGCGGGCACTGCTGGCAGGTCCTATTTCTTGCCTTTCGTTCTTTGACTTATCTTTCATCTTGCTTTGTCCTCCTAATTCACCCTGAGATCACCGCAATGGTGGACAGGCTAAATTTCAATGAAGCAAAGAAAAGTCCCTGCCTTCTTATGCGGTATTATAATGTTTTTTGTCTTTTTCATCATTCTATGCTGCTGCAATGTATGTGGGTCTAAATCTAAAAATATGTCTTCGTAGCTGTTTGTCCATATATATATTATGTCATTGTCTGTCTGAATTTCTCTCTCCCTTTTGTCGTGTTCTGCTTCTTTCTCTCTGTCTGTCTGTCTCTCTGTATGTCTGTGTCTGTCTCCCTCTCTTTCTCTCTCTCTCTCTCTCTCTCTCTCTCTCTCTCTCTCTCTCTCTCTCTCTCTCTCTCTCTCTCTCTCTCTCTCTCTCTCGGCTATCTATCTGAGACACTGTGCTAACTTTTCAAACTGAAGGGTTAGAAGCCGAATCATGCCTTGCGATAGGATATTGAGTGAATCTTTAGTCAAGCAAGACCTACTAAAAATTTACGCTGATCTGAGCTGGACCGAATCTAACACTTAACACTCTAGTCGATGTAAGCTGGCTCTAGAGTAGATTGACAGTTGAAAAGGCTGCTTACTGAGTGCAATTTAAAGGTTCCACCAAACCCATTACATGATCTCCATCGAAAGATGGACATAGTGAATAATACTTTTTTTTTTTTTAAACAACAAACAAACATGCAACCAGACAGAAATTTCTGGAATTCCTGCCACTTTTGAGGACCGCTAATGAGTAATGACGGCAGTGTTAATGCCTGCATACATTCTTGCCGGTAGTTTGTCGTAAATAGTCGGATAAAGAAAACATGCAAACAGGCTCAATGCGTATACACACACGCGGCATGCCCATATTACTAGCCTAGATAAAACGAAGGAAGAAGGGAAAGTATGCTACGGTGTATACTTTAACTGTGCCTCTGCATTAAAAGGATAAGTAGGGTCCTCAAGATATAAATAACTTCAGAGAGTCTGCGGCTTTTGATCGTGGTTGAAGATACTTTCATCAGACTAGCCTGCTGTTGTCTGCCCACAACGTTCCTCTTCCAATCATTCAAAGTTGGTCTTATTATTTATATTGCTTCGCTCGTCCGTAACCAGCGGGAAATAGTGTCTGGGCGAATCTTAAGCGAAAGGGGGAACACAATGAAAGTAAAAAATAGAAGTGATCTGAAGAAAGCACACTGTATACCAATACCACCTTCCGTGTCCACGTTCTCTTGACACAAAGAGTAAACTAAAGTCTACGCTGACACACTAACAAATAAAGCGACATCAAAATAAACGACCCATGAAAAAACAAAGCGAAGACAAGCCAAATTCAACCTGACTGACACGTTCAACAGCAAAAGACAGTGTAGGAGTAGTAGTAGTAGTAGTAGTAGTACAAATGAAGAATTCAGTAATGACAAGTGGAGTGGGAAAAACAGATATACGCCAAGAGCATAAAGAACCGGATTGGATTTCTCTCTCTCTCTCTCTCTCTCTCTCTCTCTCTATATATATATATATATATATATATATATATATATATATATATATATATATATATATATATATATATATATATATATATATATATATATATATGTAATATATCTATCTTGAACATGTCACCTCAAACTAAATCTGATCCCATGATATGAATTTTGAATTTAGTTGTGTGTATTTTGTTTTTTCCGAAATTATAGACCTTATATACGTGTCAAATCCACAGTACAAATGCTAAATAAATCTCAGAGAAAGAAAACAGAGTAAATGCATTTGTACCGAATCTTAGTGCGGTGTAACCCATTTCGTTAAAGCGCATTTTGATAATCATTTATTTTTAAAACTATTTATAATGCAATGATGCAATGACATGTTGCCACCCGTTTGTTTTTAAACTACATGTACTTATTTTCTTGTCTTCTTTTTTCGCCACCTACGTATGTTAAACCCTGATGATGCCATTTGATGGCTAGCTGTGCCAAAAAGTCTAGACCCTTTGCTGTTTTTCTCGCCCTGTTACATGTGTACTATTATCTCAGCCCTCCAGCCAGTCGGCTCGACCCATGCGTCGTATCTTTGCCACTGTAAGACGGCAACCAAAGCCACACACACACACACAAACACATCATACCGGATCTGACGCCTGATCAAACCTCTTTTATTTCACACACACTGATATGATTGTCTGTGCCAACACTCTGAAATGTTATAAGAATGAATGGGTTTTTTTTTCCATTGAGAGAGAGACAGACAGACAGACAGAGAGTGAGGAGTGAGTGAGAAGGAGATAGAGGGAGAGGGGTACAAATTCCTTGTTGATAGTTTAAGCCGTCCGTTTTCCTTTCATACAAAATTGACAAACCTCCGAAATTCCTCGATCATTTTCTTTCTTATTGTTAATATGGACCTGGATGAAAGTAAGAATATGATAAAACAGCCAATAGATGACTCTTTCCCTTGTCTCACGCCCCATACCTTCTTCTAACACTTTGTTTTCCGCTTCCTTTTATATCAACGTTCTGGCATGCCATTGCAATATAAAAAACTACGTGTAAATATAATGTAGACGCGGTGATTGAGACAGGTAGGATTAGAAGACAAGGAGACCTCAGTATGGCCGATAATTGAGGTGTGCGCGTGACCCTTCAACTTGCCAGAGCTAAGCGTTTTACCGGCCATAGGTCCCGTTGTTTATTGATGTGCCTATATTATGCTTTTCCAGTTTCTGGCCCCAGGTTGGCACACCCGGTCCTTTTATATCATCATATCGCCCGCCTTCCAGTCCAGCTACAAGACCGGTCTCTGTGTTGGAAAGACAGTGAGAGAGATTGTTCGTCGGTGCATGTATATATATACTTATCCCTTCTCTCTCTCTCTCTCTCTCTCTCTCTCTCTCTCTCTCTCTCTCTCTCTCTCTCTCTCTCTCTCTCTCTCTCTCTCTCTCTCTCTCTCTCTCTTCTCTCTCTCTCTCTCTCTCTCTCTCTCTCTCTCTCTCTCTCTCTCTCTCTCTCTCTGCTGCTGGCTCGCTATTGTCTCCTATTTGTCTATGTTCAAGTCTATCCTATTATCCTTCTTTTCTGTGATTAGTGTGATGTTGTGACCCGAAACGTTTTGAGTTGGCCGCTCAGACTGCGCTATTCGTTTCCTTCTCTCCTGCTCGACTAATATAACCACCGCTTTCTCTTGTCCTTGTGTCCATCTGCCTACTTTAAACGTAGGTCAGATATTCATTGGCTGTTGTTGTGTCCATCTCCACCGCTTGTCCGGCACGATGTGTTGTTGCGAACCTGGGTTTTACGTGTTCGACAGAGTGTGACCATGTTCTGGCTGCTTTGTGCTATATCGTATCACGTGATTGAAGGTATTTCACGTCATGCATACACCAGATCGTCTTGTCCTTATGTGTCAATTGGTAAAGAACTTCATGTCGTGTAGTTGCATTGTAATCTACTATAGGACTGTGTACGATTTTGTCACCATCTTCGTCAATAGCATGACGTACTCACGCCCCTTTGTCCACAGGGCTACGGCAGGACTCTGTGGCGCAAAAGATAAGGCACTGGAAACGCCAAATATGTGGGTTCGATTCCTGCTATTTATTAGAGTGAGTGATAAAGGAAACCCTAAAGAATTTCTTTTGTTAGAATTTATAACGATGCTTCCCCTTCTTTCCTAGTAGTAGTAGGCGCCAGGGGATTGCAACATCTTTCACTTCTGTTATTGTTTTTCTACTGTATTTCGACTTTTTCATTGCACATTTTGTCACTGTTTTCATCTTATGGGGTGGGTGGGGGAAATAAGGAGATGGATGTGAAGAGAGGAGCTGCAAAAGATATATATATATATATATATATATATATATATATATATATATATATATATATATATATATATATATATATATATATATATATATATATATATATATATATATATATATAGGTACACACTTATATAGCGCTTTTTCACATGAGGTCTCAAAGCGGTTTGGAATACAAATGTGTCATACAAAAAATACAAAATATTAAAGAGTGATGAAAATCAGTATCTAAAATGGCGAAAGGGATTGAATTTAAACAATCAATATACATAATATATATACGTGTTTTTCTGCGTGTCTTGTCATCATGTCGATGGTGAAGAAAAATTCAGGGGATCCTACTCACACCGTGAGAAATTGGTAAATCCCTTGCGATTTTAAATTAGTATCCATTTGTCAAAGTCATATATATATAAGTAATCTTTTCCCAAATTCATGAGGTCACTGAAAAATGATGGACGTGCTTTAACAGACAAACAAATATCTCCTCAATGGGGATAATACTTCGTGGCAGTCTGAGTTTGAGAAATATATCAACTGTTTATAATAATCGTTTCACCCGTGGCAATAAATTAGTCAGAATCTAGCTCCTAGGCGTGCCAGGTAGGACAACCTCCGGAGGTCGTGTCATGGGTCTTGCCAGTGGTCTCCCAAGTTTTGCTCCGTCTTGGTGATGGTCAGGAGGGCAAAATTCCTGTTCAAACGGAAATTCTCAGATCATTGCTCACGTGGCTGAGGGCGGCATATTGTATTATAATCAAGCGATCGGTCGACGTACGCATCTCATTTTTTTTGGAACTAGGCCAGCTCTAACTCTAACGTACATAATTAATGAAGGCCAGGTTTACATTTGGCACTGTTGGTGTTATCGATGCCGTTTACTACGTCTTGAAAATCCCTGTTGTTAGTTTCGCCACAAATGTTATCATTTTGATACTGAGGTCACTGTCTTTGATTGTAAGTGTAGAGGGGGACTCGGTAGTTTAGAGGCAAGGTGTCGGCCTCTCAACCAAAGGTAGTGGGTTCGAGCCCTGCCAGCAGTTGACGAAGTTGCTCGACTTTTTTCAAGCAATTTCTACTCCCCCGCCTCACCTGGTCCAGGTAGGTGGATCGACACCAGTCCCATTGGAAACGGACGATAAAAAGGAGGTCCCGTGTGCAGATCACAACACTGTGCACGTTAAAGATCCCTTAGCTGTTAACAGGGCAGTCCAGGCAAATTAAAAATCTTACCAACACCTTAGAGAATCACCTTTAATTGTAAGAATAGCAATAACAATGAAGAAATTGACCACCTTAGTGTTTGCCCTTTGTATATAAAGGTTCCCAGAAATGTTTGTGTGTATGTGTGTGTGTGACAGAGAGAGAGAGAGAGAGAGAGAGAGGAGGGAAGGAGGGAGGGAGAGAGAGAAAGAGAGAGAGATGAGGATGAGCGTGATGGTTGGTTTCAAACGTATTTTGTCTTTCTGTTGCGATGATATGAGTGGTTAGTGGACTCTATCGGCTGGTCCTATTTTTCATCACTCCTTCATGTTCTTAATCGTGTAAGTTGTTGTCTCTTCTTCATTCATTCTCGGATCACCGCACATTATGGTGGGCGGAGTACATTCAAATTAAACCAACAAATAGTCATGGCCGTGTAGAGAACATGAGACTTTCATTTCAGATTTTGCGCCAATATTACGTGTGTCCGTTTCTCATATATGCATGATCTTGGCTTTGAAAAAAAACCCAACTACTTGTGGTTACGATTTTACCTTTTCCATAACGATTATGTCACAATCAAGCGTTCAAGATTGGCATATTGTTTGTTAAAATCCATTGTCTTTGTTGTCGTCAGATATCATACCTGAATACAGTGTCGCTTTACATTATATTGTTATACCCATTATCCCCCACTGAAGGTTTTCTCGAGGCATTATAACCTCATGTTCACCTCAAGTGGCGGGCCGTCGGCAGACAATACTGCTAGGTCTTACTTCTTTATTTTCACTCTTTTACACGTCTTTCTTTCTTATTGCTGTTTCCTCTTAAATCAACCTGAGATCATCGCATATGGTGAATAGCTTAGTTTGTGACACTTGACGTCTTTGGTAAGGACATAGGAGGCAATGGACATAGGAGGCAATGTTACCAGACTGTCGTAATGATGTTATCTTCTTGTAGTTGTAGTCTTCCTTTCAGCCTAGAATCGGTGGACGGGTACATCCTTCTTCTTTTCCTTTCAGTGTCAGTGATTTCATGTCTCATAATGTACGCTACATATTTCTTTTATATTGCTCTTTCTTATTAATGAACCCCGAAATGTCCGCATATTATATAATAAATACTTTTGGCGGGGTAAGTTCCATGAAACAAATCGACGTCTAGAAACGATCGAGAAAAAGATAAGGAAGGAACAAGGGTCCATATTATATATTATTACATATACACAAACGATAGACAAGTTGAATAAGGTACCGGAAATAGGTTTTTTTAAAAGGAAGAAAAAGAAATCAAATGGCAATCGGACAGGAACTACATCATGTGACCAATATGCACAGCTAGGCAGTGATGAGGAAAATACATCAATCATTCAATGTTGAGCAAGTTTCTTCGATGTTTTGTTTTTTTTAAAGTTTTAGTACAGACAGGTAAGATTTGAAAGAAATTCAAATTGAGATTGAAATAAGAGGAAGACGGGGTAAATGTGTTCGCCTCAAACGAGGAAGAAAAATACGACACGTCTTGTACATCACGTAGTGTTCACAGCACCAATGAATGTAGATAGTTGTTCGTAAGGTTCGTTCTTTGTGGGAGGTTTGTCGGATTTGTTTTCCTGGGTGACTAGGAGGGAAGCTTGTTTGCCCCCCCCCCTGCTGTCATTCTAAATAAATCTAAACCGATAACTAATCACAGATATTTGAACGGATCCCCCATCAAACGTTCACCTGTCGGCAAATGGGGGTGTCACGTGATCAAAGTGAGCCATCAAAATTAACTTCAAGCTGTTCGAGACAAACCTTCCGTCAAATCTGCTGGTGGTCCACTCTCTCTTTCCGCTAAGCCTCGAAGTCTTGCGCCTACCACTGCTACCAGGATGGCGTTCCTCAATTACCAGCGGATTAAGATTTGTCACCTGCCTTGCACGCCTTGATGAAAGGTGCTGGATAATAGGGGATATAAATGTAATAATTCACGAAGCGGTCCTCTTTGTCAAGAAGCCCGTCAAGAAGCCCCAATTGTTACGACGTCCTTTCGGCGAGAACCGTGCTCGGCCGCGCATGATTTAATCCAATTCTAGTAATTTGCTACACGTACTACTAAACGTCTCCTGAGGTCGTACATCTCCAGTCTCAGATGGGTTGTTGCAACAACAACATTTGTATATATGGGTGTTCCTACATGCGATTACCTGTACTATGTGGTAGAATGTCTACACGGTAGTGTTATGTTTGTATGTAAATCAAACGTAGAAGAGAAAAGGGAAAGAGAATTAACATCTTTACTTAAACTGTGGGAACTCTGAAGCCGAAAGTTGTTCACAAGATCCGCCTTTGTCTGACCCTCAACTTCGAAACACATAGGCCTATAGATAGGGAGTCAACAATTTTTTCACCATCAATCAACTCTTTGCATTCGGGGGACGTACATAATAATATATGTTACGGGAAAAGAAATGCAAGGTTATTTTATATATGCCTTAGAACTGGGGTTTTTATGTTACGGTTTCCAAATATATCTCAAGTAACTCAAATTTGATTTATGCAGTGTGGTTATTTCCTTCATCATCCAAGTTCTCCCCTCCACATCTCTCGAGAAAGACTTTAACATGTGTTTGCACACCTCTCTGGAAATGTCACATGGCCGGATGAATGCTCCTGTTGTTGCATGGCGCCTGTACCTAAACCACTTTCCACGTCAGAGTGAGTCAGGATAATATAAACGTCATTGCTTGGAGTGAGTAACAACACCCTTGTTACAGCCAGTCAAATCTGGTGCTAAAACGTGCATGACCTTTGCTCTTTCCCGTTTTGTTCTTTATTTCTCACTCGTTCCCACTATCCATCGCCAATGCATTAAAGGAAATTTCATTGAATGTAAATGGAACTCACTTACTCACCATCCACAACCCACCTAGGTGAGGTCTTGATAGAAGAACGTTCTCGTGTCTCTATGCTTTCGGTGCAGACAAAGAAAATTCATGCAGCTCTTATTGCATTACTCTATCGACAAACTGAGTTGAAACGAAGAAATAAATCGTTACTGCTCCAGAAGCGTCCGATAACAGTGAAGGTAAAGGCCTAGCAACAGTTTAGAATATTGTTTACTAGCACCATTTCAGGGTACACTTTTGGTTTGCTGGGGATGAAAAATATCTTAACGACAAAAACAGACAAACTAAACTTTGAATTATTGCATTTTAAAAATCAGTTTTGGAAGATACGTACATATACATGTGTACATGTATATTATATATATATATATATATATATATATATATATATATATATATATATATATATATATATATATATATATATATATATATATATATATATATATATATATATATATATATATATATATATATATATATATAAGGTATAAAACTTCCAACGGTTTACATTACATCCCTTAGATTTTTAGTCGTGAATTTTTTTCGTCGGTCAGATCCCGCAAATTTATCACTCAACATTGAATTTGTGAGAATGAACGATGTTGGGGAGCTTGTATTGTAAGGCATTTGGATTATTTATTTCATTCATAATCATATACATCGCTTTCCTCATTACATACCGTTGTGTCATTTTAATTTTGATCTTTGATTACATGTAATGATTTCCTTGACTTGTAATATCTGCCATTAAGCAGTGCCCGACTTTTCTGACAGATGTTTTTAATTTTGAAAAACAAAGTTAAAATAAGGTAGTGCAACTGATAATTCCAATCTTGAGGTCGAAATGGAAGGTCACTTTTCTGCACGATGCCATCAGGTATAACAATTTGTTAATGTACGTACCGCTTGTCCCCCGTTTGGTGTAAATTGATATATTTTTACGATGATATGTGTTTGTTCTTATGCATTTCTCTTGATGCGAAACTACTCCCAAGCTGCTATATTGCTGTCTATTCATATTGTGGTCATCCTTTCTTGGTCGAAACTCTATTCGCTGTCTTCTCCATTTCCGAAATTTACAAAGCCTTTAGAATTTAGAAATATGTAAATGCGAAAAGTCTAAATTCGGTTATCAAATGGCAACACTGGCCGACGATAACGCCCGGTCCTCCTCCTTTCTTCTCCCATGTTATTGGTCACTGGATAATGATACAGTCAAGGTCACACGACATTCCTGAAACTCTGTATCTGTCGTGTGTGTGTGTGTGTGTGTGTCTTTATGTGTATGTGTGTGTCATAATGACATATTCTGGAACGCTAATATGTCCTCCAGGAGCGTCACGCAGACCGGTGAATCCCGTCAACGTAAATTATCTAACAGCAAGATTACATCACGTCGGTCATTTTTTGTTACTACACATTTTTAGTATTGGTACACTGGTGTGTGTGTGGGGGGGAGGTTTACCTTGGCCTTGATGCCGAGGGAAATACAACTATTACACATGTTTTGCTTTCATGGGGATTTTCTCACGGCTTTTTATTGCAGTGGTGAATTGGAACTGTGAGTTACGATGGCGTAACCTACTCTAAATGATCAAGAGAGAAAAAACGAGATAACCATTAAAAGACAACCTTTTCCATTGGCTATTATAATAATAATATCCTGACAATTACTTACCTCTATAAACTTTATATAACACTATCGTGCGTCTTGCCCAGGAGGTGATTATTATCACCTGTTCTGTTTTACGCTATAGAAAACGGGATAAGCTCCGGCTGTATGGGACCGTAATGGCCTTGAAGGAACTTTAACTTTACATATTTACACTTTAACATTTTAAATCACCTTGTTATGGTTGGCGGAAGCTGCTGGTATATATATATATATATATATATATATATATATATATGTATGTATATATATTACGTCATATCCCAATGCTTATAATATACCCTACCATGTTCATATTTTTCTTTCTTTTTTCTCTCGCTAATTTATTCACGTCTAGACCGGGTTTCCTCTCAATTATAATATATTATATTATGCAAGACAAATATACTCTGGCGCTAATCGTTCCAAGAAAGTTCCATAGCTGCAAACATCGAATCAATATATATCCATTTACATATTATAATGGTTTATGTTGACTTCTTTGCACCTCTGTCGGGAATGAGGATTTATGCTCATTTCTGAGGAGTCTGAAGAACTATTCCAAAATGATCTAACGAGAACTCTAGACCCACTTATATGTTGAACGGTTTGTTGTTTTGTTTTGTTTAGTTGTTTTTTTTTTCTTTATGCTTTTTAAAATTGAAAAAGAAGGTGGGCTTTCTCGTGACTGGAAATGGGAGTAATGATGGTGGTGTTGTTAGGGGGTAAAGGGACGGGGTGGGAGGGTGTAAGTGTGTTTTTACTGTTAAACTAATTGAGCACTCTGCATTATTGCTAAATGGCAGTTGTGGCTGACGGAAGTAATAGAAGAAGATGAGGAAAGAAAACACAACTGTTTTTGAGATAGCCTAAATAAATGAAGGCAATGGATTGATATGTATGTAAAATGTGAACGTATCTGTTTGCATGTCTGTATGCAAAAATATGAGATGTTAGATCATGTATCTAATATATATATATATATATATATCATAATGTGTGTGAGTATGTGCTTGTATGTACGTATCTTGTATATTTTGTCTGTGTATATATGTTAAATATGTATATTTGTATGTGGATGGATAGACTGATATTATACTTATACATGTAAAGTATGACTGTTTGCATGTTGTTGTATGTCTGTTTGTACTTACGTAAAGATAGAGAGAGAGAGAGAGAGAGAGAGAGAGAGAGAGAGAGAGAGAGAGAGAGAGAGAGAGAGAGAGAGAGAGAGAGAGACAGACAGACAAAGAGACAGACAGGCAGACACTGACAGACAGACACTGAGACAGACAGACAGAAAGAAAGAGACAGATAGACAGGGACAGAGAGAGGGCATGCAGGAATAAAAACAAAAAGGAGGAGGGTGTGACTTGTTGAAAATGGTAATAGAAGAGTGGGCTTGGATGAAGGTGAAGGACGAAGAGGAACGTTTGTGGTAGAGAGGAAAATCTGCAATAGAGGGTGAAGCAGATCACCTCCTGTATTTATACCATCAGATAACAACGGAAACGCTGGTTTATACCTGTTCTCATATTATGATAGTAGGAATCGTCCATGTTGGGGATGCCTGCTGGATTAGTAAGTTCACACATCAGAAAAAGCTGAAGGAAGATAGGAGACAGACAGAATTAAAGGATGAGCAAGTCTATTGGGTTTTACAGAAGGAACAATGAATAGAGAGAGAGAGGAACAATTAATATATATATATATATATATATATATATATATATATATATATATATATATATATATATATACACATACATACATATACACACACATATACACACAGAGGTGGGAAGGAGGATGAAGGGGGGGCAGAAAAACAGAGATGGGAGAGGATAGACATAAAATGAGATAGAGTGGAGAGAGAGAGAGAGAGAGAGAGAGAGAGAGAGAGAGAGAGAGAGGGCAGGGAGGCGGGGTAGAGATTCATGTGCAATTGAGTTATTGATGAATTCGAACAGAGCTGTGGCACGCACCAATGGAATGACAGACAAAATATAAGCTGCCGCTCTGTTAGTTAACTTGAACTTTGCGAGTTCTCTTTGTAGGGCTGCCTTGCAGCTGCGAGAGCCTCAGACCCTTTCCAGATTCTTCCTACACCTGCCTACCCTTTTGGTCGCCTTACCTGATGAAAAAGTCAGGTATTGGGTAAAATTGAAAGGGTTGGGGTTGGAAGGTGGAGAGGGGTGTAGATTAAAATGAAGGAAGTTGGCTTTTTCCGTGCGAGCGTTTCACATTATACGTTTAATTAATATCTGTAGAATGTGATGGTTGTTTGTGTGTGTGAGTTGTGATTTCGTGTCCTGTTTCAGGGTTGCAAACGTCCTGTTACTTTGCGGCAGTCCCACATTGTCGCGTCGCCTGTCCCGAAAAAAATGACTTTCTCAACTGTTACAACTTTCAGCGAAAATCTAACTGTACAACTAACATTGCCATAATAATATTATTGTAACAATGCATCGAACACTGAGATACCTGTACAACACTAGACTCACAATGTTTACCTGCTGTTAAAACGTTTTCTATAAAAATGGCCCTTATAAAAAAAGAACTGAAGTAATATCATAAGAGAATTTATTATTGATGATATTGATGAAAATCCTATTAATTATATGCGCAAACTTAAAGATAAAATACATTATATAACTAATACTCCAATAAAGATAAAGATAATTCTTAAGTGTGACTATAAACTCAATATCAATGGATATAGTTAATGGTTATTATAGTCATCCTACAGAAACAATAAAATCTAATAATAATATAGATAGTTATTTTCAAAACTAATAACTAGATTTGATTCATGGAGTTGATAGTTATCAAGAAGAGGCAGTGGATTTGTATTTGCAGAAATAAACTGAAGCAACAGTAAACTTTTATAAAGCACATTATCTAAAACTTCCTTCAAATCTTCAAATACTATGAACATTAAAAACGAAAAAGATAATAAATGTTTCTTATGGGCAATCCTGTCTAAGTTATATCCTGCTGATGATAATAAAAAACAGTATCAAAATATAAAAATATGAAGACGAAATAAATATGAATGGTTTAGTATATCCTATATGTATTAATGGTATTTAATTAAATCCTGGGCTATCCATGAATGTATTTGCATTAGATAGACCAACCGAAGTTAAGTTTATATCCTGTATATATTTCTATTTCAAAAACAGATGAAGCTTGTGTTGTGGATTTATTATATATTGAAGATGAAACTAATACTCATTATTGTTTAATTAAAAATCTTAGTAGTTTTTCTTTGTGATAATAATAATCATAAAGCTTTTATTTGTAGGAATTGTTAAAAATATTTCACCACAGAAAACACATTAAATAGTCATTTTGGAAATTTGTAGTAATCATACTCATTGCAATGTTAAGATGCCGGAAGATAATAACGTTCTTAAGTTTAAGAATCTTGATTACAAATCTAGATTACCTGTTGCATCTGTATCTATACAATCTTTCTGTGTCTATACAGTCAATCTGTATCTATACAATCTATCCGTGTCTATACAATCTATCTGTATCTATACAATCTATCTGTGTCTATACAATCTATCTGTGTCTATACAGTCAATCTGTATCTATACATATCCATCTGTATCTATACAGTCAATCTGTATCTATACAATCTATCCGTGTCTATACAATCTATCTGTATCTATACAATCTATCTGTGTCTATACAATCCATCTGTGTCTATACAGTCAATCTGTATCTATACAATCTATCCGTGTCTATACAATCTATCTGTGTCTATACAATCTATCTGTGTCTATACAATCTATCTGTGTCTATACAATCTATCTGTATCTATACAATCTATCTGTGTCTATACAATCTATCTGTGTGTCTATACAGTCAATCTGTATCTATACAATCTATCTGTGTCTATACAATCTATCTGTGTCTATACAATCTATCTGTGTCTATACAATCTATATGTGTCTGTCTATCTGTGTCTATACAATCCATCTGTGTCTATACAATCTTCATCTGTGTCTATCAGTCAATCTGTGTCTATACAATCTATCTGTATCTATACAATATATCTGTGTCTATACAATCTATCTGAATTTCTTGACTCGTGTCGATGGTTGTTTACATCAGAGAGCCGTGGAGTTACGTTGCCTCTGGCCCACAATGTCGTGGGTGCAGGTTGCAGACTCGCCAACGTCACTCCGTACAGTACAGTACAGTACAATACCGTGTAATGATATGCTTTGAGGGGTCAAATCACTCGCAGCGGAAACTATGGGGTGGACCAGCTTGAAATGGTATCATTGTATCATCTACCCGAGCCTGTAACTTATATAACCTGATTATTGCCTACATCTGGGTATTCATAATCGGCATCTTCCTTGGGGGCGGGGGGGGTAAGGGTACAATTGAAGTGGAAGAAAGGTCGCTAGCTTACCAGTCAGTTGCCACTGTCGTACTAGTGTCAACAGGATCATCCAGATGGGAGCCTCATATTAAGTTCCATCAGCCTGTAAACCTGGCATGGCAGTACTTTGTACAACTCGGTACTTTCCTGTACAGTTAGTACCTTATACAGCTGGTACTTTCCTGTACAGCTAGTACTACCTTGTAGAGCTGGTACTTTCCTGTACAGCTAGTAGTACCTTGTACAAATGATATTTTCTTGTATAGCTAGTAGTACCTTGTACAACTGGTATTTTCCTGTACAGCTAGTAGTACATTGTACAGCTGGTAGTTTCCTGTACAGCTAGTAGTACCTTGTAGAGCTGGTACTTTCCTGTACAGCTAGTAGTACCTTGTAGAGCTGGTGCTTTCCTGTACAGCTAGTAGTACCTTGTACAGCTGGTACTTTTCTGTACAGCTAGTTGTACCTTCTACAGCTGATACTTTCCTATACAGCTAGTAGTACATTATACAGCTGGTACTTTCCTGTACCGCTAGTAGTACCTTATACATCTGTTACTTTCCTGTACAGCTAGTAGTACCTTGTACAGCTGGTACTTTCCTGTACAGCTAGTAGTACCTTGTAGAGCTGGTGCTTTCCTGTACAGCTAGTAGTACCTTGTACAGCTGGTACTTCATTGTACAGCTGGTACTTTTTCTGTATAGCTGGTACTACCTTGTACAGCGGGTACCACCTTGTACAGCTTGTACTTTCCTGCCCAGGATTTACCCCCCACCCCCCACTCCTCATGTTTGCCAGGACATTGTTCAGTTCTGTCATAAGCTTTAGTTGCGTGCTTTAGCTAGTACCCATTTGCACCTGAATAGACTAATGGGAACATCTTCAGTGTTTTTCCCAAGTACCAGTCAGGCCCAGGAAGCTAGGTTTCAATCACATGATCACATCACCATTGCTTTATCAGTAGGCCACTAATATCCATTTTCATACAACAGTGATGTAAAGTAATTGAGCCTACACCTCTGGATCACTAATAAGGAATTATGTATTCAACATGTACATTGCATCATCAAATTTTTATAATGTATGCAGTCTTTGAAATATGGTTTTGTTTGGTCTATTTTGTCTCAGAAATACATGGTGCCTTTGAAGACGAGCAGAGCAGTGTTGATGACAACATTGTGGACAACATCTTCTACATGATCCCGAGATCCTAACACATCACTCCCATATACTTGGACTTTCTTGACAATGTCTGGAAACACTGGAACACAGATCGCAGCACTGTCGATTGGAACATCATCACTACCATTGTAAGTAGATTGTTACAGGAACATCATCACTACCATTATAAGTAGATTGTTACAAGAACACCATCACTACCATTGTAAGCAGTCATAAGTAGATTGTTACAAGAACACCATCACTACCATTGTAAGCAGTCATATAAGTAGATTGTTAAAGAACACCATCACTATCATTGTAAGCAGTTTATTATAAGTAGGTTGTTACAAGAACACCATCACTATCATTGTAAGCAGTCATTATAAGTAGATTGTTACAAGAACACCATCACTATCATTGTAAGCAGTCATTATAAGTAGATTGTTACAAGAACACCATCACTACCATTGTAAGCAGTCATTATAAGTAGATTGTTACAAGAACATCATCACTACCATTGTAAGCAGTCATTATAAGTAGATTGTTACAAGAACACCATCACTATCATTGTAAGCAGTCATTATAAGTAGATTGTTACAAGAACACCATCACTATCATTGTAAGCAGTTATTATAAGTAGATTGTTACAAGAACACCATCACTACCATTGTAAGCAGTCATTATAAGTAGATTGTTACAAGAACACCATCACTATCATTGTAAGCAGTCATTATAAGTAGATTGTTACAGGAACATCGTCACTACCATTGTAAGCAGTCATTGTAAGTAGATTGTTATAGGAACATCATCACTATCATTGTAAGCAGACATTATAGGAACATCATGACTATCATTGAAATTGTTGCAGGAACATCATCATTAGCATTGTAAATAGATTGTGATAGGAACATCCTCACTATCATTTAGATTGTTATAGGAACATCCTCACTATCATTTAGATTGTTATAGGAACATTATCACTATCATTTAGATTGTGATAGCAACATCATCTTTAGATTGTTACAAGAACATTGCTATGGTATTAAGCATTAATACTAAGTAAGTTGTTATTGGAACATCGTCACTGCAGTCATTTGAAGTAGATTGTTATAGATGTCACCACTTTCATTAGAAGTAGACTCTTATAGGAACATTTTGAACTACCATTGAGATCTTGTACTGCCATTGTCATTAGATTGTAATAGGCACAGTGGAGGTCATTGCATTTTTGCCTTCTTATAAATCAAATTGATTTAGATTCCTTATAGGAACATTGCACTTATTTAGATTGTGATAATCTTTGCTTTCTTCTTCTTGTTCTTCTTGCTATGGTATTACCATTAATACTAGTAAGTTGTTATTGGAACACCATGACTGACTTCTTCTTCTTCATTTTCTTCTTCTTCTTCTTCTTCTTGGGACTTTTTGAACCACCTAGATTCTTACTTCTTCTTGTTAGATAGTAAAGGCTCAGTGGGATAGTTTTTGAACCACCTAAATCTAATTGATCTGATTCTTGGGAAACTGATTGCATTTTATATAAGTCTTGATAATCTTTTGCTTTCTTTTCTTCTTCAAATTGATCTTCTTCTTCTTCCAGTTGCATTTTATATAATTTTCTTCTTCTTCTTCTTCTTCTTCTTCTTCTTCTTCTTCTTCTTCTTCTTCTTCTTCTTCTTCTTCTTCTTCCTCTTTCTTCTTCTTCTTCTTCCTCTTCTTCTTCTTCTTCTTCTTCTTCTTCTTCTTCTTCTTCTTCTTCTTCTTCTTCTTCTTCTTCTTCTTCTTCTTCTTCTTCTTCTTCTTCTTCTTCTTCTTCTGCTTCTTCTTTCTTCTTCTTCTTCCTTCCTTCTTCTTCTTCTTCTTCTTCTTCTTTTCTTCTTCCCTCCTCCTCCTCCTCCCTCCTCCTCCTCCTCCTTACTCCTCAACCTCCTCCTCTTCTTTTCTTCTTATTCTTTTTCTTCTTCTTCTTCTTCCTCTTCTTCTTCTTCGTTTAGAAGATTGAACAATTCTTCTTTACCCTGACTTGAAAAGAGGGGATAATTCAATTATGATGCAGCCATGATCTTCATGCAATATCTGTATTTTCTCACCGTTATAACTTTTCATTAATTCATTGCCTACCTGATCTAGAGCCCTAATTGGTTATGCCTGGACACGCCCGTTTTCAAGAAAAGATGTAAACGTTTTTATTTTAAATCGATAGAAAGATTGGCTCAAACCTTTTAACAGATCGAATTTTGTAAAGGACGCTCTCAGACTGGACCCAGAAGTTGTCTGGTCACTGAATAGAAATCTGGATAAAGTAGATTTATCAAGCCCATTCTTGCGGCTCTCCAGGGGCTTAAATGGTGTGAGCAGATTTTCTCAGAAAATGCAATTAAATATCCGTTTCTAACCTTTTTCATTTTCAGTTTGCCAAACAAACAGTATTAGAAAGCTACTTGTCCTTTGTAGAAAACTATAACGCCTCTGGGAAAGTCATTGAAAACGCTCAACACCAAATCATCTGTACAAAAATTCATTGAGGTGAGGCTGTGTGCATGTCATGTTTTTGTCTAGAAGATTTTTTTTACCAAAAGTAAAAGACGTTATGGTGTATATTGATTCAAGTGCAAGTCAGCAATAATGTAAAATATGTTTTTTTATTCCTATCTACGAATGCAAGTTTTTAATGTGGATTCTTTTCGTTTGATCGTTTTCTGCCCGTTTTTGCCCCCTGTTTGCAATTTTTTTTAGGTTTGTTTTTATTATAAGTGTAAACATTTCCTGTCTAGATTGATGAGATTTTTTTTCTACAGTTAATGGCAGGTTAAAATGTTGGAGCTATTCTTACTTCAATTGAACACAAAATTTTGAGTGCTGGTTTAATTGTTCTATATGCAACCACCCACAGCAATGCCAGAGGGACAGTGGCAGCAAACTGACCATGAAGGATTTGATAGTTCGGCCCATACAAAGAATACCACGATATGAATTACTGATTCAAGTAAGTAAAAGAACGTTGTATCACCTGCCAGTTTGGCTTTTCTTTTGCGCTTTTACAACTTAATGAAGTTTTTCATGTTGTCAAATCAGCAGAAAATGGACCTTCACAATCAATGCACTATTTGGGGTGACCAGAAAGGATAAGGCAGTTCTGTAATATCATTTTCATAAATTAAACCTTTAGTATCGTCTTTGATGCTGGGATGATAACTCGATGAATACGCATATTTCAAATATCTGTCTGTAAGATAAGATAAGATAAGAAGAATATTTATATTGCGCCTTCCTCAGAAGAGCTCAAGGCGCATTTCAAGCAAAATGATTACACAGGCATGGCATGCTATGGCTAAAACATTTTACATAAAACAGATGCATCAATAAAAAAAATAGTATCACAATCAATTCAGTAAAAGCACGTAATTCAATAAAATTCATCTAAATATGTTGGAGAAGTAGTGGGTCTTCAAGCTTGTGACAAGATAGGTTTTATCAAAAATATGTACTAGTTCTGACCACTCTCCTTTTTTCACACACACACACACACACACACACACACTCTCTCTCTCTCTCTCTCTCTCTCTCTCTCTCTCTCTCTCTCTCTCTCTCTCTCTCTCTCTCTCTCTCTCTCTCTCTCTCTCTCTCTCTCTCTCTCTCTCTCTCTCTCTCTCTCTCTCTCTCTCTCTCTCTCTCTCTCTCTCTCTCTCTCTCTCTCTCTCTCTCTCTCTCTCTCTCCCTCCTCTCTCTCTCTCTCTCTCTCTCTCTCTCTCTCTCTCTCTCTCTCTCTCTCTCTCTCTCTCTCTCTCTCTCTCTCTCTCCTCTCCATTCCCTCCCTCCCTATTCCCTTTAAATATCAATCCCTCCCTCCCTCCCTCCCTCCCTCCCTTCCCTTTAAATATCAATCAATCAATCAATGAAGCATTCAATCATTCAGTCCTTTTATGCTGTTTTGATTTCCAGCGCTTTGTTAGACAACACCCCTCATGACCATCCGGACTACCCCCTGTTGCAGAAAGCGTGCCGAGTCATGCATGATCTGGCTGTCAAACTTGGCACAGTCAATGATTCCCAACAAGAGGAAGTCATGCAGGAAACCCTCAAGAAACTGGAATTGCTTCTCATTTCAGATGTAAGTCGAAATTAATGGCTCTAAACTATACATGAGTTTGTCTTCTCCTCCTTCTTTAATGCACCCTAGGTCGTCCGAGAGAACCCGAAATGACAATCACCAACACTCCTCACTTACCCTGGCTGGCGGAAGGCGAGATGCAGATACCTGCGACTTAACTCTGGGGGGGGGGGGGGGGGGGGGGCATGCATAGATACATTGAGCAAAGAGGAACCCTCTTCCCCTTTTCAATGCCAAAACTCCATTAACCCCACCTCAGGGCAAGTTTGCTGTTGGTTGACAGCGAAAGATCCCAATCATTTTTGTGCTGGGCTGTCTCTAGCGTAGCAACCAACCTGGCAGAAGAAGTGTCGTTCCTAAAAATATCTTCTTCAATGTCGTTTGTTTTTGAGGATGTAAATATGTAAATGATCTAGAGTTGCTGAGCTTGTGTCTCAAGCATGAAATCACGAGTATGAAATCTGAAGGTGGATGTGCAGCTATTGACCTTGACTTTTAAAGTAAGATAAAAAGCTACCTGTGATTACAGGTTGGTAAGATAAAGCTAGTCTTATTGACCTTTTTCCTGCGGGGATGGTATATTTACAATGATCATGCAACATATGTACAGTACAGAGGTAGTATTTATGTGACTGTCCAGCAGTGCCAGATAGCCATTGCTTGTCTGTCAGGATGGTATTTTTACATCCATGTAGTGTTAGGGCTTGCCTCGTTAGCGCCACATGAATTGTCCCAGATGCTAGGACAATCTAATCCCATGTAACCAATCTATGTCCATCGACCAATGATATTTCAGCAAAAATTGCTTGGCTCCACCCTATAAATGAAAGGCAAGTGAAGTTTGACTGACGGCTACCTGTAAGCAGGGCCGTACAGTAACAAAGAAGATCACAACTGGTAGGCCAGTAGGAGCACAGAACAGCGGGCAAAGATCAATTAAAAAATTTTGAAACTATGTGTTTTCTGCTTACACTTGTCAAAGACTGATTGAGAGTGTTTAAAAGGCTGTACAGAATTAAAATTTGAGTCCTTTGGTAATCATTTGATCACTTGACAAAGAGGATGTGAATACAAATTATATGTGAGTACCCAATCATATACAAGGAATCAAGTCAAATGCTTCATTATCCCTCATATGCATCTTTTCTTGTAAGAAAATGTCCAAGGTTGTGATGTGGTAGCTATGAAATGAGTGATGAGAGGCCACATATTACAGGGTAGCCAAAGAGATTGTTGAAGAGACAAGAGATTACATGTTGCATTATAAATAAACTCTAGGCACCCAATGTATCTACCATACAATTTGTGTTTAAAGCAAGCCTTTTCATACTTTTCCTATTATTCAAAGAAAGTCATTATTTGAGGAGAAATGAATGCCGATATATAGTTTTCCATGTCAGAGAAATCAACGTAATTGACTCCTTTTAAACAAGAAAGTTTGAATTATAATGAAAATGATTACTGATCACATGATCACTTTATTTTCTGTCTCTCTCAATTCGTCTAGCTGGCTGTCCCAGACCGATCCACATTCGACATGACATGGTCCAGTTGTTTGTGAGTATTTTTGCATTTCACACTCGAAACAACATTGCTATCACCATATTAACTTTGTGCTGGAGCAGTACACTGTAATACTGTTTACTAAAGGTTTCTTTCTGTATTTGGTTTGAAATATTGCCGTGAACTAATTTTTTTTTTAACAAAATGGTCTTTTTTTAAGCTCCATTTTTCAACATTTAAAAGATATGAGTTAGTTTCATAGTATTGTCAATATTTCATGTTGTAAGGAGGAACAGTTTTTCATTCTCAGCCAGCAGTTTCATGTCTTAAAAGAACTTGTCTTGAAAAAAATCTTAAGCCACACTTTGAGATGAGATGCGAGGCTCATTAATTATTCTCTCAGCTATGTTTTGGCAGTGGTTGAGCCAGGAAAGAAGTTTTTATTATTATTTTTTCGTTTGTTTCCCACTCTGCAGAACAAAAAGGACCAGTGCTGTATATGGCTTTTTCTCAGATGTCATCATCATTAGCAGCATCAAGCGAAAGAGTGGCCCTGTCACTACGCAAAGTTTCTATCATCCTGTGAGTTTCTCCATGCACTGTGTGACCATGCAAACCATTTCCTTCCTTTACCCTTAAGCCCTTGACGTTTAGCTTTATTTGCTTTTCACTACTTACAGGTTTCATGTTTTTACATCACAGAATGATGGTTATTAGCATAAAGAATGTTTGTCTCTATTTGCATGGCCTTTAGGCTAGGAATTGTTTTCATCAATTGAATTGTATGTCATATACAACTAGTGGTATCTGGGTTGATTTTTTCTTGTAATGAAAATGTGAGAAGATATTAGATGTATAGCTTTGTAGTGTCTTTAAAAATGCTATAATCCAATTTTTGTAACAATGGGAAAGAAAATAAGTCAGATTCGTGTTTACATTAAATCGCTTGTAATAAGAAAAGTCTATTCGGGACATCTCTTCTTTTTCTAAAATCTTTCAGATACACTTTTAATGATTCATATAGTGCAAAAACCATTGACCTGTTGGCGTAGAACCCTAAAGCTAAAGATGACACATAAGGTTTCTTGTCCACATCATTTCGTGCAAGTTTAATGAGTAGTGTAGTATTTTAGGATTTTGCAGAATAGATTTTTGTTTTTCACTTTTAAACATGCCAGAACCAATATTTTGACACAATAAATCTCCCAGGCTTTTTTTTTAAATTTAAAATCAAAAAGAGTTAAGCTTATATTTGTTTTCTGTACTTTTTCTCTCCAGAAAAACTCCATATGGGCCAGATTATGTGGAAAACATAAAACATAAAGTCTGGTTACGTGTGGGTCTTGATGATCTCGAGATTGTGAAAAGTAAGTTTCATAATAATAATATGCCTTGTAACAATCATTATGGATAAATAAATGGTTGTATTTTTTTACATTAAAAAAAAAATTTGCTCAATTTTTTTCGGGTAAAACACACTGCCCTGGTCAAAGTAGGTGGATCGACTTGATTTGATTTGATTTGATTTACCCACATCCACAACTAAGGTGATCTCTGGGTTTTTGGTCGAATTTTTCATTTTGCCTGGACTGCCCTGTAAACAGCCAAGGGATCTTTAACATGCGCAGAGCGTTGTGATCTGTACACGGGACCTCCTTTTGATTGTCCGTCTCCAATGGGAGTAGGTGTCAATCCACCTGCCTGGACCAGGGGGTAGATTTTTGCTAGAAAAATCAAGAGAAAATTTTTCAACCATTGGCGGGCTCGAATTTGAACCCACTACCTCTTGGTTGAGAGGCCGACACCTTGCCTCTGGACTGCAGAGTCCCCAGGTGGATCGACACGAGACTGACGATAAAAAGAAGGTCCCATGTGCAACTGATAACACTGTCCACGTAAATGACCCATGGCTGTGTACAGAGCAGTCTGGGAAAATTAAAGAAATCCTATTAAAACCACAGAGATCACCTTCGTTATGGATATGGGTAAACTCAAATGAAATACTGAAAAAAGATGTCACTACTACTTTTGATAGCCTCATCTTCTCCACATTTACAAATTGGTATTGGTATAAATTGTACAATTATTTCAAAATAAGTATTGGTAGTATTGATCATACGGCTTAGGGCCAAGAGCCTCTATAGATGATCAGAGTGGGGTTTTTTTAAATTTAGCATTCACTGTTTTCTTCCTTCACAGCTCAGGGCACTTTGGTGCTAAAGCCGACGGGACAAAGAGCAGGTGGAAGACGATTTGAACCTTGTGACACAAATGGCAGAACTTGCGGGCAAGTTGTCATGTCAACATCAGGTGAGAATGCCTAGCCTGCCTGTTGTCACAGATGCAGTTTTTAGAACAGGAAGAGTTTTTTCAACACTGTTTTGTCTTTGCTAGCTTTCCATGTGCTTCTTTGATGTTGGTGCAGGCACAAACCTAAAGTTCCTTTATGGCCATTATCGTTATATGTCGATTATTATAGTGTGAAGCAGAACATGGCCCCCTGGACAGATTGTTAGGCCCCGCAGGTTTTATTCCTCAACTGCTGCCAGTACCCATTTGCACCTGGATTATGTGGGGGGAACTATGTATTAAGTGTTATTTTACTGTGATTGACTGGTACGAAGTGTACACATTTGTAAGTTATACACACTGCATGCAATGTGTGTGTGAGTCAGGATCTGAGGTTTTAGGTTGAAGAAGAAGAAGAAGAAGAAAACCCTCCAAAAATACTTATGTAACGCTTTATTAACATTGTGATGGTTGGAGTTACGAGTCACTGTGCAAATCAGAAAGGAGATCAAAGTTGATATTAACAAGGACCCCTTACACTTTATGTGTAATTATAGCTCAGACCAAAAGAGAAACGTTTGGATCCAACCTTTGATCAAACCATTTAGATCTAACTCTATTACTATTAATTAGCCATCACTGTATCACTCAATTTCTGCAGTTTATATGATAGTGGAATTGGTGATAGCTTGGTTTTCTCTAATTCTTACTATTTAACTTGGATGATGTGCAGCTTTCTCCATTTGATAAATATGCACTTAGATTTATGTTACTAGTAAACTGTTTCGTCATAAAAGTATGTAGCAGAAATTCATAAGTGAGTTTTTAATGTCGTATTCAATCTTGTTATTTGTTGTTGCTACTTATTATATGTTCCTGTTTGTCTCATAACCTTTGATACAAGCTCAATAGCCTTCTCGGTGTTGTCTTCCCCAGGTGTGGATGATGTGATCAAAGAGATGAGTGCTTCTCTCACTAGGCAGCTTTCAGAAATCAGTGCCCGAAGCTCGTCTTCCGAGTCCAATAAGATGGAGTTACAAGTTACAACACAGTAAGATGTTTTACATTTTTGTTCTGTCATTTGCACCTTTGACACTGAGTACTTGTCTGTTGTTGTTGTTGTTGTTGTTTTTTAGACTTAAAAAATGCCTTTGAGTTAAAACTATATTGTCTACTGTTGAATACTATAAAATGTTAGGACAGACAGCTTTACCAATTTTTCTCCACATCAATATTTCTGTCAGACAAAGTCATTAATGGCATGCACAGATACATTTAAAATTTCTTCAAGGCTGTTAGGGCCTATAGAGCCAGAGCGTATCCTGGTTTCTATAGTGTGAAGCAGAACAGGTCATAATAATCACCTCCTGGACAGAACACTAGTCTGATTCAGGTTTTTATTCCCAAGCTAGTGCTTGTACCCTTGTGCATCTTTCCCAAGGAACACAATGTCACATCTAGCTTTGCCAGGATTCAAACCTGGGACCTCATGACCCCAAGTGTGGCAACCTAACCCCTTGGCTATCATTGCCACTATTCAAAGCAGCATTTGTTTGTAGCTGTCCGTTGCAGAGCTTTTCCATGTCTATAGCCATAATTATGTCCTTCACATTCGCTTTGTAAGACTATGTGCTGTACATGTTTTTCGGGAAACTGTATGTAACTTTATATATCACCTGAGTCTTTTAAGCTGTGGGCTTGTCTGTGCCCTCAACCACATCATATAGATGCTCTGTGATGAAATATTGTGACAATCATCTACTGTAAGAAGTATGAAGAAAATGTCTAGTTGAATAAGACTGTTGTTTAAAAATGAGTATATCGACTGAGCTGAATTGTAATCTTGGGAATTTTTACTTTTACCTTTTAGGGAAGGCGTGCTTCATCTAGTCATAAGCTTTTCATCCTCTGAAAAGCGATCTTCATGGGAAATCGCTTTCTCCGACGCAAAACAGAAACTTTGTAAGTTTTCCATTTGAGGCCAAATCTAAATAATCCTATATTGTGTTTTGAAATGTGAGAAATGAAAAAAGGATACAGTATTTACATCATCTGGGATATCTTTTGGATCCTGGTTCCCAACGTGAAATAGAGAAACGTAATAGTTATAATGACTGCAGATCACTTTTACATTAAACCTTCATCTCTTAAGCTGATGCCAAGGGATTGCAATGAAAATACAATTTCCATCTGCACATATATTATGTGCTCAAAAGTTCCACCATTTCATGTAACAACGAGTTTTCTGTTAAAGCATTACATGAATCACTAAAAGTAAAAGCTGGAAATGTGGAAGAAGACGACGTATTGTTTGGATGCAGAGTTTGTTTCTAAATTTGTATGCGTGCATGATATTTTTTTTTTTTTCAAGGTTTGTAAAGGTTTGCGCGCGCGCATGTGCGTATGTATGTGTGTGTGTGTGTGTGTTGATAGGGAGACAGAGGTGGATATGTGGAGGAGAAGAATCATATCATCAGTTTTCCTAAATCCCATCTCATCTATGAGAGATGTTAAGTTTGTATGTCACTCATATTAAATTACATTACTATATCCTCAGAATGGTAAAACAAATTGTTTTGTGTTGTGATTCTTTCAGCTCTTCTATCTGACAAACGTGCCCCAGAGTTCCTTCAACCTCTCCCCATCACCAAAACTAGAGCTGGAATGCAGGTGCGTATAGCTAGGGCTACATTCACGTTCTTTCTTTTTTTGCGTTGTTGAGGATGAAAGATGGATTTATAGTCCATATCCCCGCACAAGAGCAGGCTCACTAATTGCACATCATTAATCCCCCAGCTGGCCATTTCATCCAAAGTCCTTTTCAACCTTCTGGGAGTATACACACTAATGCAATGACAAGATCTTTCTCCACCTATAGCCTGTAACTCATTCACACCGAGCCGAGTGAGGAAAGCAGAGCACAACGTCGGGACAAAATTCCTGGGCCAGCCAAGGGTTTTGAATGAGTGCCATAGGGATAACAAACTCACAACACTGCGGTTTAGCTACAACGCCTCCTTAGCTATGACTGCATTCACTTTGTTTATCTGATCTTCATTTCCGCTTCTCATGCACTTGTAGCTTGAAAACATTGAGTCTCCACAGGAGCAGTCAGCAAGAATAAGAATGTATTTCAACTATCTAAATAGCACAGTGTTTTGTTGTCAGAGATTTTTGGTTACGGTTTTTTTTTCCTTCTATTTTAAAACATTTTTTCATGGGATTCATTTTTGATTACATTCAAGAAGGAAAAAAGGGCATGAGGAGGAAGACTAAAAAATACCCATGTTTTTCCTTTTTTTCTCATTTTCCAGTTCTCATGTGCAGCTCCAATTGATGGAGTGAATTCTGGTGGCTATAGGGACGTCTGGGTTTGCAACAGCGATGGTTACGTTGGACACATGTGTTTGTTATCCTTACAACCAGAACCAATAGTGACTCTCAACACTCCTGTCCCAGGATGCAATGCTCGTATTCTTTGTATATGTGCCGTGCCGACCTTTAGCGGATCATTCAGAAGGTCAGCCCTTGTTCTTGATTTGATGTTCCTGTTATGTTTTGTTTATTTTTTGTTTATTGCTCACTTATATGTGGAGTTTTAGATATTTATGAATTTGATTTAGGTATTTGTCTACCAATTTATGAATCTCTTTATTTTCAACTGTCTGTCCATCTATTTGTCCCTCTGTGTCTCTATCTATATGTATATCTGTGTCTGTCTGTCTGTCCATCTATCTATCTGTCTCTATTTATCTATATGTCTAATTGACTGTGTGTCTGTCATCCATCTGTTTAAATTCTCTTAATCTGATTATAAGCTTACACATTTGTATCCTGATCTGTATATCTATCCGTCAATCTAGCTGTCCATCTTTTTATACACATGTACCTATCTGTGCCAGTTTTCTTTATTTTCACGCCCAAACAAAGCCTATAATATTGTTTTTTGTGTCTGACAGGAAAACTTCCCAAAAGGGGCGGGGACAGCGAGACTCTATAGTGATCCAGGAAGGGCCGCGCATCAATGTGGAGAAAGCTGGAGAGGAGTTGCGTCCCATTAGCCCATCCATCACCAGTCCATCCACGGATGAGACGGAAACCAGTGATAACTTCAACGAGGAGGGGCTATCAGACGGACTCAGAGTCCAGCGATGACGAACCTGTGTCTTTCATTAGCAGGGCAGACGAACTCTATGTGGGAGGTATCCTCAATTGATTTTATGCATTTCATGGCTGACTGTTATTGTCATTTAAGTAATAATATTAATGTAGAAAATATTATATATAAATGTAAATACATGTTAAAACCCTAAAGGGACAAATACAAAACAAATACATAAAAAACTTGGGGTCGACCATGTATATAAAAAAAAGTAAAGGAAGTCCCATACTCAGATATGAACGTAGGGCAATCAGTAGAGTTTTGTATTTTCTAGGCATACGGCATAATATGGTAGTTTTGCCATTGCTTTCAACCAAGTCTGAGAGAGCTAGCTATCCAGTTGAATTAACAGGAGAGCTAGATAAAACTTGCCCAGACAGGGAATCGAACTCAGGCCCCCTGGATGATAGTCAAACTCTCTACTGACTGAGTTACTGGCGCCTATGTTACGTATAAATTTATATCAACTTTTGTCTTTTTATTAACAGCATGTAACTTATTGACATGTTAATTGTTATTACATAAATGTTTACAATTATCACCATGCAGGTATCAATATTTAGACTCAAAACTCTTCAGGACTACTGAGAAAAACTTTGGGAGTCTAACATCTATAGTGCATCTATTTATAAGACTTTCCACATAGCCCCTTACATCATCTTTGGTCTTTTTATTAATAGCATTTATAATGCTTAATGTTGCTGCAGGGGCACGTTCTTATCATCATATTAACTGTTTGGTTTTTTTGTCAATTTAAAATTGTTGATTCATGTGTTAATCTTCATTGTAGACAAGTCTATTATAAATCTAAATTCTATTGCTATTAATTAGTCTGATGTGGGATGAGGATAATCAATTTATTTCTCACTTTATCGTCTATTTGTATTTTTTTGCTTGACTCCATATATAGATAGAAGAACTCTTACCATTACAACTGTATGATAAGTGGTAGGTTGTTTTTCATCTTTTTTATCGTCTAATCTTTTCCAGAGCTTCTGTCCGATGACGAAGCTCCGAAACCTCCTGTTTCCGAGCTGACCGAAAGTAGTCCTGACCCCATCACCACCTCTGGTAGCTGGGACCAGGATCCAACCAAGTCGACCATGTGGCTGGGCACAGAGGATGGCTGGTAAGCAATGGCCGTGACCTTGGCTAGCCCTGTCAATTCATTCCCCCTTCCTCCGCATTCCTACCCATCAGCTCCATTTCCATCACCTCCCCTTCCTTCACCTTCCTACCCATCAGCTCCATTTCATCAACTTCCCTTCGCTTTCCTACCCATACCCATCAGCTCCATTTCCATCACCCCAGGGATGTAAATCCTTCAGATTTTCTCTGATTTCAGATTATTTGATTGTGTTGAAATTTGGGGTAAATTCCTTGATCTAATCCCTATTTCTAGTCTAGAAATAGATCTAGATTCTAGATCTAATTCTATTTAATTTTTGTTATTTCAGATAATTAATTTTTTAATTCACTGAGAGATCTATTATATTTTTCGACTGTAAGAATTCAGACCTAAAAACTATGAACAAAAAGAAGTTATTTTCACAATTACATTAATACTACTGTCACAATATCCGTTATTATTTGTAAGACGAATTTTCAGAGAACAATTCTCTGACAGCCGAGTTTCCTTCACTATCATTAGTCTGAGATTCTCCGAGATTCAGAGAAAAAATTCTCTGACCCACGTAAATAGCCGAAGCGGCGAAATAGACGGTAGGTATAAGGGAAGTAACTCTCATTAGTAATTTTTAAAATTAGTAAACAACAGTTGATGCGATAGATCTAGAGTGTAGGAACAAATTTCGATGGGATTGGTTATTGTTGAAAGATGACAACGGCGATTTTTTTTCAGATTATTTCCGAAAGGTAGACAAAGATGGATTTGCTTGGTGCTGTTACTGTAAGTGCGAGATAAAGTATGGTAGTGGTGGGGTGCGTTGTTTAAATGACCATGCTAACCGATCTAAAGCTCACAATCGAAACCGTCATATTTTTCGATCTAATCTTAGTCTTCCAGCTGCAATGCAGGCAGCATGCAGTAAGATTTCTGGTACTGCAGATATCAGTAGTCCATCACTGCCTAGATCTAGTTCTAGTTCAGCTCTACCATCCTCTTTACCTTATGGTGCTGCTCAAAACATTGAGCAAGAGCACAATAGATCTAGGGTACCACTCATTTATTTATTTTTTGTCCACTGCATGTCAGTTCTAGTTCTGTTTCTTCATTTTAAAGTCTCTTTATCCCTAGTAATTTAACTAAAAATTAAGCTCAGGAGAGGCCATTTTTAAGCTGTACAAGTGTGAAAATTTAATTTCGGCCGGGGGTTCCCCCCTGGACCCCCCACAGGGGCGTTGCCCCCGACCCCACCGGGGCCTACGCTGCCCCTGGACCCCGGTGTTTCTTTTCAGAGAATTTCTTCATTTGCCATTTACATCCCTGATCACCTCCCCTTCCTTCATCTTCCTACCCATCAGCTCCATTTCCATCACCTTCCTTCCTTCACCTTCCTACCCATCAGCTCCATTTCCATCAACTTCCTACCCATCAGCCCATTTCCATCAACTCCCCTTGCTTCGCTTCCCTACCCATCAGCTCCATTTCCATCCCCTCCCCTTCCTTCGCCTCCTTACCCATCATCGTCTGTTTTGTCGCCTCCCCTTCAATCCCTCTCCTTTAGTCAACTTGCCTTCCATCGCTTCTCCAACTATTACCTCCCCTCCATTCACTATTCATTCCCTCCTCTGACCCGGAGATTACCGCCGCAAACTGTGGAGAGGGTTAAATTTCAATTAATCCAAAACCCCTTTCGTCCACTTCCCTTTCATCACCTTCCCTTTCTTCCCCTTCATCACCTTCCCTTTCTTCCCCTTCCCTTTCATCACCTTCCCCTTCATCACCTTCCTTTCATCACCTTCCCTTTCCCTTCCCTTTCATCCCTTCCCTTTCATCACCTTCCCTTTCCTCCCCTTCCCTTTCATCACCTTCCCTTTTTTTCCCCTTCCCTTTCACCTTCCTTTCATCACCTTCCCTTTCATCACCTTCCCACCTTCCCTCATCACCTTCCCTTTCTTCCCCTTCATCACCTTCCCTTCATCACCTTCCCTTTCATCACCTTCCCTTTCTTCCCTTTTTCCTTTCATCACCTTCCCTTTCTTCCCCTTTCCTTTCATTACCTTCCCTTTCATCACCTTTCCTGCTATATTTCACTACAAAACGCTAGTGACTGGCAGACTTTTTGTTTTTTTACTGTAAAGGTGGATAATTCATGTTAAATTACTTATGGGATCTGGAATACTACAAGCTGTTCTGCAAGACAGAATTAGTTCAAGCAGTCTGTTTTTCGATTTCTAAAGGTTAGCAGCTCCCCCCTCCTATCATCCCCCTTCCTATCATATCCCCTAACTATCACCTGCCCTTCCTATCATCTGCCCTTCCTAACATCTCCCCCTTCCTATCATCTACCTTTCCTATCATCTCCTGCCCTATCATCTACCTTTCTTATCATCTCCCCGTCCTATCATCTCCTCATCCTATCATCTCCTCGTCCTATCATCTCCCCTTCCTATCATCTCCTCGTCCTATCATCTCCTTGTCTTGTCATCTACCTTTCCTATCAGCTCCTCGTCCTATCATCTCCCCATCCTATCATTTACCTTTCCTATCATCTCCCCGTCCTATCATCTACCTTTCCTATCATCTCATCGTCCTATCATCTCCTCGTCCTATCATTTACCTTTCCTATCATCTCCTCATCCTATTATCTACCTTTCCTATCATCTCCTCATCCTATCATCTCCCCTTCCTATCATCTGGGGACTCGGTAGTCCATAGGCAAGGTATCCACCTCTCAACCAAAAAGTAGGGGGATTGAGCCCCCACCGACGTTTGAAAATAAAGATTTTTTCAAATTTGTTTTCGAGCAAGACCTACCTCCTTGGTCCAGGTAGGTGGATTGGACACCTAGTCCCATCGGAGACAGACGATAAAAAGGAGATCCCGTGTGCAGTTCACAACACTCTGTGCACGTTCAAGATCCCTGGCTGTTTACAGGCATTCAGGCAAAATTTAAAATCCTACCAAGAACCCGGAGATTACCTTAGTTTAGATGTGGGTAAATCAAATCAAATCCTATCATCTCCCATTCATATCATCTTCCTTCTTGTTATCTCCCCTTGCTATCCTCTCCCCTTCCTGTCATTTCCTTCCTGTCATCTCCCTTCTTATCATCTCCCTTCATGTCATCTCCCTTGCTATCATCTCCCGTTCCTGTCATCTCCCTTGCTATCATCTCCTCTTCCTGTCATCTCCCTTCTTATCATCTCCCTTCTTATCATCTCCCCTTCCTATCATTTCCTTCCTATCATCTCCCTTTCTGTTATCTCCCTTCCCATCATCTACCCTTCCTATCACCTCCCTTCATGTCATCTCCCCTTCCTATCATCTTCCCTTCATGTCATCCCTTCCTATCATCTTCCCTTCCTAGCATCTTCCCTTCCTATCATCTCCCCTTCATGTCAACTGCCCTTCATGTCATCCCTTCCTATCATCTCCCTTCATGTCATCCCTTCCTATCATCTCCCTTCATGTCATTCCTTCCTTCCTCATCTATCATCTCCCCATTCCTTCCTATCATCATCTCCCCTTCCTATCATCTCCCCTTCCTGTCATCCCTTCCTATCATCTCCCTTCCTATCATCTCCCCTTTCTATCATCTCCCCTTCCTGTCATCCCTTTCTATCATCTCCTATCATCTCCCTTCATGTCATTCCTTCCTATCATCTCCCTTCATGTCATTCTTCCTATCATCTCCTTCCTATCATCTCCCCTTTCTATCATCTCCCCTTCATGTCATCCCTTCCTATCATCTTCCCTTCCTATCATATCCCTGTCCTATCATCCCCCCTTCCTATCATTCTCCTGTTCCTGTCATCTCCCTTTGCTATTATCTTCTCTTCCTGTCATCTCGCCTTCCTGTCATGTCCCCTTCTTATCATCTCCCCTTCCTATCATTTCCCCTTCCTATCATCTTCCCTTCCTATCATCTTCCCTTCCTATCATCTCCCTTCATGTCATCCCTTCCTATCATCTCCCTTCCTACCATATTCCCTTCCTACCATCTTCCCTTCCTATCATCTCCCTTTCATGTCATCCCTTCCTATCATCTCCCCTTCATGTCTTCTCCCCTTCATGTCATTCCTTCCTATCATCTCCCCTTCCTATCATCTCCCCTTTCTATCATCTCCCCTTCATGGCATCCCTTCCTATCATCTTCCCTTCCTATCATATCCCTGTCCTATCATCCCCATGTCATCCCTTCCTATCATTCTCCCTTCCTATCATCTCCCTTCATAACACCTTCCCTTCCTATCATTTCCCCTTCCTATCATCTCCCTTCCTATCATCTCCCCTTCATAACATCTCCCCTTCCTATCATCCCCCCTTTTATCATCTTTCCTTCCTATCCTCTCACCTTCTTTCTCCTTTGTGGTGTGCTTCAGGTTAGTTTGATTAAATGGGGTTAGGAGATGACTGAAAAATTGATATATTTAGATAGACTCAAAACTGAGATTGAAAAAAAGATTTAAGCTCCTACCTTTTGAATTTTAAGGGGAAATTTTTTGGGAAAATAACCCCCCCCCCCCCCAAAAAAAAAAAAAAAAGAACCCCTAAACTTTCAAGTGAGCCATGTGGCAGAGTGGTTGCTGGGATTAAATTTTGGTTTTTAATGACAGTTCATGCTATTCCTACCTTTCACTTTTGACCTTTACCGTTGTTAACATGTTAAGCTGATGTCTCATTACCATATACTTTTTATTTTGTTTTTATTTCAGCATCCACATCTTCCAGTCCTGTGATAATATAAAGACTACCAAAATAAACTGAAGATCCAGCATGGATCTCCAGTCTACTGTATCATGTGAGTCACTCGTATCGTTTTGATTCAACATTTGCTTTGCTTTTCTTAGTGACACCTTTATGGAACGAGACATGAATTAGAATACCCATAACTAAACAATGAATGAAAATAATACAGTGAGTAATAGAGAATCTGGTACTGGTAATGTTTGTATTCACTGGCTTTCTGTGTCTGTCTCCTAATGCCTCTGTCACTGGCTCTTTCCCTGTCCCCTCTGTCTTTCTGTCTGTCTGTCTGTCTGTCAGTCTGTTTGTTTCTCTCTCTCTCTCTCTCTCTCTCTCTCTCTCTCTCTCTCTCTCTCTCTCTCTCTCTCTCTCTCTCTCTCTCTCTCTCTCTCTCTCTCTCTCTCTCTCTCTCTCTCTCTCTCTCTCTCTCTCTCTTCCTCTCTCTCTTTCTCTTCTTTTCTTTTCTTCCTCTTTTTTTCTTCTTCTTCTTCTTCCTCTTTTTTTCTCTCTCTATCTTGCTCATTCTTTCTCTCTACCCCTCCTCTGCCTCCCCCCCCCCCCAGCATTCTTTCATAGTCATAGAGGTCCCTTTTTTGTCCTTCATCAGATACCTTGACAACAAAGTTTTCGTTTCTCTTGTCAATGGAGACCTCATTGTATATAAACGAGATCCAGGTAAGTACCTTACCTAACAATGACCATTCAACAATCATTATTTAATATTGCTGTTAAAGATCTCTGGTGGAGGACACTAACTGCTGTGAAAAGACACAGCATAGAATCAATGTCATAAGATTATCTCTCCATGAAACATGAGATAAATATATTTTGAATTTGAATTTGACATAAAGAAATTAACATTGCTGAGAGAAACAAAGATATATGATGTAATTGTAATTGTAAAACAATGATGTTTCAAAATTTAAATTCTCAGAGAAATAAAAATATCTTTGGGGTTTGTGCATTCCAACAGACTGCATACACTGGTAACCTAATGTCTTTTACATTCGGACTCAAATGTCATTGACCTTCTCTTCACTGCCTGGCTTTCTCGTTTCAGACGGAATGTGGGACACTGAACATCCGTACACACGCACAATCGGCACCGCGTCGTCTCCCATCACCAAGATGCTGGCAGTGGCAGGAAAACTGTGGTGTGGATGTCAGAACCAAGTTCACGTCATTAACCCACTGGCTCTAACATAGAGGTGAGCCAGGCTTTGTTTATTTACTTGTTGGCTCATTTGTTTGTTTGTGAGTTAACCTTTGTCCCCCATCAGCAATGATCATGGATTTTGATAATGTAAATTTAACATGTGTGATTTTCCTTTGGAACTTTTCGAGGTGTTCCTTTGTTTAGTTTTTGGGGTTGATATGTAATTGGCTGTGGTTTGTTTAAGTTTTCTAAAATCTGTCTGGAACTTAGTGTTAGACTTTGCCGACTGAAGATTAATGCTGTAACAAACAATAATTTTAAAAAAGAGGAATAGGTAGAGTCAGTGCTGCATGTCTGCTGGAATTAAACTAAAGCATCTTTGGTTTTCAGAACAAGTAGGCTACATGCCTCAATGCTGTCATCTTGCGGGTTCTCTTAATTCACCTACACTGACCTTAGATCACTGTAGATCGTGGACAATACATTTCAATAGACAAGCAAAATTCCATCCTAGTGATAAATTGGGTCTGAAAGCACAGCTGGAAGAAAGAAAGGGTTTTGATTGATAGTTTTGGTTATCATTTTCACCATGCCGTCTTTGCATGAGCCGAAGTGAGAGGGAGGTCAATCTTATACTTATTTTCAGTCTTTCATGTCTGTCTTTGTCTCTTCCCAGACATCCTTTCAAGTGACATCAGATGTGAGTCGTTCCGTGCAGTGCCTGGTCAGCTCAGGACAGGGCGTGTGGGTGGCGTCTCAGCAAAGCTCTAAAGTGGCTTTATTCCATGCCGTCACCTATGAATTTCTCCTGGAGGTATCCATAGCTCAGGCCGTTTCTCAGAAGTTGCAATGTAAGTTTTAAGAATCTGAGTTTTGCCTGAATTGTTCTCTCTTTGTTATAATTGTCGCATCTCGGATGGGACTAATTGTCGCATCTCCGATGGGACTAATTGTCGCATCTCCGATGGGACTAATTGTTGCATCTCCGATGGGACTAGAGGTCAGTGCCAATCCAAGTACCTGGACCAGGAGGGTGGATTTTGCTCAAACAAATCAAGAACACTTTTCAACCTGTCGGGCACAAAACAATGAGCTTTTGGTTGACACCTTGCATCTGGACCACCAAGTCGCCTGCCTGTGACAGACTAGCATCTGGACCACCGACTGTGACGCCTGCCTGTGACAGACTAGCATCTGGACCCCCACCGAGTCGCCTGACTGTGACAGACTAGCTTCTGGACCACCGAGTCGCTTGACTGTGACAGACTAGCTTCTGGACCACCGAGTCGCCTGACTGTGACAGACTAGCATCTGGACCACCGAGTCGCCTGACTGTGACAGACTAGCTTGGACCACCGAGTCGGACCTGACTGTGACAGACTAGCATCTGGACCACCGAGTCGCCTGACTGTGACAGACTAGCATCTGGACCACCGAGTCGCCTGACTGTGACAGACTAGCATCTGGACCACCGAGTGTGACTGTGACAGACTAGCTTCTGTTCCCAGGTGTAGCCTGATTATGTCATCTGTTTGTGGGAGTGAAGTAAACATTTATTTGGGTTGGGGTTTTTTTCAGATCTGCCCACTTTTCATTTTGCTAATATGTATTACAAGTCTTTTTATAACACATTAGCACCATGACAATTGGCATATTCTTTGTATTTTCTTTTTTTGTTTTAATAGATTTCAGCATAAGCGACTAGAGTTATTTTTATTGCACCAAATTCAGATTTATTTCTCTTTGAACATGTGGTGCTAGCCCTGTAGTTTTGAATCATCTGATTTCATTTTCAGCGGCCGATGATATTATTCGCCAGCACAAGGCAGCGTGTCTTCGTATCACAGCGCTGTTGGTGTGCAAGGACCTTTTATGGGTGGGCACCAGCGCTGGCGTCATCCTGACCATTCCTATTCCTCGCATCACGTCTACGACCACCCGCGGCAGTCTGGCCACACCAGCTGTCACAGGTAAGACACCTATGATAGATCATGATTTCCCTCTCTCTCTCTCTCTCTGGCTCTCTTTTCTATCTCTATCTGTCTGTCTGTCTGTGTGTGTGTGTGTGTCTCTCTCTCTCTCTCTCTCTCTCTCTCTCTCTCTCTCTCTCTCTCTCTCTCTCTCTCTCTCTCTCTCTCTCTCTCTTTGTTCTCGCTTTAAAGAATGTAATTCATATTTTTGATTTAGTTCATTCATTGTAGGTGACTCCCCCATTGTTTGTTTCATTTTTGTTTTCTGGTCACATTCGCTAATGCTCAACGGTGTGTCTTCAGGAAAAAAACTTTTGAATGGAGACCTTTAACAAGCATCAGTGTATATGTCTTCTCTCTATCTCTCTCCATACCCTCACCTTTCATACTTAGAAATACCCATCATCTTCTATTTTGTCTGATTAATTTTGTCAATTTCAAAACATAATTGGACAGTGTTAACTGGTAGGGTCAAGTGAGTGTTGTAATCGCAAACTCAAGAATCTGAACTCAAACTAACAATAATTCTCAAAAATCAAATAAATTATTATGAAGAGGACACACAATATCTTTAAAACTCTTGCATGTCATTTGTCATCTCTCTTAGGCTTGGTGTATGGACACACGGGTCACGTTCGATTCTTGACAAGCGTAGAGCTGAGTAACAGCAGCAAAGCTGACACAAACCATTCAAGAGACAGTTTAGAGATAATGGTGGAGAGAGAGGCGGAGGATTCTCAATTCAAGACATTCACCGACGTTCGTCCATGGCCGCCACGACTGCAACGATGGCCAGTCGGATGTTGGTGATCAGCGGCGGAGACGGCTACGAGGATTTTCGGAGCAGCGCTGCCAATGAGGGGGCTGGACGAGATGACAGCACCAACCACCTGCTCTTGTGGCAGGTGTGACCGAGGTCGTCTGGTTACGTCATCAACGGAATGTTATTGCCACTAGAAGAATGTTTTGATATTTATTAATCTTATTTTGTTGATCTTGTTTTTTTTGGTATGAAATCATCGAATAGAAAATGTTATAAATCATCATATGTGTACCCCTCCCACCCCATGAATTCCCACCAGACCCCCCCCCCCCCCCACCCCCATTCTAAACACGACATGAAATTTGTTGACGCTCAAAGCTCTTTCTTTACCTTTCATTAGATAATTGATGGGGAGAAAAAAATGTTCCTTCTCTTTTTTTAGGGTACAAGTGTTCATCTCTTTTTTCATTTATTTATTTATGGAAAATATGTTAAATGACTTGTGAGACTAAGGTTGTGATTTTCAATGTTCAATGATTAGACTGCTTTCCTGGTCTGAGCATTTTCTTACTGGGGAAATAAAATCAGGAAACGTGCAATATTCATCACTACCGTGAGAGTGGGAAAATTTTTATCACGGGCTCAGACCGAGCAGAGCGTCTGCTACCCGATGTTTCATATCAAGGGCGCACGGCTAGTTCTATCGATATATCAAGACTTGCGCTACAGCTGTAGTTTTTTTATGAATATGTATATTTTTTATTTGTTTTTTTATTCTCTTGTCAGTCATTTTGCAAGAGTGAACATTTTTATTTTACACACGACGAGATTGTGATTGGTGAGAATCTGACAAATGTGATACATTGTTACTTAATATTGAAGAACGTTATTATGTTGTTGATGTTATGAAAAAGATCTGATTTTTATTGTCAAAATGACATAGTTCTTCGCAATTCTTTATATGCTATCAAATTTGTATGCATTTATTTGCCACAGCTGACATACATAGTGTAGATTTATTACTTTAAAAGATTTAAAAGTGAAATCCCAGTCACGCCTATGCTTTAACTTTAATGTCGGGATTTCATAGCAGTCAATTCAGGGGAAGCACCTCTCACTTCATGTCACAGATGTTTTATTATAAATTTTGGAGAATCAAAGAAATGGATTGGTGTTCATTACAGATGTGTTGCTGAGAAATAATGTCTTCTGTTTTTGTATCCAGCATTGTTTAGTTTTTGCTGACTCCCTGACTGTCAACTTCATCAGAGGCTTCCTTCAAAGCAAACACTTCATGTTACTTTTAGCAATATTTTAAGAAGTATTATGATCTTTTACATATCAATGCAAGTGCGAGTCCATTCTGTGGAGAGAAAAATCTGTGCCTTAACTTGCTAGAGAGCCTTTTCCGTCTTCCTAAGATTGTATTTTTATTTTCCATATTTCCACTGACATGTGTGAAAGAAGATTCAGAATTGCCATAAGATTAAGGTAGTCTGTAGTGTTACACCTTTTTGACCCTAAAATTGTTAGATTTAGCTTGCATTCCCCAGTAAAGACAGTTGCAGGATGAAAATGTGATGTTGAACTTAAACCTATGAATGATTCTCGCAACACTTGCAGGGGAATGCAAACAAACAAACAACAAAAAAACCACAAGGAAAGCAAGATGGCCGTGCTTTTTATATCCTGATTGTGATGGTTATATTTTTTTGGCGATTCAAGCCAATCACAGGGTCTTTACAACTGCTTTGTCTTTTTTTCATCTACACAGATCCCAGGTCACACTTTCACTCACTTGACTCTCATCATGAATTGAATATCATTGTGACTCTCATCATGAATTGAATATCATTGTGACTGTGAACTTTCACTCACTTTGACTCATCATGAATTGAATATCATTGTGACTGTGAACTTTCACTCACTGTGACTCTCATCATGAATTGAATATCATTGTGACTGTGAACTTTCACTCACTGTGACTCTCATCATGAATTGAATATCATTGTGACTTTTGAGTCGTTGGTTTCTTTTCTCTCAGGAATTGTTAAACATACTTTTCACTTGCTATGAAAGTTTAGTGTATTTGAGATAGAAAAGGTGTAGTTTGTCTGAAAAAAAGTGCCTTATTAATTTAAAAACTGATTTACCATATAGACTACACTTGGCTTTCATTAACTTTATCTTTAGGAAAATCACTTTTGCCGTATATTAAAAAGTGCTTTGAAGCTTCAGCTTTTACTGTAATAGGATGAGAGATCTGTCTAGTTTTTCAGACGTGTAATGAATATCTCAAAGACAGGAGGACAGAAAGTTTTAGAATATAATATCACATGTTAATGTCTTCTAAGACACCAATTTTAGAATTGTTTCACTATGGAAATACTCTTAGGTTGAAAAAGTGCCCAATCTACTTCTATTGCTGGTGTTTTGTTTTTCAAGATTTTGACATGTTTGACAAATAACATTGAACTTTTTTTTTATAGTTGACAGTATCTGTCACCTCTGTGCCTTGGTTAACAATGTTAAGCTGCTGTTTTGTGCTGTATGTGACAGAAATCTGTATGCAAAGCAAGTGGTATTACAGGTACTGTGTTTTGACTAACGATATGTGCCTTTAAGGAGAAACCAGTCAAGACTTGGGATATCTTGTCATTTGATTTACTGGGATTCCCCCCCCCAAATCAAGTGCACCCTTGAAAACTTGTAGCTGTATGCCTTATTTAAAATTTTCATATTTTATTATATTATTTAATGACTGAAATTAAACTTGCATGGTATAAAATAAATGAGAATTTTACATGTTACAAAGAAACAGAAAAATTATGAAGAAGAGAACAGCTTTTACTTTACCTTTCAATCTTTAATTACAAGTTGTGTTTTGATCTCTTAACAACAACACTGTTTTTCTATTGATAACTTACAATCATTTGTACTTGTAATTGAATCTCCTTTTTTTTTTTTTTTTTTTGTCAAAAGATCTTGCAACATTTAACAGCCGAGAGTGTCTTTAACTGCGAAATACAATCTAGACTTTTCAACTGATCCTATTGCACAGTTGGATTTCAATACTGTGGTGCTATATATAGATTCTATTTGTTACTAAACAGCTGCCGACCTGTAATTTGCTTGATTAAGGTGCAATGACACTAAAACAAACTCCTGAAATTAGTCAAATCTTGTAGTAATAGTAGGGGGTCTTTTCATCAAACGGGTGCTATATTACAATGTGTTCATTTTTATGCCTGTTGAAAATTATGGCAGTAGTTAATATAATTAATAACATATATAATTATAATTATAATATATAAATAATTTTACTGATTACTCTTACACAAAAAATGTTTGCAATGATCATGTTGAAGTCGCAATGGCCGTTTTCTTACCTTTTTATTTGTTTTTTTGTAAGGGATACTAGGACCTTCATTTTGAACCTGTTCAGTTTCAAATTTCATAAGAAGTGTTTCAGTTTACAATTCCATTGCACCTGGTGGCAGTTATTCATCTTACAGTGAAAATACAAACACATGTAATGTGAGCCATCAGAGCACGGTGACAGATCTAACATCTACAAGCCACATGATAATGATAATGACATGTGTGCTGTATTAATTTTAAAACAAAGTATTATTAGTGTCCGACAGAAAGGAAAATGGATAAACAGCATTTATAGTACTACTGCAAAGAGACGTAATGATAATATTGTCAGTTGCTTTACACAATCTTACAGTATACTCATTTCATAAAGCTTTAATTTTACATTCAACAAATATGCTTTTTTTAATGGCAACTGCCAGTGCCAGTATTTTGCATTTATTGAATTTTTTTACTTTGAATTTTTATTAGTTTCTTAGTGTCTCGTCTAACTATAGTCTTGTGTGTAAAATTAGTATTACTAAAAGTATTAGTATTAATTATTATTATTGTTTTAAAAAATGTTAGATGACCAGATTTTTTATAACCTAAATACCTTCTTCAGAATTACTTATTTGGTTTCTGTAAAGTATTTAGAAAACATTAGCCTGTTTACTTTCAGAGAACAAACCGCACTTTTTGAAGTCTTGTTCAAGATTCATGCGACTGAGTTTGTGATGAAAAGTGTTCATTTCATGCTGAAGCTGAGACAGAAACAAAAAGAAGAATGTTTCTAGATCCCAGAGTTCATTTAATCAATACAGAACTATTATTGACTTAATTTCTGTGACTACCACCCACTTATTATTGATGCACCAAACTAATGGACAAATGTTTGCCTCTCCAACTTCAATCTTCGTTCTTGTGTAAACTCTACCCCAAGCACTCTCTATATATTTAGGTAGTGTCAGAATGCTGGAATCCATTTAACTGTGTGACAAAAACTGTAATTATTTGTAACATTTTTACTTGTGTCATCCGTGTCCTTCCTCTTCTTTCTCTCATGTATGTCAATGTAGTGCTTTTCTTGGACCATTGCTGCACAGTTGTTAGTAGAGTAGTGAAATACTATCATCATCATCATCATCATCATCATCATCGTTTTTATTTCCAGTCAATGTTGTCTGTTGGGACTACATACATTTGACTGCTTTGTTGATACACATGTACATAATAACGATCACTGTAATCATATGTACCTAAGAGTAAATATTTCTAACAAGAACTGTAGTGCAATCTATTTGTTCCCAAAGTAATGTCTTGTATTGATTTTATTTCTCATACTACGCAAAAACACAATCAAAATAATTTTGTATTTTGATCAAGATGCATTGTTTGTGAGAGGAAGCACACAACGCAAAATGTCGTAACAAATGGTTTCTCGAAAGTAAGAGCCTTTAGTTCTTTAGTGGATATCTAGTGTGTCTTTTTGATGCTGTCTAGCCCTGGCATCCGTGGAATTGGGAAAAGATAACACAAGCAATGGGGGGGGGGGGGGGGGGGGGGGGGGGGGGGGGGGGCTTTTCAGCTTTTGCTCTTTTTGAAAATTGCAATTTTTTTTGCATGTAACCTGAGTATCTGTTGATTCACCTGAGTTTTATGACCACAGTTGAAACATAACTGTTATAGTGTATTATTTATATGAAGAGCCTTGAAATCAACAATTTTAAACATTTATTTAAGGGACTTCCTTTAAAAGATGGAAAATTTTATAGATGATTATGTGATATTGTAAACGTTTGGGCTAACTATGTTGATAATGGAATAATTGTTCAATAAAATTGCACCTCTTGCCCACAGTGCTGTATTTATGAAGAAAATAAAATCCATTCATTTACATTGAGATTTTATTCAGTGACTTATTTTTGTGTAGAATGTTGTCGTACTTGTAATGGACAGGCCTTAATTTCATTAGACTTTGAACAGTGCAACAGTGCAAGTACTCGCTTTGCCCAAGCACATGCTTCTTCATTCTGACCGATTTTTCATTAAATTTACAAACCCCTATTATTATTATTATTATTAAGTGCAAGGTGTCTTGGTCTCACTTCGGCCAAGTGCACGCTCATATTTCCTCAACAATCACAATTGTTATTATAGTTATTTGCTATGCTATAGTCTGGACGGGTTATGCCTGCCACAAAATGTGTGAGTGCTAGCCATGCACTATACAAATAAAGCACTGAGCTGAAACACACACACACCTCTCTAATTACACACACAGAAACGCACATACATACATGCTAAGAGAGCGAGAGAGAGAGAGGTGTCACCTTTGTACAATAAGGCCAAGCTACTATTAGTATTATTAAATTACACGTATTTGTGTATTGAAATTCACCCAGTCCACCATTGTGGTGATCTCAGGGTGAAGTTAGAGTTAGAGGAAACATCAACTTCTCTAGGTAAAAAAAAAAAAAAAAAAGAGTAAAAGGAAAGAAGTAGGACCTACCACCAGCAGAACCCGCTAACCATCTGCCATCGTAATTAGTAATAATATTAACACATTGCCACCAGAACATGTATTGTGATTGTAATGTTTAAGAGTGAGTGTAATGCAGTAATGTAAATGTACAGCGACGCCAGTTGTAGTTGTACATGTACAGTACTGTAACTGTAAGCCTTCACAAAATGGGATGACCATGAGGTGCAAAGTCTGGCACTGGTACTGGCAGTGCAGTAGTGGTAGCCTTCTTTTTAAAAATAATTAAATCTGGGACCAATCTGAGCGCTGGGCGAGATGCCCGATATAATTACCTGTTACATCATTACAAGTAAATAAATACTTCTTTTTTTTAAAACACAACAAAAACGATGTCATTCATTTAGCACAACTCAGCATCGTGTCCACGGCGTTATTCCGCCACCATGTATCACTATCAGTATATTACTATCCCCTGTCGTGAAATGATCCACAGTAGTAGTAGCAGTCGCAGGCAGGATTACTATTTTTTTTTAAAGGAGATTTGAGGTTTTTGAGGAGATTTTAGTAAAATTTGAGGAGAATTTACTCGTGTGATGTACGCGAGCCGAAAACCAAAAGAGAACATAATTATATATGTGACCTATGCCATGTGGCTGAGTGATTAGGCTGCTGGACTCGGGATCATAAGGTCCTGGCTTCGAATCCTGGCAAAAGCTAGTTCCAACTTTGTGTTCCTTGGGAAAGACACTTAACACTCATTTCTCCACGATCAGTTGTAAATAGGCACAAGCACAAGTTTGGGAGTAAAAACCTGTGTTGAAATTGCGTCGTGTCCGCATAAATGCTACATAAACCGAAAGAGACAGAGAGACAACAAAATATTAAAAGTTTTCCATGTAAAAATCAAAATTTCCAAGACTGTGATAGTGATAGGCTTGCTGAATGGAAATTTCAAACAGACCTCTTGGCTTATGAAACATCCTAATCCAAGTTAATTTTCGTTAGTAAAATTGGACAAAGAGAAGAAAAAAAGGAAACAACATTAATCGATATGTCTGAGTTATCTCCCTTTATGATTGTGATTGGGGAAAGGGAGTCGATGTCAGATGAGCTTTGTTTTAGTTTTATTGAATTTTATCACCTGCACCATGTGCATTGATCTCAGAGTGAATTAAGAGGAAGCAGCAAGATAAAAAAAAACAGGTAATGAAAGAAGGACAGGAAAGAAATGGAACCTACCAGTAGCACCCATCAATCGCCCCCAGTTGGAATCGAGTAATATTATTATTAGAAAAGCTCAACTCAGTCAGAGTAACTTCACTTCCTCAGTTGAAGTCAATCCAAAAACTTTATACTAAGAAGAGTATGTGAATAGCGCTAAAATAATACTAGTGTAGTACAATACTACCACGCGACCTTGAAAACTAAATCAATACTCATGTAGTAGAAGTAGTGGGCCTAATATTAATAAGTAATATGATACAATACTACTGGTGCATACATTATTGACCGAGGTACTGTATACGCAATTCTGTGTGTGTGTGTGTGTGTGAGAGTGAGAGAGAGAGAGAGAGAGAGAGAGAGAGAGAGAGAGAGAGAGAGAGAGAGAGAGAGAGAGAGAGAGAGAGAGAGAGAGAGAGAGAGAGAGAGAGATTTAATTTCTTCCACTTCCAGCCATATACATCGGAAATAATAGCACTAGCAGTCAAAAAACGGAAAACTGGTTTAAACTGAAACCGAAAAAGTTGCATCCCTGCTCGCTACTACTACTACTAGATCTAAGGAGCGTAGTTAGCTCAGTTGGTAGCACGCTTTTTCATGGCGAGGCGATGGGTGCCGACGCAGAGGTCGCGGGTTCGATCCCCATGGTGGCAAGGATTTTTTTATGTCTATTCCTTGTATTTGTCTCGTCTTTGTTCCTATGGTGCTTTCATATTAATTAATATCTTGTGTCATTGTCATTACCTTTATGACTAGATCTAGTGTACTGTACTACATTTGTTTCACAAACTTTAACTTACTTTGAGAACATTTGAGACAATTTTCTCAAATTTGAGGAGAGAATTTGTTTTGAGGAGACTACGAAGGCCTGGATCCAAGCTGGTAGAAGTAGAAGTAGAAGTAGAAGAGAAGTAGAATCTAGCTTGGCTTGGTCACTCACACTACAGTCACAGAGTCAAACACACCACACACACAAACATCACTGCTATGTGCATGCCCTAGGAGTACTACTAATAATAACTAATACAAAATGTAGACTTCTAGAGTACGGTACTAGTTCTCTTGCAAAATGTCGCTAGTGACTCAAGACTTTCTCTTTCTGAGAGAATGGGAGAGCAGCTTACTGAAGGTTTGGCTACATCGTTTGCTGTTTTTTTAAGCTTAGGCCTAGATCGCATAATCCTGCTATTATTAATATTATAGTTAGTATTATAGTGACACTATCTTGGCGGGGTAGGCATGGCTATGACTTATGACATGAGTATAGCATTAGTATGATGATGGGATCCTATTAATGTATTAGTAATAATAGTTTATTATTATTGAGTGACGAGAATTAGGCTTCACACTGATTCAGTGTCTTGTCATGTCAGTGATCATATTTTACCCTTCTTGATTAGATTTAAATTTAAATCTAGTACTAGTACATATGTATTACTATTACTAAATTACTGCTCATCTCACTCATACTTCACACTAATACTACACTAGTCTTACACAATGCAATGCTGAAAAAGAGCGTTTTCTAAAAACACCACACCCTTCATAACACCAAGTTACCATTGGCACAGCAGTTGGCAGTATAGTATAATAATAATAACTTTCTTTCTCTATCTATCAGTTTCCATTTCTACCTTCCGGTGTATGGGTTCAGATGCCTGAGATGAACTTCTTCCAAGCTGCCCTGGCCTGGTATTTTCTGTTTCCTTCCAAACAGTTAAATTTCTTTGCTAACCTTTTTAATTATGCGTCTTTTCTATCTTCTTCCCACTTTCTCCGGTTTGCCTCTTGATCTTTTACCTTGGGTTTTACTACTAGTTTTAGCACTGTACACTGATTTAGCTATTAATTCTATTGTCATTCATTGCATTGTTTACAATTTACATGCCCAAGCCATAATATTTGATTTATTTCTATCTGTTTTAATGCCTTGGTTTGACCTCTTAATGTTGTTTCTGATTGTCTCTTTTACTTTTAGTTTTCCCTGCTACTTTTCTTAGATTTTTCACTTCAGCTGCTTGTAGTAGTGTACTCTACTGTCTAAGGTCCAGATTTCGCAGCCACACAGAGGAGAGTAGGACTGTAGGAGCAGGACAATAAAATTAAAATGTGTTCGTATACTGCTATTGCTAATCCTATTTTGTTGACAATTCTTGTTTACCTATATATAAATGCCTTTTCTAGATGCTTATATATTGTCAATGTCAATTGTCATTGCATTCTCTGGCTGATTTCTTCTCTTAGTTTTCCCTCTGAGTTAATCATTACTCCTGTCTATCCTCCTAGGTAATTGTACTACTACTACACTGTAGCTTTGAACTTGTTTTAAATTCTCCCTGGCCAATTTAAAATTTAAGACTGTGTGGTTAGTTTTAGCTTCCCAAGTTACTACTAATACTAGCAGCATCGTTTTGGTTTTCTTTACATTTACTCTCATTCCTCTTTTATTTATTCATTATTCATCATTTTGATATTCGACTGAAAATTTGTTTCTGATTTTCCACACATGAATAACTACAAGGTTTAACAGTTAAGCGTGGAAATTTCATTGTTCGAAATTAAAATTAGTCCAGAAAGTCATTTTAATTTAAGTTAACACTTTAGTTCACATTTACACTACAGTAATGACAGAATCGTTCTGTGTGCCTCTGTTCTTAGTTCACTCTGGCAAGAGGGAAGGATATTGATCAATGATAATGCCATTATCATACATCATAATATATATTAATATGAATCCCATAGGAGCTGAATAAATTGGCCTCCCAAGGAAATACACATACCTCTGAAAAAATAAAGCTTAGCAAAACAATCACATGTACTTCCTGATCGTTAATGTGACTAATTCTTTATCTCGAAAATTGTTAAGGGGACTAATTAATATGTGTCAAAATATAACGTACAATTTCAAAAAGCCAACGCGTTCTGTTCTGGTTCCCGAGTTATGCACATTTTTTTTATGACATACCTTTTTGATTTTGATTTTCTTTAAGCGTCACATCACCCAACCACTAAGTAAAAGTTCAAAGGACAATGATTGCAAATCATGACTAGGAACTTTAATGACCCCAGTAACTCAACAATAGTTCATGCAGGATGGTGCAAATCCCCCCACAGTGACACAGCTGACCAGACCATGCATGGCTAAGACATATATGTTCAATAACCTTTTGGTCAGACGATGTGTCAGTACTGTCACGATTGAATGATCCCTGCATACTACAGATTTGAATCCTCTGGATTTTTTTCTGGGTGTATGAAGGAAAACCAGAAACTACCACCACAGCTAAAGAAGGCAGTGGAGACAGCCATTCTTAATGTCACACCCCAAGCCTACAAAACTGCGACCGAAAAACTACAAGTGACAGCTCTAGTAGTGCTTGAATAATGATGGGAAACTGATTTTAAGTACATCAAATGTTAAATAAAATTGTTATCTCGAGAAAATCGTAGTTTCGTTTACTTTTGCTTCACTTGTACTAGATTCTTAAGATTTTTTTATATTATTGATCTTCCCACACAGAAAGTTATTTTCATGTGTGTTCTGTTGCAACATTCAGGGCTTTGATTGACCAATTTTCAAATTTTAGAGACACCCCCCCCCCCCATCCTCTACTTTTTCATTATGAAATATGAGTTTGTACCCCATGTTTTACATAGAATGTGGCCGACTGTTGCCAAGTTTCGTTTATTTTAAACAATTTTTTCTTTATATTTGGTTTAACATATTCTTGAGATACTCTGTACATGTAATATTGTCATGTCACAGAGCCTTGAGGGATGTGACTCCTACATTGTATTTTGTAAACTGTAGTTTTGGTTGTTTCGAGTTAACCCATGCACCATGTATGTATAGTGATCACAGGATGAGTTAAGAGGAAACAGCAAGATGAAAGACATGTTAAAGAGTATGAGGGAAGAAGAAAACCATACCCAAAGTATTCATACTGAATGTAACGACTCACTCAAAAACAACTGAAAATTGTAACAACATACACACGTATACTATTAAAAGAAGCAGACAAATAAGTAACTCTTCTTTGAGTTTATTTATTTATTTTCTATGCGCCAACAATCTTCCATGTGTTATCTGCAAAGAAACAAGGAGAGAAAAGAATCCACATTAGCACATATATGTATACACACATATTATTTTTTTTTATAGTAAAACAGCTATAGCTATATGGTAAATCTTAATTTTAACAAGCTTAGCGTCAACACAAGGTCATCAAAAATACCTGATTATTTTCCGTAACCCTGTCTCTGGAATAACGCTTCACAGCTGTACATGGGAAGGTTATTTTTTTTACCATATAACCGCTTACATTGTCCAGCCAATAGCCCTATGTTTCATTTAGTTCTGAAGTCCACAACTTTCTAGCTTCTTCCTCAGTGCCAATATCGCCTGTTTTGGAAAACCCTGAACCCTAACATGATGCATGACTTCCCCTACACTTTGGGCCTAACATCAATACTTTCCAAACAAAATTTCTCTTCGCTCTCAGAAAATAGTAAAATGAAATAACATAATAATTTACAGAATGAAATTAGAGCTCTTCTAGAGTCAACAACATGATGGAAATCCTAGACCGTGGGATGAGTGAGTCGAGTGTGCTCAATTTAGTTCCACATCAAATCAAACATTTAAAGAGAGTAGCACATAGAGGAGGAAAATAACTGCAATGAACAGCTTTGTGTAACATGTCTTCCATCCTTTTTTCGTATTGTAGTCATCAAATGACTGGACACACCCCACGGGAGTTGTATCAACATCAAGACTCACCACTTAAATAGCCGGCCCGATGGGCCCTTGAGGGGGTGGTGCTGCAGGGCCATCAGTTGGCTTTACTCCCTTGGCCTCGCTGTAGGGTTGGGCAGGCGCGGCCTCATCCTTAGGCTCTACGATGCTGACATGATCGGGCAGTGGAAGACGAGGTCCGGTCTTGCCAGTAGGGTCCCATGGCAACATGATCTTCACTTTGATACCCAACACACCTTTAGCAAATGAAATAGAAATAAAACAGATTAACTTATTTAAAATCTATTTGTCAATGTCTGATATAAAAAATATATTTCTAAATCATCATAAAAAGGGTGTTCTAGATTTGTTTCACAGAATTGACCCTAAAACTCATCATCCTTCTCCAATCATGAACTTGTTTATTTATCCTAAACCTGGATCAGATTTTGTTTGAAAAAACTCTCGAAAAAAAAAATTCAAAATTGGCGGTACTCTAACCCACTGTAGGACAGACACCCTGCCTCTGGACTACCGAGCCCCTAACATTTAAAAATTCTGAGAGATTTTCAAGGACATCGAAAAATGGTGCAGTGGGAGTCTGATTCAACGAGGTCATCGGGACTGATGCTAGGCTCTCGTACGCGACCTTTCGTTGAATGCAAAGTCAACAAGTAATTTTCCATTTCAACAGCATCAATTTTTTTTTATTTCACAGAAAAAAACACTTTGTGGGTTTTGATGAAGAGGTAGATGGCATTTCAATAAATCAGAAGAAGCAACAGTACAGCGAGTTACAGGCATGAAAGCTAGCACGGCAAAGAAAGTGAGCAACCTTCAGCCTTTAAACGTTAACCAAGTTGTGCTGGTCACTAAAATCATTTGATTGGTCTAGCATTTCCGCCCACTATATGTATAATAGAACTGTTCTAGTAGTGCAGCGCCAATCAATGACATGAGCGGTTAGGCTGAAACGAAGTGAATCAAGTAAAAAGTCAGTTTCACAGCCTTTATCAACATCGTTGAAGGCGACTTTACCCAAGCCAGGTCATCATTGAATGTGACAGTTTTTTTGGCAAAGAGAACGGAGGAAAAGGAGTGATTTCATTTGGCCTCGTTGTAGCTGACATTTGAGCACGATCTCGGTGGATCTCAAATCTGACCACCCTTGTTTATTATGAGTATGAGAGCACATTGTATTACACATTCCCTATCACAATACACATGGTTGGAAAGGGCTTGAATAGATTTCTAATGGTGTGAGTCATATTACATTACTACGTTGTATACAGGAACAGGACCAAAATTTTTAGTGGAATATGCGATTTACGCTGTAGTGAACGAAAAACCGGGGTGGTTTGGACTGCCTAGTAATAGTCAATGTAAATGTTTTAACCAGCAAGTGAATGTTATGCTGAATTAGTCATTGATGGGGTGAAGTTTTATGCGTTACTAGGAAGACATATCTTTTAAGTCGGAGATTCTGGAAGATAAGTTATAATTTAATATTTTCCAGGAGATTTTCGAAGTTTGCAGAGCGTTGAGTCATGAAGTAAAAAGACACCTACAACCCCAGCTTACTTGACATCACAAATTATACCAGACCTGCGTAGCTTTAACCCAATCCTGCCCTAATGCGTCCGTTAACCTATTCACGAGACTTCACAGGATTTAAAAAGGAAACAGAACCCTTCTACGTGGTTTGGTCAATATTCTATGTTTTTTTAAGTTCAGAGGTCGTCGATTGGCAAAATGGCACTTCAAACGCATGTAAAGGCTCCGCGAATTGAGAGAGGAGATGAACAGCGATTTAGGACCCAAAAGAACCCTAAACCGTGATAAAAATGATGAAGACTCAGATATTGAAGAAGTTTTAGTGATGACGAGGGGATGGAGAAGCAAAAAGCAATAGATCTAGATCTAAATCTATTGACACTAAGTGAGCAATGCGTTAGCAGGCGAAATCGAAACTGCCGTCCAATAAGATCATTCCTGTACATGAATAAATTTGAAAAAAATAAAGCGACGGGCCCTTTGCTTAGGCATCCAGCCCAGCAGGCTAGTCAGCGGAGTTACGCAGGATTGGGTTAAACTAAAAATTTAGCAACATCTCTCTTTTTTAAGTAACAATATCAACCATAATTGAAAGTTAATCTTTCCTACTAAAGAAGCCATCATCAGAAATTTGTCTTCTCACCTAGAGACTACACTATCGAGACCTACAAATGAATTTTCAGCAGAGTTTAGTTTCGTCTCAATCTACTGTAATGACACATACCTTGTCTGAGCAACACATGCCTGACAGCTGTGTCGACATAGTCATTCAGAGGTTCACCACTGTGAATCATTAGGCCATCTGTGAACTTCATAGACTTGGCTCTCTGGCCCCTCAACTTTCCGGAGACAACAACTTCACAGCCCTTGGCACCTGACTCCATGATGAAACGAAGGACTCCATAGCACGCTCTGTATTTGAACGGAAGATAAAAAAATTTTTTCCCTAGGATTATCTCTGTCTCGTTTTTCACGAAAATGGACATAGGATGTAGATTCAAGATATAGCAGCTATAAAAACCTTATATCATAGAGCAGCAGTGTAAGAATCAACAAGCCAAAATGCTGTCATGCAATTAAGCCTTTTATAAGAATACAGTTAAATCATAAGAATTGAAAAATTTAAGTGACGTAGTAAAAAAATATATGACCCGCTGTCATCCCTGTCATTTTACAAAACATGCAAACAGAGCAAAAACGACAAAACAATAAAAAAAAACAATGCATCTCCCTACGGTAAAAAAATATATCAAACATAAGAGTGACATTATCATAGCCTAAACACAAAAACTTACTTTAGTCCACAGAGAAGAAAATGGGGTTTGGAAGGCTTTTTCTAGAACTTATCACTCTGCAAATTGCAAATCTTCCTCTTTCTTAGGATCAAAAAACTTAAAATCAGATCTAGAGCTAGTTTTTAATTGACTGCAACGTAAAACATTTACCCCCCCCCCCCCATAAAAATCTAGTATATTTCTTTCTTCTATAAAACCAGAATCTAGATCTAGACACAAATCTAGTATGATTACGATTGCCTTCTTCCTGGCTCTACCCTTTCCCACCCATGTCTACACTGTACTGGAAGACACATTCATTTTTCTCTCACCCAATATCGTACGTCAGTCACCTCTCGTTTTGCCATCATGTTTTCACATTACTTTCTTCACTCTGCCCCCACCTCTATTCTGCTATCAGGTCGTGCATGATACCCTTCAATCATTCAACCTCCTCTATTCTTACTAAACGCTTGCATTTGCCTTTCTGCCCCCTGTAAACTCCTGACTTTCCATATATACTCTCTATCTCTAAAATATGTGATTGGTCGCACTAATCACACAAACATTCTATGTCCGCCCTTCTTACACACACACACACACATGCGCGATCGCACATAAAATACACACATTACCATCTGTCTCTCTTTGACACGAACCATACAACAATGTGCACGATCGACTTATTAACACACACAACATTCTTAATCTCTCCAGAGTTGAAGTCAAATTGAAGAAAAGAAGCTGGGCCGTAGATATGCAGTTCATGGTATAAACGCTAAACCTAGAAAAAGTATTGAAAACTTTGTGGCGAAAGCCGATAAAAATTCCCCAGGTAAACGTTACAATTTTAAAGAATGTATCGGAATTGGTTAGTTTCATCCTGTAAGAATTGCAGCATGCATGACGGGAGATGGATGACAAAATGATGATTCCTCGTCCACAATACATCATTTTCCCTGGTATTTTCTCGACCGGGAAAATTTTTTGTTTCCGCTTTCAAGAATTTCCCTGATGAATGGGAACCCTGTCTGAGCCCCATTTCCCACTTGTTTTCTTATCCAAGACATCAATTTCTGACGTCAGTATGAAAATTCCAACATATTTCCGACCTTGCTGGATATTAATGAGTAGACATTTATTCTTCCTCATAAAGAACAAATAAAACTTGATAATCACCATTGAAAAACACATTCAAAATGTGTTTCAACACACACACATCTATGCTTCACAGCTTACAGAGCTCATTTTCTAGTTGGTACAAGGCTTAGTGTCTCCATATGTTTAATTTTGTATGAATAGAGACAATTCTCATGATAAACTAAACTGCATCAAATTAATCTAAATAACAGAGGTAAAGATTTTGCTCGTCATTAAAATTTCAAGTTTTAAGTAGTCACCCTTGTATTAAATTGAATTCTACAATTGAATAGACAAAAAAAATATCCACTAAATTACCTTCGCACGGCCAATCCTCCAATGAGTTTGTACCTCAAAGACTCACACTGTGCAATAGCACAAAGTCCACGGGTGGCAACTTTCTCTGCGTAAAGCTGTTGAGAAAATAAAATGATGACATTACACATTCATACAGAATTAAAAAATAATGTGATGGGTCTTTATCAAACTTCCGTTGCCATCTGATAAACATAAACAACTGAAATCGTAAAAAAGAAACTTAAGAATGCGATGGTCTTAGGATGTCAACACCATTATTAGATTTTTTTAAAAATAGATAACACATAATCATTATAGTAAAACTTAAAAGAAATTCTCTTGTGACCTTATTCCATTTGAATAACAAACCAATGGCTTCATATTCATAACATATGGTAACAAAGACGGTGGAAGCACTGTTACTGTTACCATATTTACTCCCTCTATAACAGCACTGTAATTAACCATAAAAATTAAAACTTTCAAAACTTAAAACAGGATCAGTCTGTTTTAAATCACTCCTTACTAAGTTTGTTTAAATGTAAAGAAAATAATGTTATGGCATTTTACCTCAACAGTTCCCTCGGGAAAGTTGAATCTCTTTTGAACAACAGAGGTTAATTCTCTGATGCGACGGCCTTTTTCGCCAAGCACATTCTGGGTACGGGTAGCCAGGATAATGATCTCAGTACGGGTTGGAGTTACTCGTACTTCAACACCACTGTAACCATCTTCGGCCAACTCACGGGTGAGGAATTCGTTCAACTCAGCCTTAAAAATTCCATCAGTGACGAACTGCATAGATAAAAGTACAATTAAATCACCAAATATCATAAAAGTTCAATTCAAGGGGAATAAATTTGAAGATGGAAATTAATATTAACACACTTCGTGTAAGCCTACGTTGATTGCAAGGCTATCGCTGTTACTGTTTACTTCTTAGTTTTAAGATTCTCTTGTTGCAATAATGTTAATATGTTTTATAGCCTAGGTCTTTTATCATCTATAAACGTGAAATCATTGTTCAAACTAGTCTAAATCCTAGCTTCACCCCTTGCCTTGCACACATTCTTTTTTCCTGCACATGGCAATCCCTAACTGCAAGAAGGTCACTTCCAGTAACATCACAAGCTCCACTTCAGTTACTGTCTTAGGTGGTCGAATTGGTGTTAGTTCATTATAGATCTAAAATCAAGATACCTATTTCTGATGGCTGTACCAGCATCTTTTTTCAAAACTAGATTAGCTCTAGAATGTAGATCTAAGATCTAGATCGACCTAATTCTAGATCTACAAACATTTAACTTTCAATTTTCAGTCGTCTGATGTCCCACTGTAAATTGTCAGTGACACATATAAACTGCTCATGTTCAAGCTCATCGTTATCGTATCAGTTTGCGGGAATGACCAAGAACCACTTCGTTCATGCAGTCCCGAAAACTGTTGCAACTGAAATCTGAAAGTTATCTCTCAAAATCAGGCTGTTGCCCCACACAAACCAAGCCTCAACTTTTTATCTCAGTAGTTTCCCTTAATTGTGCCCGACTACGGAACTCCTTCCATTAGGATGTTTATGGAAAATATGAACTAGATCTAGATCTAGCAAGATCAAGATCTAGAAAAGAATCTCAAATGAACTGATCTAAGATCTTGTCCTTAAGAAAAATTGTTCTAAGAAGCAAAATTAAAGTCAGGGCTCCAAATCAATAAGCGCATTAGATGATCAACGCAATTCCTTTTACTGAATCCACACCATCCAAACGAATAAGTGAGCTACCAGTGTGTAATAGATAAGAGTTCAGGTCCATGAAAACAATTGAAGTCCTGAATTATCGATAATAATACTGAGGATCATAATCCGCCAAAATCTATCCATCTGACACAAATCGATGAATAATCGATCTTCAATATAATAAGTAATTAGATTCCTCTTTCACTTCTTGTAATTTATTTAATATATCAACGCCTGTTTAGTAGATATGCGACAAAACTTACCTTCCTCTTCTTGGATACTTGTGTGGTCGCCATGATTTCGACTCTTCAAAAAGGAAGTTTCGTTGTGATCTTGACTGAGGTAAAAACTGGATCACATCCGACCCACTTTCACTGCGCGAATCAAACATACAATGCAATGTATTAGGTTCCTTTCTAACAAGTAGTGTAAAGGCAAATAGTGAGGCAATGGGCATGTCATGCAAAAGCGAAGGAAATGACATTGAATAATATTAAATTCCCGCAGGAAAAAAGGCGAGAAAAATACAAGGACAAAACTTTTAAAGTTTGGCCTCCATGGGGATTGAACCAGCGAACTCTTTTCATGGCGAGACGAAGGGTGCCGATACAGAGGTCGAGAGTTTAATCCCATGGTGGCCACGATTTTTTTCGGTCTATTCCTTGTGTTTTCTCGTCTTTGTTCCTATAGGGCTTTGGGGCTGTGATATCATAATGTTATGTCATTTCCTTCACTTTTTAACAATCTCGAGTTTCACATCATGTTTCAATTTAGATTGCTTTATCATGCCAAGAAGACGTAGAGGATTTGATGATTTATTTAATTTTTTAAAAAATAGTATGATTCAGTTAAAGACTCGCAAATACATAATTATTTTAGTAATACCTGATGTACTATCGCAGTGAAACCTGGATCTTAAACAGAAGCGAAAAGATTGGGGAGTAACAGCAGCTAAAACAAAATATCTCAGAGGAAAATTAGAAAA
>JAXRKP010000456.1:17500-82500 GCA_037039925.1 Doris montereyensis | reverse complement strand
TGAAATTGTTTATCTCTTCAAACTTAAAAAACATCACTCTCAAGAACCCCCCCCCCCACTTCCTTAAATGGGGTAGACTCTAGTATTCCAGAACGAGCATGATGGTTTAATACACACATACAAATACATGCAAAAAATGTGCTCATATAGTCACAATCATGGGAACCCGTGCGCAAAGTCGCATCCGATAGTGATGAACAAAGAGAAACGTACAAATCAGAATAAAAACGACTACCATTATAATTATAGACAAACACACGGGGGATGAACTACCGGAGGGACCCAACTTTGCCTAGGATAGGAAGGGGGGGGGCAGGATGAGGGTGGGATATTTTCAAGGGAGGGGGTGGTGGTGGGGCGGATGGGATAGGGTGGTGATGGTGAAGGGTCAGGGATTGTGGTAGCGTGTGTTCGACTATAAGAGTACATCCAGAGAAAATTATAACAAATTGGTGTAAGACGTTCATACCATCAGGGTTGATTGTCCCCAATCTGGTTTTCTATTGACTTCCTAGACTCAGCACTGCCAGTGTATGGCCTGAGAATGCACACTTTCTTCAGGTCATGGGTTCCTCGATGTCCTGGCCCATTAAAATGCAAAGGCACCGGCTTGCTTTCGCAGTTTTCAAATCTCTCCCATGATGGCTAAATCTGTTGGAGAGTTGCAAGCCAGTTTCTCCAATGTAGGCCATTCCACAATGACTACAGCGAAGAGTATACATGACATTGCGAGAGGCGCAAGAGAATTGCTCTTTCATTGTCCAAGTCTGTCCAAGGAACTGAATGGTTGTGGAACCGTCCACAAAGGGGCATGTCTTGCAGTTTGGGTGTTCACATCGGATGATGCCCGACGGCGAGGATTCAGTAAAGAGGCGACTGTGCACAAGGATATCCTGAAGGCTAGTGTGTCTCTTGAAGGTAATCAACGGAAAGGAAGGGAAAACACATCTAGTCTCGTCACTAGCGTGTAGGATTGGCAAGTTCTTGTGAACAATATTAATGACACGGTGTGTATGCGTTTGGTCTGTTTTATTCCTTCGATGTTGAGGGCGTCTTTACGGGGTACAATTTTAACTATCTGAAAGGCTTGACAAAGGATGGCCCTAGGGTAGCCTCTGCGTAGGAAGAAATCAAACATCTTGTGCGCTTCCTCTGTGAGTAGGTGCTCGGCAGAACAGATACGCCTGAGGCGGAGGAGTTGAGAGTAAGGAATTGTATCTTTGCAGCGTGGCGGATGAGAGGATGTGTAGTGGAGATAGCTGTGACTATCTGTATCTTTGTAAAATATGGTAGTTGTAAAACCATGTTCGGAGAGAGAAACAGCGATGTCTAAACGCGCAGGCAGAGTAGGCGCTGCTTGGAGGCCACTTCCACTTGGCCGCCCCTTGCTGGCACCATTTTGCAGTGACAATAATCAAGACAATAAGAAATGCGTTGCGGAAGACGGAGTGGAAGCCCCTTGCCTAGCCACTCCTCTCACTCTCACCATGGAGGCCCCAAAAAAACTTGCAGTGTGGTGGTTTAGCGCTGCACTAAATTTCTCGCCCCTATCAGGCCCCAAACCGTCACAGGCTCAACACATTCTATTGTGTGTATACTAATCTAATTTGCAATAGATAATTGTGTGCATAGATCTATATTTTATTCAATTGTTTTCCCAGATAGGAAAATTATTTACCAAACTTCAATTGAGTTTTATAATTCTTTGTATTATCTTTATTTATTATTGAAATGATTGAAAACTACTTATTTGGTTAAAATAGTACGTTTTTGTTGAAATTCCCCTTTCAAGTTTCATAATTATGCATGTACTAAATGTTAATAAACATATATCGATTTTCATATTTTTAAAAAAATGTGTTGCTTTTCATCTGAATCGTATTTATCGTTTTTGTTTCTTCTGTCGCATGCTTCTCTTTTGTAACAATTTTCTTAACCACACAATCTACAAAAGAATATGTCATTATATAAAAATACTTTGAAAACCAATTTAAGTATTTATGTACGTAATATATTTTAACTATGTTTTAATTTTTTTGATTGATCCTATATTAATTGAAACAGCTCTGATGTAATCAGAGGTCCCTTAAATGGTGGATCGGGTATAAACACATTCATGTTTTATACAAGTCAGATAGGCATCGGTATACAATATTTGACTGCTTTTTAGAGATTGCATATGAATGTTTTGCGTGGCGGGCATAACTCGTGGTCCGAGACCCCTAAAATGATATAATCTATAGACAGTAATTTCTCCTTATCCATTACATGAATTCATTGAGATTTGCTGTGAAGGTAGGTACGAATACAGTGTTCACAGTATAATAAGCTTTCTTTATATTTGGAATAGAAAATGTTTTATGCTCATATGAGTGAAAGACTGAGGACGCAGCAGAATTTCCTTCATTTTCTTACATTATTTCTGAAAAAAATCTGTTTACATAAAAAATTGTCATTTTAAAACAAAAAAAGCACAATACGATGGTGACAATGGTTTTCGAAAGTTGGGTGGTTCCTTTTTGTAGGTATGGTCCAACTTTGTCAAAGAGTAGTTTAAAAGTAGACAATTTCATCCTTGTGTACGACAAACATTTTTCATCCTCTGACAATACTTATTCCATTAAATGATAGCATTCGCCATAGGTAGAACGGCACTGGTGAATTGTGCACCCAGCAACGCAAACGGCGTCTGTTTAACCTCCGTTTTCTTAACCAAAACAAAATCATGAATTGAAGGATTCCTTCTTCGTCCATCTTGCTCGGTGACAAGATAACTAATACAAATTATAAGGGGAGCGGCCCGGGAGTGGCTTCCACTCTGTCTCCTCCAGGCCGCATGCTCGCCTCTCACCTTGCTAGCCGCTTGCTCGCCCCTTTTGGGGCCTCAAGCAGCGTCCAAGTGGCCTCCAAGCAGCGCCCACTCTGCGTGTACTCTAAGAAGTTAACAGTCGATGTAGACTGGGTAAAAGTGAACTTGATACGTTTGCAAAAGTTGTTGGCAAAATCGAAGAAACGGTCCAAATCAGTCACAAACATGGTCGTGTTACCAAACCCATCATCAATATACCGTTTATAGGCGTTGGGCGGGGGACCAGGGTACACATGGAATAATCTATGCTCAAGATAACACATGAATAGGCAAATGTATGAAAGTCCCATCTTTGTGCCTATGGCAACTCCGCTAATTTGCTAAAAATAACTGGCCATTGAATTCAAAAGAACTGAGATTAAGAAGCATTGTCACTAGTGTCAAATGTCATTTCTGTGTGTGTAAGAGTACTCAGACACACACGACAGTGATCCTTGTGTGTGTAGGGTGTGTTCCTATATTCTTCATTAACCCTTCTACTCATTCTTATTATCACCATATTTTTCTTTCTTTCTTTCTCCTTTCTGATTTTCCTCTGACATCACACTTTGTGATGTCTTAATTAGTAGTTAGATCTAGATCTAGATTCTATACATTTTTCTCATTTATTGTCTGCCGAAGGGTTATACCGTAAACGTCACATGTTTGTTCTGTCTTTATTGATGGAGTTGTCACTTATTGTTTTTCATGTTTATTTATTTATAACTATTGTAAAATACAACTCGTTATGACGCCACCATGCATCACCACCCCTTTCCCCGAAGTGATGCAAGCAGGTAGAAGTAGCGTTTGATTTGGCTTGGTCACAGATCACTGAGTCAAACACGCATCACACACACAAGGATCACTGTCATGTGTGTCTGAGTACTCACACACACACAGAAATGACATTGACACTAGTGACACAAGGCTTCTTCTTCATGAGATTTAGAGCATTGAAGGTTTGGAGACAACCTTTGTTGTCCACTGTTTAGGTGTAGGTTAGTCCAATGGAGATTAGCATCTATATAGGCCCAGATCGCGTCATCCTGACCATAGCTTGGAGGGGTCGGCATGACTATGATTGGGTCCAATTGAGTGGTGAGAATAAGGCTTCACAGTAGTGTCATAACTCATTTTGAGTTGGGCGAGTTTCTGTCAATGTTGTTTAAAAAAAACTAGACTACATAAGAGACTGGGCTTTAATACTATTGCTAAAATATAATTAATACTACAATAGCCTTGTCACATGCCTTGCAGGCCTACATTGGCGGTGATCGTTTTTCTTTTTCTAGGTTAGATTATCTCCCTCATTGTAATACGGAAAAGGGTATTTTCATTATAATGCCATTCTCTTTATAATGCCAAGTTACCACTGGCAGAACAGTTGGCGGTATAGCGAGGTTTGAGTGTACACAGTATAAATACATGTATCTGTTTGCATATCATATAGTATACATTTATCATCAGAGTTCAATGTTGTATAACGAAGTCTTACCATTTGAATTAAAGTAAAGTGAACAAAACCAAAGATGAAAAGCAATTGAAATAGAGAATTTGTTGCCATCCAAAAAGCCTTTATTGATATCACATTTGAATTAGAACATGTGCATAAAGCTAATTGATACATGTACAATATTTGATTTTAAACATAAGTGTAAAATTTTTCTTAAGAATACTTGTATCACATCTAATTAACATGTGTAAATATTTTTGTTATAACAATTGTATCACTTCTGATTAACAACAGGCGTAAAAACGTTCTTAAGAATACTTGTTTCACATGTAATTAACATGCGTAAAAAACTTTCTTAAGAATACTTGTTTCACATGTAATTAACATGCGTAAAAACTTTCTTAAGAATACTTGTATCACATGTAATTAACATGCGTAAAAACTTTCTTAAGAATACTTGTATCACATGTAATTAACATGCGTAAAAACTTTCTTAAGAATACTTGTATCACATGTAATTAACATGCGTAAAAACTTTCTTAAGAATATTTGTATCACATGTAATTAACATGCGTAAAAACTTTCTTAAGAATACTTGTATCACATGTAATTAACATGCGTAAAAACTTTCTTAAGAATACTTGTATCACATGTAATTAACATGCGTAAAAACTTTCTTAAGAATACTTGTATCACATCTAATTAACAACATGTGTAAAAACGACAGTAATGCTCAAGAATTGAGTTGGTTAGTTATTCAGAAGAAGTAAAAAACTTTCTTAAGAATACTTGTATCATATCTGATTAACAACATGTGTTAAAACTTAACAAAATATGGAATGTCATGTGACATACCGTCAATTTGTTTTACCGTTAGAAAAGAGTTCTCTTTCTCCCTATCGATCCCACCCTGTTTCTGTTAAGTCTTCGTGGGGACGCAAGCTGCCGTTCCTGACTTTTGTCTAGTTTCATTTGGATCGGAACAGTAATGCCCACTTTCGGATGGATTGTTTTCCTTCTCTCTAGCATAACACTTATAATAGCCATAGAAGTCATGAAATAAAAATTCTGCAAGTGATAACAATGTCAGAGACGTTTTAAATAAAGAATTCTGCAAGTGATAACAATGTCAGAGACGTTTTAAATAAAAAATTCTGCAAGTGATAACAATGTCAGAGACGTTTTAAATAAAACATTTTTTTTATAGGCAACAGCAAAACAAACTTTAATGATGAAATATGAGAAGACATTTTCATTAAAAAAAATTCAAAAGAAGATAAAGGCATTTACATGACTTATTGTCCGTGTAGTATAATTTTCATCATCATTGTACTTTTAATAAAAAGATTTATGTCAAATTTTGACAAATGTAAAACATAGCGTTCATCATTCCTCCTCCTCGGATTTAAAAAATTAGCAAATTGATTTTTTTGTCTTTTCAGGGCTGAAATGAGAGAAATCATTATCAATCATTATCATTATTAATACCATTTTGTAAGAACATAATACAATTTTCAAGACTCACTAAAAATGGTCAAAACAAAACATTAATAGCCTAAATCTTCTTCTGAATAAGCTTAGATGTAGTCAATTTGGTCTATTTCCCATTCAAGATTGAAACAAAGAAAAAGAAGCAAAGATTAATAATAATATATATAACAAAAATTCAAGTATTTACATCATATTCAGCAGAGCTATCAAAATTCAAAGGGAATGACAAAAATCTGCAAAGAAAATTAACATGGAGTAAGAAGAAACAACTACTAACAATTAATTATGCTTTATCAAACATAAATCAAAATGAAAGTCTTGTTCTTGAGTTACGGCATATGTTCTGAAAAAAAATGAAATAGTCATGGAATTGTGAGTGGATTTACAAATGATTTGTAACATAAGAGATTGTATCTCTGTTGAGAGATTTTTTGTTCTCGCTTTTGTGTTTACCAAAAATTTCTAAAGCCTTATTATTATGTAAATAAATAGGTATGGTAAAGCTCCTGGAAGGCCCATAGAGCTGGAGCTTATCCTGGTTTCTATAGTGTGAAGCGAAACATGTTATAATAATCACCCCCTGGACAGGATACTAATCTGTCGCAGGTTTTTACTCCCCAAGCTGGTGCTGTTACCTATTTGCACCTGTGTCAAGTGGGAAAATACACGCTGAGTGTCTTTCCCATGCAATACAATGTCGAACCTAGCATTGCTAGGATTCTGACCCAGGACCCCATGATCCCGTCCAACAGCCTAACTTCTTTCTAGGCCACGACACCACAAAATAAAAGGTGTAAAGAGTATAATTTACAAACCAGGCAATTTTGTTTCATGTAAAACTCTTGCTTTGTAATGCAATGCCTTGTAAAATGTAATGCTAAATTGAAAAGAAAAGTTCAATTTGCACTGGTATCCATTTTATCTATATTGGTTTAAAAAAAATAATTCACACACAAATGACGCTTCCATATGAATTATTTTCAAGGCAATGAGAGTTTCTGTTTTTAAAAAATTGTTTCTTACGTTATTTAAGTTATTGATTAAATTTTCATAACAGTAAACAATATTTACGAAAAAAGAAGCTTTTCAACTTCATCATCACTCTTTATTATAGTTTTCAGAAATTTTAATCTTCTACAGTTAGTAAATATGTCAGTAAAGATAAGTTTTAACATTTAATAAAAGTGAATCTATTGTGAAGTATAAAACAGAAATACAAGATAAAAAAACCCTCTTGTATCATATAATTGGAGTGAATAGAAAAGTATGGTACACATTTTAGATTGATGATGGGAATTCAACTCTTTTTTTGTTGTTGTTCCACATCTTGTTCATAACCAAAACAATAAAGAAAAAACAAGCATGACAAGCACAAATAAAAGAGCACATACAACAACAAACATCAACAACAGCCACTATGATAACATTTTTGAAGTAAATTGACAAAAATCTTCTCAGACTGAAATTGCTTTCCTTTTTTTCTGTTTCAAGCCATTTCAACTCATGAATTTGGCAGAGACACTTGGAATACGCCAGTAGTGTAAGTAGCATAGTAGCCACACTCATCGTACGCTGATATCACAACCGACAAATTGAATGTGTTCAGTTCTGCGTTGCTGAGGTCAAGGATGACCGAAGTACTCTGCGTCTGCTGCCACTGGACAATGTTGCTGGCGCCTAGTTTGGTTCCGACAGTAACCTCATAGGTCAAATTGGACCAAAAGATGTGAAAATGCTTGACCAATCCAGTGTAAGATTAGTTCCACTGGTCAAGTTCGTTTCGGCTGTTATGGTTCCTGAAAAACATACAGAGCAGATAAAAAGTAAGAATACATATCATATACACATGTCTGATTAAAGAAGCCATTCTAATAGTAAAGAAGACCCACGTCTAGAGAGCTTAATCTTTGTATAAATGTACAGATATTTGCCCAAATAATTATTTTTAAGCAGGTTTAAATGATATACTTAAACTTTTAAAACATTTTAAAAGATTTGTTGAAAATATTTATGATACATATATGGTATGGAAAATTAAAATGAGAAGAAAGTTACGAAATAACTGTGCATTTAAAAGCGATACATGACGTTTAAAAAGCCATGAATCAAAACGAATAGAAAAATTGGTGAGTAAACTTAACTTCATGTTTTGAAAGCTTAAAGAAAGGAAAAATTTTAAAGGACTTGACAAGCCCGCTTCAAGGTTACACTGCTAAATATGAAAATGAAGATGAAAGAAGGCTTGGAATAGAAATACAAAGTCTTATCTTTTGTATCACTGAATTCCTGTCTCACCTTCTATAGAAGGTCCTGGTGGATTCATCGTCACTGTTTGCTCTGTACCTTCTCTGTCCGTACCAAAAATGTCCACCGGAGTTATGGATATGTTAAATATCGAGCTAGCATTCATTGGCACGTTTATCAAGATGGCAGAGAATGGGGCGAAATCTTTCACAGGGGTGGTCACTTCTATAGCAGTTCTATTCAATATGTCATCAGAATACTCCAGTATAGTGTAGTTGCAAGGCACTGAAGTTTCATTTCCAGTCAGGTTGAAACCAGGCGAGGAGGCGTTGAGGCCTGTGACATTGAGGCTGGTGTCATTACCTAGTGTGCTGTTGTCTGTGCAGTTGTAGACGACCTCCTGAAGGGGCCCTGGAGTTATGTCCAGAATGTTGAACTGTTGATATGAGTAAGATGAATATGTGAGATTTTGAATTTTATGATTCAGGCTCTTTCCACTTCATCTCCTTCTATTTCTACTTCTGTTCCCTGATCGCACCTGTCTCTATCATTATTTTTGTCTCCTTTATGTTGAGCATCAGTCATTTTTTTTCAGTGTTCTTTCACTGCATAGATGAGGTCTCTATTCCTTCAGCTGATTTTGCCGAAAGAGCTGTATTATCTGCGTACCAAAGATCTTCATTTTTAACGGATATAGACAAGTGCGATAAGGAGGCAGAGTTAGAAATAGAAGGAAGGAAAGGAAGTGTAAAGAGAGAACAGTTTTGAGTATCTAGGGGCCAGAATACAAGCCAATAGGAAAACAACTCCAGATATTAGACGACAACTCACAATGGCAAACATCAAATTAAAAATATGGAAAAGACCTGGAAGGAGCAGTGAACAGAGACAAAATTAAGAATCTTAAGAATTTTTGGCACATAAAAAGACATGAAACATTGGAAAAATGAATATAAGAAGCAAAAATAGAGGGCAAGAGAGGGAGAGGGAGACCAGCACACAGATGGGAACAAGATGTTACACTACAGACTGGCTGGACCTGACAGTAACAGAGGCTGGAACTTGGAAGGTTGACTGCAAACCATGATGACTTTGGTGGTGTGAAGATTCAGGAGGCGATGTCTTGGCAGGATATGCCATGAATGAAAATGATTCAGGCATGTTTCACAAAGTGTCATAATTGTGTAAAACACAGTCAAAATTTACAAAATTGTACGCACAGATTAAAGATGGGAATGAAAATAATATGGAACAAAGACAACATAGCGAAAGACAGCGGTTTTGTAAATAATGTTGATTTATACAAAATGCAGACAATTAATATGCATAGCTGCCAACCTTTTCAAATGGAAAAACAGACTCTGACCGCACAAATTAATCCCAGTTTACATGATAGCCTACAATATTACAGAAAAAACCTTCATAATTTAATTTTGAACTATCCCTTTAAAGCAAATAACACAAAATCTGCCAATCACTGGTCTCTCTAGTAAAATGCAACTATAATTTTGCAAACTCAGCATGGTGTCTATGAACTTTTACCCTGATATCTCTGAATCTTTGCCGTTGGGGATGTCTAAAAAAAAAAATAATCAATTAAGGAGATGGGATGGCTGAGTGGTGCTGGGTTCGAGCCCCACTCTGGACATTTCTTTTTTTCCCCTTGGGCAAGAATTTGTTTACCCTTTTTGCTCACTTGGACAACAGAAGGGACTCCTGCTGCATTGAGAGTAAGCTCCATGATAGTCTATATTCCTTTCTCTAAAGGGGTGCCTGCACGGATGGCACTTTTTTTATACCCTCAAATACTTACATACTTGTCAAGGTAAATACAGACTTACAGACTGAAAGCCATAAGAACATATTACATACGATTTTTACATACTTATTGGCAGCTATGAATATGACGTATTGTTTATTTTGTTGAAAAATAAAATATTTATTAACTTAATAATATCATGTCTTTATGTAATGCTATGCTTTGCAAAATAGCTACATTCGTGTATTGTCTTCTTCTCTAATACGAAAAGTTTGTAAAGTTAAGATGGCTTCCTTCTGTGAGATATAATATTTTGTATGGTTCCAGGACATTTTTTCAAAGACAAATAAAGTTTGTGAGTTGTTATGGCACCTTTTTGTTGTGCCTATTGTTTATAAAGTTATTATAACTTCTATTCATAACATGTACTATTTCTTAACGTGAATATCTGTGAAGTGTGTGGGATATCTTTCTATAAAACATACAGATTCATTTTTAGGGCCTTTATATGTAATTTCAGCTTAATTCTATCATGAATCAAATGCATTGAAGAATAGCAAACAAGACTAGCTGCCAAGTAAATGGATGTCAAAATCTCACTTTGTAATACTGGATCAAGGTGTCTGTTTCTTGTACATCCCATTTGAACCGCAACAAGTCAGGAGTTGTCACACATTGGTCAGTGACGGTCCAGTAGGTGGAGCTGTCCTTGAGAATGTTCATGTTTTCAATTCCATCTTGTCTACTTTCACTCACTACGGTCAGTCCGTTGGAGTATGCAGTGCTACACAGATGAAAAATTAACGTTAAATGTAGTCAGACATACTCATAAAAGAAATTCACTCTAAAGATCAAGATGAGTTTGTAGTCCTTATCCCCGCACAAGTGTAGGTTCAACGACTGTTCATCTTTTATCCCCAAGCAGGTGCTATTTCATTCGAAGTCCTTCTAAACTCCCTGGGGGAGCATACAGTACAGCAGCCTGTTAGGTGCTTCGTACTGAGTTTCCACGTTCGGGTAAATATGTGAAACTACATACTTGCATCTTAAAAACGACTGATAAGATCCCATCCTTATGAAAACATACGTATATGCCATGTATTCGATGTAAATCGACAGACAAGCCCCTAATGTACATAACATAATCAATACATAAGATTTGACAAAACAATATACAATTGTTTTTGAGACATTCTTTGCTGCATATTTGAGAAAGTCATTTATTTGAACTCTCCTGTCAAATTTGGTCTGTGGCACATGTGTACATGATGTATTCATAAAGACCGTAGAGATAACTTACATAAGGGCTAAACAAACAAAAGTATGAATCAATTCAAAGTAACAAACTTGCTACGTACCTCCAAAGTTGGTCAGTTGTCCCAAATCTAATGTGTTGCATTGAAGATTTGTTTTTTTTAAATTTAGAAAAACATTTCACACAAGTTAAACAAAAAATGACAATCACCAAGAAGTTCTTAAGATAAATACCTGAAAAGGCCAATTGTGTTGAAACACCTCACAGTGGTGTAGAATTTGAAAGGAGCCAAGTAGGACGCACTGTTGACGGCATGCGAAACAGTCGTCACTCCCTGTGACAGTCTCTCAAATATCTTGACATCATAGGCTCCTGGCTTGCTTCCTTCAATGACAATCAACAGTAGAAGAAGAGGGCTTGTCAGAACCAAAATTTATGGCTAAGTGATAAGTGCAACAAAACAATTATGAGGCCTAAAGACTGTACATTCTTTGTCTACAGTCTTATCATTTGGCAAGTGTGTTATTCCACAGTAAAAATAAATTTAAGAAATCGTTAGAGAGTTAAAATGACAATCTTTGATTTATAAATTTCGGAAATCATAATATAAATTCAGATGCCTCTTTCTTCCCACAATACCTTTTGGTACATAAGTGACAGTGATAGATCTTGTCAAACCAAACAAACAAGCAAGCAACAAACAAACGTTTTAGTTGAAGTAAATTGTTTGAGATTTTAAAACTACAAAACATGAAAATCAGTGTTAGTTAAAGAAAAACTTTTGACTTTGCCTCACTACGCTGACTAAGAGACCCACCTATCGCCCAATTGCAGTAATCAATGCCCGACTCGTTATCCGCAAATTCCCAATTGGCTTCAATCGTGTACGAAGTCTGATAATCTCTGTCATTGCCAGGGCCATCGTTGAGATTGGAGACGACCGGGGCTGTCATATCCACCAGAACAGGATCAAACTGGACCTTGGTAGTCATTCCTGCCTGGTTGGTGGCCACTACAGTGACATAGAGGGTAGAGTTGTGGTTGAGTGACAGGCCAGATTTGATGCCGTGGTTGAACAGGCCAACGCTCCTGAAACCCTGGAGTTGTGTGCCACCTGGCACCGTGCCTGTTTGGGTCAACAAAACAAAATGTCAATTAAAGATTTTATTACGTCCCCTTTAGCACTTAAAATCTATTTTATTTTGAGAAGCCAGTTTGCAGGAGGAAATTTGCGTCTGGTACCAGGAGCCAGCTTGCAGGGGGAAAGTTTGCAATCCGCTAGTTGTACTGAAAGTCAGATTGCAGGAGGAAATTTGAACTTGACAAGTACTTCCATCAACCACCTTGCAGGGGTCAGGGGGGGGGGAGAAAGAACTTGTAATTGGCTAGTCATACCAGGTTCGCACTGTTTGGATAAACAAACTACTTATGTAAATTAAATTATATCAAATGTGTTCCCTTGGTAAATGGCATATTTTTCTCTCTTTGTGCTATCTCTGGGTGAATTAATTTCATTGAAATATATTGATCACACTGTTTGAAAGCTTATCTTTACGAACTGTAAGCAAACCATTTATAGCAAATAACCATGAGAACATGTGAATTTCTGACTGATCTCTTATGGCTTTAGGCTGTGCATCTTTTTCAGCTTAAAACAATAAAATAATGTTAATGTTGATGTTCTCTATCTCTTCAACCTCTTAAAATACAATTTACACATTTTCCAAAACCAAATATCACATACAAAAGAAAGGAAAAAAGAAACACAGAAGCATTGATAAATCAAACCCTGCAAAATCAGGATCAAAATGTTTGGGAAGCAGAGCTGCTAAGTACTGTGGTGGTGGTGGTTTGGGGTTGGGGGGTGTGGGGGGATAGATATAGATGAGAACAAAATCCATTCTCTTTTTATATCTTATACAAAAAGTACTCCCCCATTCCTCCATGTGCTCCCACTAAGAAAAGATAACCTGACCCCCACAACAGTTGAATAGGTGAAAACACAAAGAGAGATCTATTTATACAAAACACACAATAGAAAATATAGGAACCAACAAACAAAACGAAATGAGTCACTGAAATCAGCTTCAACGGTTTCGATGTACCTATTGCCCATGAATAGTCCACAATTGAAGTTTCTGAGTCCGTGAAATGCCAAAATGCATTCAAAGTCGACCAACGAGGAGGAACATTAAGTGTTGGCCGATGTAGTTCTCAGTTGGTTGCCCTCCGTATTGCTGGCTATAGTAGACCCTGATAAGGCTTGTGTCATCCAAGGCGAGCCGCATGTCAGACGTGTAGTGACGTGTTCCTGAGTGGAATTCGGTGAAATGCTCATGAAATCCAAGAACTTACATATAAAATGATTGCCTGGGGTTGTCATGCTAATCTTAAAATGGACAAACTTAATGATAATATGATAATTTGAACTATTGAGGACTTACACTTACATGCATAATTTACATGATCTAGAAAAAGTTTAATTTCTTTGCTTTTGCAAAACTTTAAAAAGATGGATTTATAGTCTGTATCACCGCACAAGGTCAGGCTTACTGACTGTACATCATTTATCCTCCAGTAGGCCAGGCGATTTCATTCAAAATCCTTCTCAACTCCCGAGGAGCATACAGTACACAAGCCTGTTAGATTTTTCGTACTTACACTGACAAGATCCTTCTCCACTTATAACTGGGTGCTCATTTACAGCTGTGTCAAGTGAGGAAAGAAGAGTTAAATACCTTTCCCAAGATTACAACGTTGTGAAAAACCCTACCTGTGCCAGCCGTGGGGCTTGAACCAGTGTTGTGATTACTAGCTCAAAAACTATGCCTCAGTTACATACAATGCCTCTTTAAGCAAATACTTCTCATAACAAGTAATCCTGATATAACCACAAAAATCAAATACATATATGTTATAAGGAAAGGAATAGGCAATTAATGAAATAACAACATGAAATCTCCATAAAATACTGTGCTCATTAAATTATCAAGAAAAGAAAAAGACAGTTATGAATACAAATATCTTTATTTGTAACTTCTTCTTCACAAACTTCAGCATTACCCCCCCCCCCAATGAATTGTCAGAAGACTACGCTCATGCTCATCAGTGAAATTGCTGCGTGTAAACCTATAAAAGAAAATTTTATGAGTATCCGGGCTTTAGAACTTTTCCATTTTCTTTATGCCACTTAACTTTAAACCGTTTTGTTTCTTTAATGGTTTTTGAAGGAATGGTGTTGACAACATACATACCCACAGTGACGGATAAACTGCTGGTCTCTGCAGTGTGATAGAAGGTAAAAGGTGTACCACAGAATGCTGCTCTCTGTCTCTATCTCACACTGGCCTTGACATCTGTCAGGGTCAAGGTGAAACGAGTGGCTGTCAAGTCCCAAGTTAATATGGCCATCCATTGACTTGTGGTGAAAGCTGAGAGTTTGAGGATAGCCGACCTTGATTCGAAATCTGTACACATTTCCAACCTGACAACACGAAGAGCAACATCAGAAAAAATAAAACGTATACATTTTTTTTTAAAAATCGTCAGCGTGAAGAAACATCCCCCCCCCCCCCCCCCCCCCCCCACGTTTTTTCCTCTGTAAAACTTGTAAAACTTGTGAGTGTGACTGACTAGTACTAGTAGCATCCTGTCCAGGAGGTGATAATATATTATAATCGTTCTGCTTCCATATGCGGTAATTTCAGGGTTAATTAAGAAGAAAGGGCGAGATGACATAGTAAGAGTGAAAATGAAAGAGAGAAAGGAAAGAAGTAGAACCTACCGGTCATACCCGCCAACCACCCATGCATCAGCTAAAGAGTCAAACCTGTGAGCGTGACTGACTAGCACCCTGTCCAGGATGTGAATATGCTATCATCGTTCTGCTTCCTTCGCGTTATATATACAAAGGGATAAGCTCTTGCCCAATGGGCCATATAAGCCTTAAATGAACTTGACAAAATTAAATCCGTCTTTGAGTTCTGATTTTCAATTCAACACTCACAACGCAATGCGTTTTCCCCCACATTCAACAACTTAAATAAGAAATGGAACGCGCTATCACTCACCCCTACAGAGACAGTCTGCGTCAGTTCGCCCGACATGAGAATGTACTGACTCTGATGGTATGCCACAGGGCTGTTTGACATTTGAAGCTTGCTGCATCCGTCAGAAGAAAGAGTCCAAGAGGTTGGTGCACTTACATCACACATTGTCAAGTTGTCCCAGACATAGGAGTCAGACTCGAATGACGGGTTCTGAAAGAAAGAGAAAAGAATACAGCATAAACATAGAATTGTTCTTTTAAAAAGGCAGAAAACTCAACAGCAAACAATAATAAACAGCTAAGAAAAATATAAAAATAAAAATTAATCTACATTAACATACACTCAACTAATGCAGAGGAAATTAGCAAACTCATAAATCTACTTTTTGTATCTATTGTACACTGTAGGCCTGCATTTTTACTTCACACAGGTTTTAAAAACATAGCCAAACACTTGATCTTCACTGCTCTTGAGTTGATTCTGAGATTAAATGTTGGAATGATAGGTGCAGAAAGACACATACAATTATATTATATACCTCTATAGATAGTTTCATAGATAGATAGAGAGAGAGAGAGAGAGAGAGAGAGAGAGAGAGAGAGAGAGAGAGAGAGAGAGAGAGAGAGAGAGAGAGAGAGAGAGAGAGAGAGAGAGAGAGAGAGAGAGAGAGAGAGAGAGAGGGAGAGAGAGAGAAGAGAGAGAGAGAGAGAGAGAGAGAGAGAGAGAGAGAGAGAGAGAGAGAGAGAGTGAGAGAGAGAGAGAGAGAGAGAGAGGGGGGTGCAAAACACACACACACACACAAACATATACACACACACATATACAGATAAAGAAAAGAAGAAGATAGGAAAGAAGAACAGTAATAATAAAGAACATTGAAATTATGTTTGTTCAATATTTATAAGAAAGTATGATGAATCATGCATGTCATCCAAGAGACTGAGAACTTACAGAAAGCAATTCCGTTTCTGACAAATAAAGGGTGTTGACTGGTGTTGGCCCTGTGGTGTCAACTGTGACTCCATTTGACACAGTTACAGGAGAGATGTTACCAGCCCAGTCCTCTGCTTTCACCTTGTTGTAAACTGTGGTGCCTGAATGTGTGACATGGCATGGAAGAGAATAAAAATAGAGACAAATCAATAAACGGAGAGAGAAATAAAAGAAACACTAAGAAGCTTTAACATAACAAAATAAAATTGTGTTTAGTTCAAAACCTTACGGACATTTTTCAAACAATGGTTACATCTTTAAAGATATCGAACTTTAAATAATATAGTAGTAGTAGAATATCCTTGTAGCCAATAAAGACGATTGTCTTCTACTGTGTATTCTGATGTAATACTAGTCCTAAAGAATCTCGGTGTTGATAATTTGTGTTGTAACATCTCTCCATATGTATCGATCCTGTACTGGAGTCTTCAAAGCAAGTAGGTCACTTTCTGTTTTTAGTTGTGCTGGTATGTTTGTATCTTCTCCATCTGGGTTTAGGTTTTCTTGAGGCTGGGTGTTACTTGTTAGTACATTTTGTGTAGCTTTGTAAGTCGTGGTTGAGTGTCATTGAGTGGCACTGATGCCAGTGTTTTTTCTCTGTATTTTCGACTCGCTAAATTACACATTCATTGCTGTGTAAGAAATTAAGCTGGTATTTTCTCATCTCTCCTGAGGATGTGTCCAAATAATCTCCGAGTCCAACGCTTTAAATAAGTTGGCTGATATATTTCTCTATTTTCAAAGGAATTAAGAAGGATTGAGCTACATGGCATAAAGAGGAAAGAATGACATAAGACGGACACCTTGCATTAGGGCATTTATCTGAATCTAAAATGTGACTAAATCCTTCATTTTCCACATTATTTATGCAAAATGTTTCATGAAGAAAACGCAAATGCACAACAAGACACATTTCCGCCCCTTCTGATTTGTTAAATTACGCTACGTCTCTATCAGTTGTTTAACGAAAATCACGTCTATAGCTTATTTTAATCACATTTGGTGCTCAACAGATACTCATTATTTATAGTATTAGCATCATCATCATCACTATTATTATCATCATCATTATTATTATTATTGGTGTTATTATTATTGAGGTGGTGTAAAGAAAGAGTTTCAGATATTTTAAACTTAAAACCTTATAATTCAGTCTCAACATTGAGAGTCAACCAAAGAGGAAGAACGGGTACCTGGTGAAATGGTTGTGTACACGGTTCCGTCTGTTTTCAGGCCCATGTCAGTCCATGACTCAATGTTACAGCTGGAGGTGTCACTCAGCGAGGATAAACACCAGTGATAACGTCGAATGCTAGAGCCTGTGTCGGCAAAGTGACGCCACTGAGCATGCATGACCGACGTCTCCTTTTGACTGTCACTGTCTCTTAATTCTGCATGGAAGAAAAGGGAGAATAATATAAGAGTGTTGTTGCAAGATAATCTCATAGCCTTGCTGGTGAATAACCGACAAACTTAACTGGATATATAAAATGGATGAATGAGAATATAGAAAACCAATATAATATGAAACACAAAGAAACCGCAGTGGAAGAAGTCAAAGGTGATAAACAACAATACATGACATGTTCACCAAAGAAGACAGAATAGACATGTAACCTATCGGTTGTAACCTTTCATCAGATAACAAGTGTGTCATATCTACATATTTATAAAGTCATCACATCAAACAGTGTGATATTAGAAGGATGAAGAGAAAAGGGGATGAAAAGAGAATGGAGAGGAGAAGAATCTTCCTTTCTTGCTTTTCCCTTTAACTGCAATGAGTTTTTCTACACGTTATGCACCTACACATAGAATTCGTAAATTTGCAGGTATTTACCAGATCCATCCAGAACAACGCCAGTTTCCGGAGCAGTCAAATCCACAATGAAGCCATCGGAGCTAGCGTAGGAAACAATGCCAGCATGGTTGTACGCCAAAATATTGCTGTAGTAGCGTGTGTTTTCTAGCAGGGACAAGCCAGTCGCTGAATAACTTGTAGTCGGGAATTTATAAAACCCGACGAGTGAATGTCATGACCTTTAGAGGAAATATAAGTATAATTGTAAAATTTAAAACATTAATATTACAAAATAAAAAGAACACTTTTATACGCAATGAAGCGAGATATATAATATTCTGTACATTATGTCTTGTATTTGCCAGATTTGGGTCCATACACCTGTGGGATTCTACATGATTATTCTTCTGCCTTTTTAGCTCGCTGGGAAGCATAGGCCATCAACAAACAATCTCCAATCAATTCTCTCCTGGGCCAGCCTCTCCACAAATGTTTGCCCCATTTTCTTCATCTCTCCCCTTCAATTCTCTTCTCCATGTAGCCCTTGGGCGCGGCCTCCATCTTTTAACCTGTGGGTTCCTTGTTAGGCTCTGTCTTGTTATTGTGTTGGGGTCTATTTTGAGTGTGTGTCCTATCCACCTCGATTTCTTTTGTTTTAATTTTTCAGCCGATTCTTGTCCAGTTCTTTCTCATAGATAGTTTTTGAGGTAACTTCAGGTCAGAATATTTTGACAACTCTCCTCAGACATCTATTTATGAATGATCATATTTTTTGTAAGGTTTTTTTGTGTGGTTCTCCACGACTACAACATGATTAAAATCTGACCTATAACCCCAATATCATCATCTAATGGAAAAACGGAGCCGTATCATCTCTGCACAATTCTATCTACCTAACTTGGGATTTCGTAAACTTTTAAAGAAACACAAAACACTGATGCATGGCTTTTCTGCAAATCCCAATGTATAAACGTATAAGCTTGAAGCATAATATGTGAAAAGTGGATAAATCCATGCTTTAATAGTTGTAATAAAGCCATCAATCAGTTTCTTGTGTTTCCAGAGAAGTTTATAAAACCTTCTATAGGGGAAAAGAATTCTGTACCAATCATATTATACGTATTATTGTGTTAACATTGTGTCAATACAATAATTACATTAATTTAAACAACATACATCTGGATGAAATATGAAGATTGTCTTTCATCTACAATTAAAGTTAAAACCGCAAAATTTGATAAGTGTGTAAAATAAAATATTCTAAACTAGGGAATGGACTGTATGAAGCAGGGGGACAACTTATATCTCACTGAGTGCAAATTAAACCAAGTTAGACATGTACAACAAAACAAGCCTGCAGTTCTACAATGACAATGGAAACATTTCTCAAATGATGGTGATGTATAACATTATGGACTCCTCTACAAATTATTTGAGATAATAATAATGATGATAATAATAATATAATCGTCTCCGCCAAAATGCACAGTCCACGGGTGGCAAAACAATTGTGCATTTTGGCAAACATGCATTTGGGTGGAGTCAAGGACCACAACCCACTACATAAATTTACATTGTCATTCTTGGTTGGACATAAAGTCTTTTGTTTTGTTAGTTGTTTGTTGTCGTTTGGGTTTTGTTTGTTATTTGGTTTGAGTATAATTCCCAATTATAGGCCTAACCTCTTTTCATAGATTGATCACTCTTCCCTCACTCAAGACTACAAGAAGGGATAGGATGGTGGAGACATTCGTCAAATAGAATTTTAAAATTTTATTTGTTGACACTTATGACACACATGTCAATAATGTCATAAAGAGTACGATCTCCATGGGTAAAAGTGACACAAGACCTTTGTCAGATTTTCTCGCTGTGATCAAAGAGAAAGCCGATCAGAGTGTCTATCTGGCAGACCGTCGTCGACGGCTGAGTCAGGGAGGGAACGAGTGGATAAGGGTGCCAAGACTCGAGGCAGTCAAGACTAGGCATTACCGTGCGCATGTGTGCGTATTGTTAACACAGAATTAGATGCCACACACACGCGCACGCTCACACACACACAGACACACACGCGTTTGACAGATTTTGTTATTGGGATGTGGCAAAAAGACGTTATCGGGTTAATTTCTCCCATGGATTGACTCTTTAAATGCAACAAATTGAAGACCTAATTACAAAACATGTTGTATTTTGGCAAAGTTAAGCCAGCCGTTGTTGCATTTTGAGGGGGCAATTGGCGTTGGAAAATTTGGTTTCATGAAAAAATCGTGCATTATGATGAATTGTGCATTTTGGCGGCGTACAATTTGTCGGAAACTACTGTAATAATAGTAATAATAATACAATAATAATAACACTAATACTAATAATAGTAATAATAATAAAAAGGTAGGAATTGTAGATGTTTGAAGTTGAAGCAAAATACGGATGTGCACAAATATTGTGTTTTGTTTTGCAAGTTTTGAATATCAATTTGTTCAACACATGTAAATCACAGCAGAGACAGAATCTTGATTAAAACAAAACTCTACAATAGATGTGAGAATCTTGATTAAAACAAAACTACAAAACTAGATGTGAGAATCTTGATTAAAACAAAACTCTACAATAGATGTGAGAATCTTGATTAAAACAAAACTCCACAATAGATGTGAGAATCTTGATTAAAACAAAACTCTACAATAGATGTGTGAATCTTGATTAAAACAAAACTCTACAATAGATGTGTGAATCTTGATTAAAACAAAACTCTACAATAGATGTGTGAATCTTGATTAAAACAAAACTCTACAATAGATGTGTGAATCTTGATTAAAACAAAACTCTACAATAGATGTGAGAATCTTGATTAAAACAAAACTCTACAATAGATGTGTGAATCTTGATTAAAACAAAACTCTACAATAGATGTGTGAATCTTGATTAAAACAAAACTCTACAATAGATGTGTGAATCTTGATTAAAACAAAACTCTTGATTAAAACAAAACTCTACAATAGATGTGTGAATCTTGATTAAAACAAAACTCTACAATAGATGTGTGAATCTTGATTAAAACAAAACTCTACAATAGATGTGTGAATCTTGATTAAAACAAAACTCTACAATAGATGTGAGAATCTTGATTAAAACAAAACTCTACAATAGATGTGAGAATCTTGATTAAAACAAAACTCTACAATAGATGTGAGAATCTTGATTAAAACAAAACTCTACAATAGATGTGTGCATGTAACAAACATGTAAACAATTTGCATTTGCCTATTTGTACACGTTTGTTCACAGACTACTATTTTAGTCTTCATTTTCAAAAAGCAAATTTTAGTTTTCTCTACTGTGAATAATGAATAATCTTGCTGAAAGCTAAACATTTCAGCAATCGAACGAGTAAAATACCTCCTGGTTTGCGACTGATGTACACTTTGAACTTGTCTATTCCTGAAGTTCCACTCTGGAAAAGACTGTCCCATTTCATATGAACTGTCGACGAAGATGCAATATAGTCTGCGTCTTTTGTATCACCACTTTGCTGCAGGTCTTTAACCTAGACGAACATAGAATATTCACATATTAAGAAATATGAGAAATAGTAAGAAAAGATAAATATAATGGTACCATTCGGCTGAAAACATTTATATTTTAGAGTCAGAAGAGATAAAAAAATTTTTCTCTCAAATGTGCAGCAATTGAAAGAATCTTAAACATGAAATCATATCTATCTTTTGGTCAATCCTTGATATTTTTATCATATGTGTATTAGGTCATGTTCTATCGATTTATATGCAAATTAAAAAGAAACTCAAACATGAATGGAACATTTTGTTTACATGTGTTCTTATCAGGACAGTAAGGATATAATATAAAAAAGAATAAAACCCATAGAGCCAGAGCTTATGCTAGTTTCTCTGGTGCAAAGCAGTACAGGTGATAATAATCACGTCCTGGACAGGACACTAGTCTGGTGCAGGTTTTTACTCCCAAGCTAATGCTTGTACCCATTTACACCTGGGTCGAGTGGGGAAAATGCGCGGGTAAGTGTGTTTCCTAAGGAACGCAATATCGGTCCTAGCTTTGCCAGGATTGGAACCCAGGACCTCATGAATACCAGCCTGACAGCCTAACCCTAAGCCTTCCCCCCCCCCACTCCCACAATAATGTAGCTTTTCAAAATGGTGACACCCCCCATCTTTAAAATAATACCCTACAAATGAAACCAAACCAAACCACCTACTTTTGCAGCCTGATTGCTAGTTGTTGTGATTGCATAGGGAGCGTTTGTGATGCCGCTTGATTTAAAAATGGCATACTGGCTGCTTGAATACCACGCCCTTATGAAGACGCTGTGGGCAGTGTCGGCTGTAAGAGTTCGATCTGTAGAGAAGAAAGGGAACATAAAAATGATCAACACAACCTTCAGTCAGTCACAGTTGATCCCGCTCACACATGTCTCCCACCTCTCTCCCAGCCGGCCGGCAATATTAAAAGAAGCAAGGTCTACTTCTGGATAAAGAAGTGATTGGTCTAGATGTCCTCTACATGGTGTGCGTGTGTGTCTGTATGTGTGTATGTGTATGTTCTCATCATTGATTGATTGATCCTCCGTCAAAATATATGTACGTGTGTCTGTGCGTGTGTGTTAAAGTTTTGTTTTTAATTTGTTATGCGGTATTATTGTGCCGTGGCACATCTCATACGCCATTGGCTTACCGCATTTGAGTTACCAATGATTTTTGGGTACGTCGTTAGCGTTTGGGTATGGGGTGTAAAAGGTTAGCCTTTAGCGATTGTGATAACATCTCTTTGTGGCTCTAGAAATAAGTGTTCTATTTTCAGTATTTTTCTTGATTACTTTCCTTCATTTATTTCTGGAATTTAATATAAAAACTGTTCACTTGTGTTATACGGAAGTGCTTTCTTCTGCTTCCCGGATTTGCGTACGGTAGACATCGGTCCATAGAAAAAGTGCCTCATTGGCTGTCCATCCTATCTTACCGTGTAAAGGAATAACTGCTTGTGTCATCTGACCCATGTCGTGCCAGACTCTCTCTGTGGCTGAATTGTAAATCCCTGATGGAGTCAAACCGCTAGCAAGGCCAACAGCCACTTCGTATCTACATGGAAATGTGGACAATACGATTTGGTTAGTACAGGTAACACATACCAAAACACGAATTGTGAAAATCAGATCTGATTTATATGAAAAGACAGAAATAGCAGAATGAGATCTAATTTATATGACAAGACAGAAATAGTGAAAATGAGATCTGATTTATACGACAAAACAGAAATCCTTTTGATGTAAATGAAAAGAAAAAGAGTTATAAATCATTCCATTGAATTACTATGTGTGTGATGAATACACACAAACTACATAAAATGACTATTCTTAACACTTTCCACATCAATGCTGTCATCTTTGATTTCCTTTAAAAAAGAATGGAAGACAAAAACTAAGAAGAGAATTGTGACACACAGATTAGAAAAGAAAGAAAAGAAATGGAATGTTGAAGTTTGTAAGCAATTAACAAGCATAGTTTGCCTTAGTGGCTTTCAGCTTCAATTTTCCTACTTGGAAAGGATAAAGTGGGAAGAAGATATAATATTATAATAGAGGCATTAAAGCAAAAAAATTTAACTTTCACGTAAGGAAACAGAAAATGCCAGGAGAAAGATCATCTCAGGCATCTAAACCCATACACCGGAAGGTAGAATGGGAACTGATAAAGAAAGAAAGCAAGAAAGAAAGGAAAATAATTTTTTTTTTAAATATATAAAAAGTAGCCTTACCTCTCGACAGACAGTCCCTGGGTGGTGGTGATTGACCAGGTTGCAGCCAAATACGTTCGTGATGGACTGTAAGAATCAGATCCTGAGCCAAACGTCAGATCAGACACGTCTTGAACTGTGACAATATCATGGGTGGGGGTACCTGGAAGCAGCCGCACATTAATGACAACACATATGATAAACAAATTTCAGAATCATATGAGATGAATAAATATAAAGGGCGTGCATATTAATATATTATCATGGTGTTCCTTAATATTTGACACGTTTCATATCGAGGTGAGTACGAGTTAAAGAAAAATTTACAATATATCTAAAATAAACATTGCTGGTTTTACAACTTTAGTTCGTTGAAAGATATTTCTTAAAAGCATGTAAAAAGAGAGTCTATTTGTCTTGTTAGATCTGTAATGCAAGGGAGTTCTAAACTCCATGGTTGTAAAATTCAAATGAGTCAACCTCAAGTTTGAGATATTATGTAATAAACTAAAGAGCTAGGCTAAGTCACTGAAACTTTTAATGGCTGTTTGTTAGGTAATACACGAGTATGGTGACATCAATATATTATTATTATCATCATTATTATCATTATTATTATTATTATTGTTATTATTATTATTATTATTATTATTATTATTATCATTATTATTAACAAAAGGAGAGGAAGAAGAAGAAGAAGAAGAAGAAGAAGAAGAAGAAGAAGAAGAAGAAGAAGAAGAAGAAGAAGAAGAAGAAGAAGAAGAAGAAGAAGAAGAAGAAGAAGAAGAAGAAGAAGAACGAGAATAATAATAATAAAAAGAAGAAAAGAAGAAGAAGAAGGAGAAGGAGAAGAAGAAGAAGGAGATTAATAATAATAATAATAATAAGAAGAAAAAGAAGAAGAAGAAGAAGAAGAAGAAGAAGAAGAAGAAGAAGAAGACGAAGAATAATAATAATAATAATAATAATAATAATAATAATAATAATAATAATAATAATAATAATAATAATAATAATAATAATAATAAGTCTTGCTGTCCATAGAACCGAGTGCATCTGTTTAAAAAATTAAACTGAATAAGTGTTATAAGAGCACCCATAGGACATGACATTGGTCTATGCAGGCGTTAGCTACCAGGCATCACTGGTAACCATTCACACTTGGATAGAGTGAGGAGAAACATGTTACATGTCTCTCTCAAAGATGCAATGCAGAGCCCAGAGAAATTTGGACAGAACTAAATGAATGTTGAAATAGCTACTTAATTTCTACTCAATTCAAAACATCAAAGTTAACATCACAAACTGATCTGAAATCACAAAGGTCACCAATGTTGTGTATGCCTACTTGAAGTGATGTCACTGCATCCAGAGGCAGCGCTGCAAGTTTGATCTTGTATGGCACACACACAGTGACCTTGACAGTTGTAGCTGCTACAACGGCGTTTCAAAACCAGGTTTCCACCGGACAACGTGAATTGGTGGTGAAGAGCCTGGCTTTTCAAATCAACCTAAATGAAAACCAAAAATATCATTACATAGGTTACGAATACAACGCCTGAATTTCTCCCTACTTTCCCCCATGAAATTGGCTGCAATTTCTTTTGTGGGAGTGAAACTTTAAGCAGTAAGGAAACTACTAGGATAGAGCAGAATACAAGCAGTAGAAATGGAATATCTGAGAAGAGCAGTTGGCTAAACCAGAACGAAACAGAATCAGGAACGCACTAATTAGAGAGCAAATAAAAATTGAAAGCATAGAAACCAAGAAAGAATCCAACTTTGATGGCTTAGTTATGCAAATAGAATGACTGATGAAAAGAATAGCTATATCAGCAAGCAATGAAAAAGACCCTTAAGTTTGTTTAATTAAAATGTACCTTGTATACCATATGTGCTGATTTCAAAGTGAATTAAGAGGAAAAAGTAAGATAAAAAACGTGTGATAAGAGAGAAACGGTAGACCACATAGAAAAGAAAAGAAAGATTACAAAAGAAGCAACACGATATTCTTACATAGGTTACGAATACAACGCCTGGATTTCTCCTTACTTTCCTCCATGTAATATCACAGGAAATTTAACATTAATGGAAAGATAGAGGTTAGGGAGGGGAAATCCTCCAGTAACATCAAACCCATACACTGGAAGGTAAAATGGACGTTATGCGGTAAAGAAAGAAAGAAAAAAGGAAAATAGAGGTCACGAATGTGCGGAATGAGGAGTTGATGAAATGATTGACGATTGAAACAAACTGGAAAAATGCCTGAAAGACACAAACAAAAATGCCATAAGGGTTTTAAATCTTAGTTTTGCGGTACATTTTCTGACACAAAACACTAATTAGACTCCTGATGATAAAGCTATAGAAAACTATTGGATGAATTTAACCATTTCCTCCTCAAAATATAAATTTAAAAACCAGAGAATTTCACTTAGGTTTTCATGGTTTTGAAACATTCGAAAGCAAAAACAAATCTTGATTAATCACAAAAGTTTACAAACACTCAACATTTATAGTTTAAGAGCTTACAGTCCATTGTCATCAAACTTTAAGATGTAATCATATGATAAAACATGACCCCCAAAAAGTGATAGAGAAGTGCTTGACAAAGTCAAAAATATTCTTACAACTTTAATAAAGTTTGCCATATATAAAGTCTTACTCAGATTCATATAAATCAAAATTATTTTTTTATAGACATAAAGTACTCTCTATTTCAACAATAGAAAAGGAACATCAATAGAAAAGAAACATCTTTAAAAATTATACTCAAGGCATTACATTAGTATCTACGCCAAGAAATGGATCACGTTTCCTTTCTCATTGTCTATCTTATCTATATATAGGTAGTCCAAATCTCGAGTGTTAAGCAATGGAAAAACAATTGCTACCACTGGAAAGAACTTTATTTCCTGAGTAATTGGATATCAAAATCATTTCTGTAGGACAATATTAAACGAAGCTCCGAATTATTTAATTTTCGAAAATTTGTTAAATTTTTCAAATGGGCCAAAACACGAAATTTAACCTTCTATATCTCCCAAAAACGATCACTCACAAAACCCGCCATTTTTAAAAATAGAGGTTTTATAATGAAAAATTTGGAATAGTATTGCTCACGCCTACCTGAGTAAACTCAATATCAAATACTAACCCGGTCTAATAATCGTATTTGGTACCACACAGGGTGCGACATGTTTGCTTAATACAAGCCTGCCTGTCTTAATTTCTGTGAGCTGGCACATTAACAACGTTTTTGTTACAATTCCTTTAAAGTTACTAAATAAAGAAATACTTACCCCATTGACAGCCCACACTCCTACAAAGATAGCACTCTGACCCCCAAGACTGTTCGTACTGATCGTCTTGAGCTGAATGTAACCTTCATCGTCGTAGGTGGTGCCACTGTTTGAATGGCTCACTGATGCATACGTGTTGCCCTGGGAGAAGAAATTTATATCATCTCTTGAACAGACTGATACGGTTGGAAGAAAATCAAGCAAAACTGTCCTCTTCTGTACAAAGTTAACATGAGCTTGAGTGAGTCTGTGAAATGGAAACTACCCCGTTAGAAGGAAGCCCATGAAATCTAGCAGCAAGACAAAATGTCTTTTCCATCAATTCAAAAGACTTACAAAATATGTTTGTATTGAAATATACACAATGGAAAAAAAAACATACCACAAAAACTAAGAAAAAAATAAATAAATTCAGTTGATTTATCAAAACCGGAAATGAAAATCGCAATATCCCCATAATCATGGCAAAAACTAAAAAACGTAGTCCTATAAAACCTTGTGTAGGTACTTACCGCATTAAGATCTGTGGCAAACGGTGAGCTTCCAATGCTGACCAAATAGGAATCAACACCAGAGTGCATGTCGGAGAAACCAACCCAGGCCAGATTAACAGCCGTAGACGTGTAAGTCATCCATGACGCTTGGTGCCGAATCAGGGCGGCAGTGTGGATTGTATCTACGGCAAACATACCTGCGCGAAACAGATCATACCTCATATGATGATGATGATGATGATGATGACAAAGGCATTGCAGCCACAAGGGACGCTCGTTCTAAACTGTTTATGTCAGTATGGTGGTCTTATCACAGCTATGGATACATTTTGTCATTGGTTTTAATGGCGGACAGCTGTGATGAGAGTCCATTGCACGACACAATCTATATCTAAACTGTGTACCATCCCTCATAAGTAGTAAAATTATCTTGAATTCTAACGATAAAGATGGATTTATAGTCCATATCCTATAGCTGGGTACTCATTCACACTGAGTCAAGTGAGGAAAGCAGAGTGAAGTACTTTTCCCTAAGAACACAACGTTGTGAAAAAACGACTTGGCCAGCTATGGGTTTGGAGCTGATGTCATGGTGATAACAAACTCACAATACCCTGTTTTTGCTACAACGCCTATAATTCTTCCCTTACTGTTACCATCCCAGAAAAGAAATCACCTGCTTATCAAATATGTTTTGCTTATTCTACAAAGAATTAAAAGAAAATAGTGCATGGTCGCATCGACTTTTCTTGTCTAGTAGTTTGGTAGGTACCACAACTATAACTACATAATTCTTGTCCAGTAGTTGGGTAGGTACCACAACTATAACTACATAATTATTGTCTAGTAGTTGGGAAGGTACCACAACTATAACTACATAATTCTTGTCTAGTAGTTGGGTAGGTACCACAACTATAACTACATAATTCTTGTCTAGTAGTTGGGTAGGTATCACAACTATAACTACATAATTCTTGTCTAGTAGTTTGGTAGGTACCACAACTATAACTACATAATTCTTGTCTAGTAGTTGGGTAAGTACCACAACTATAACTACATAGTTCTTGTCTAGTAGTTGGGTAGGTACCACAACTATAAGTACATAATTTAGATTTTAAGAATGTGCTTTATTATCCTGATAAGATTTCAGATAAGTTTTTGACTATTCCCTCATATCACCTGGCAATGGAGGTGTGGAGTCAAACAGGATACTTGAGGATGTGGATGTGGTACAGAGCTGAGCCTTGTTACACGCTGTCACCTTGATGTAGTAGTCAGAGCCATCTTGGAAACTCAGAACATCTTGGTAATTGTATGTGTGCTGAGTCACAATGGCTGGGAGCTGAAAGTGAAGAAAACAAACAAAACGAGTTGATGGAATTGTAACTTTATTTTTCACTTAGATCACAAGAAAACTGTTCTTTTGATTCTGATACAAGGAACTGTTTCAAATGTTAAAATTGGCATAAACTTGATGAGTTATCAGGTGATATGGTAGACATATTTTGCAGATTCAAAGCCATTGAGCTTGAAGCAAATAACAAGGATAGAAACTATCCTTTGCAACAAAACTGGCACAAATCAAACAAAGGCCTTTACTTCATTACACAAATTGTTCATGGCATCAGTCTCTAAGAAAAAAACAAATGAAAAGAAAATCAGTTTGTAATGATGAAAATAATATGCTTGTAGTATCTTAATAATTGAAAAACAAAAGCTTTGCATCTGATCCCTATTACAAACTCTGACCAACCTCAATGGACCCATGACTGTAGCCATTTTTAAGGTGAGATGTGATAGACAAGTAGAACTTTTCTATGCTGGATTCCGAATCTGTGAAAGACCATTCAACTCTCATGGCATCTCGACTAATCAAAGTGCTTCCATCCAAGGTTCCGATTCCCTCAGCAAGCCTCGAACGTGGTTGGCTCCTGGAGCCGAGGTATCCACTATAAAACCGTTTGAAGATACCTCAGTGTAAAGACCTGAAATATGTGGATGGCCCATTATCAATTTTGCACATCGTTGACTTAGGACACTTAAAAACTTATTTAAACAAAAAGCTGAGAAACTCTTAATATTCCAAAGACATATCTATTCAAGAAAGCATATGAATAAATATTTTCCCTTGCATAAAAACAAAGCATATGAATAAGTATTTTCCCTTGGATAAAAACAAAGCATATGAATAAGTATTTTTTTCCTTGGATAAAAACAAAGCACATGAATAAGTATTTTCCTTTGGATATGAACAAAGCACATGAATAAGTATTTTCCCTTGGATAAAAACAAAGTTCATTAAAAAGCAACATCTTAAGTTGTGAACATTTGTCCTAAATTTCATCAAATTGTTGTGATTGTAATAAGTAATTAAATTATTTTTTTACATATTTTTTCTAATAATGTTATGAATTTTTGTTTTGTGTTTGTACATAATAAGTTTATTCTCAACGCCTTAGAGCATTTAGATGGATTTGTGTGCTTTATAAATGAATTACTACTATTTACATAGCAAGAGAAATGAAAATAACAATCTCTACGATAAACACTTTAAGTCCTTTGAACCTCTCATTCTTAAAAAGATAAAAATTATACAACAAATTTTAGATGACTTGCAGTAAAAAACAGAGGAAGATAAGGAAGGATATACAATGTCGATATCCCTGCATGAATACAGGCTCACCAACTTTACATCATCTACACCAAGGCATGCTATTTCATTCAAGATCTGTGTAGCTCCCTACAAAGCATGTGTCATTTTATTCAAGAGCTGTATAGCTCCCAACAAAGCATATGTCATTTCACTTAAGGGGCTTTCCATTTTCCAGGAATTTTCACTTTTTTTCCCTAATGCATTTTTTGTCTAATTTTTTCCTGCCAATGTGTTGCTTGTCTAGTTACTATGTAATGCAAAAATTTTTGGGAAAAATTATTCATTGTCATGGTAATTGTTGAATTTTGATGCCGAAATTTAAAATCTTAAAATCTCAAAAAGTATATGGGCTAGCAATTTCTTTTTCAGACATATTCTTTAAACCCTTAAATAAGGAGTAAGATATATTTAATTTATCTCAGGTCTTTTTAAATGTTCCTAAAAAATCAGTATTTTATTAAAAAATAACTATTGATAAATTTTGTAATATTTTGATTTTAAAGGTGCACAAAAGATATGAAAATCAAAATAAACCAGTGAAAATCTCTAGTTCCCAATAACAAATACTAGTCTAGCTGTTCCAAATTTCAACACTCTGGCATGAATACTTTCTGAGATTTTAAGATTTTAAAAACGTTGTATGCTAGAAATCATTCTTTTGAGAAAAACGGGTTTGAAAATTCAACTTTCTTCAGAATGATATCATTTAAAATTGGCTATAGAATTTGAGTTTCAGGCTTTATATAAAAAAATCAACTGATGTATTTCATTCAAGATGTTGAAGTAGCATTCTAGAGTGGAGCATAATGTCATTTCAGTCAAAATTTGAGTAGCTCCTACAAAGCATGTGTCATTTCATTCTCCCTAAGGTCTGTTTAGCTCCTTACAAAGCATATGTCATTTCATTCAAGATCTGTGTAGCTCCCTACAAAGCATGTGTCATTTTATTCAAGAGTCTGTGTAGCTCCCAACAAAGCATATGTCATTTCATTCAAGGTCTGTGTAGCTCCCTACAAAGCATACATCATTTCATTCAAGGTCTGTTTAGCTCCTACAAAGCATAGTCATTTCATTCAAGGTCTGTGTAGCTCTCCTACAAAGCATGTGTCATTTCATTCAAGGTCTGTGTAGCTCCTAAAGCATATGTCATGTCATTCAAGATCTGTGTAGCTCCCAACAAAGCATATGTCATTTCATTCAAGGTCTGGAGTAGCTCCTACAAAGCATATGTCATTTCATTCAAGGTCTGTGTAGCTCCTACAAAGCAATGTCATTTCATTCAAGGTCTGAGTAGCTCCCTACAAAGCATATGTCATTTCATTCAAGGTCTGTGTAGCTCCCTACAAAGCATATGTCATTTCATTCAAAATCTGTGTAGCTCCTACAAAGCATATGTCATTTCATTCAAGGTCTGTTTAGCTCCTTACAAAGCATATGTCATTTCATTCAAGGTCTGTGTAGCTACCTACAAAGCATATGTCATTTTATTCAAGAGTCTGTGTAGCTACCTACAAAGCATATGTCATTTCATTCAAGGTCTGTGTAGCTACCTACAAAGCATATGTCATTTCATTCAAGGTCTGTTTAGCTACCTACAAAGCATATGTCATTTCATTCAAGGTCTGTGTAGCTACCTACAAAGCATATGTCATTTCATTCAAGGTCTGTGTAGCTCCCTACAAAGCATATGTCATTTCATTCAAGGTCTGTGTAGCTACCTACAAAGCATATGTCATTTCATTCAAGATCTGTGTAGCTACCATACAAAGCATATGTCATTTCATTCAAGGTCTGTGTAGCTACCTACAAAGCATATGTCATTTCATTCAAGGTCTGTGTAGCTACCTTTCATTCAAAGCATATGTCATTTCATTCAAGGTCCATGTAGCTACCTACAAAGCATATGTCATTTCATTCAAGGTCTGTGTAGCTACCTACAAAGCATATGCCATTTCATTCAAGGTCTGTGTAGCTACCTACAAAGCATATGTCATTTCATTCAAGGTCTGTCTAGCTCCTACAAAGCATATGCCATTTCATTCAGTCTGTCTAGCTCCTTTGGAAAGCATACACCATTTCATTCAGTCTGTCTAGCTCCCTTGGAAGCATATGTCATTTCATTCAAGGTCTGTCTAGCTACCTACAAAGCATATGTCATTTCATTCAAGGTCTGTCTAGCTCCCTTGGAAGCATACACCATTTCATTCAAAGTCTATCTAGCTCCCTTGGGAAGCATACACCATTTCATTCAAGTCTGTCTAGCTCCCTACAAAGCATATGTCATTTCATTCAAGTCTGTCTAGCTCCCTTGAAGCATACACCATTTCATTCAAGTCTGTCTAGCTCCTTGGAAGCATACACCATTTCATTCAGTCCTATCTAGCTCCAATGGAATCATACACCATTTCATTCAGTCTATCTAGCTCCAATGGAAGCATACACCATTTCATTCAGTCTATCTAGCTCCTTTGGAAGCATACACCATTTCATTCAAATTCCATCTAGCTCCCTTGGAAGCATACACCATTTCATTCAAAGTCTATCTAGCTCCCTTGGAAGCATACACCATTTCATTCAAAGTCTATCTAGCTCTCTTGGAATCATACACCATTTCATTCAAAATCTATCTAGCTCCCTTGGAATCATACACCATTTCATTCAGTCTATCTAGCTCCCTTGGAAGCATACACCATTTCATTCAGTCCATCTAGCTCCCTTGGAAGCATACACCATTTCATTCAGTCCATCTAGCTCCCTTGGAAGCATACACCATTTCATTCAGTCTATCTAGCTCCCTTGGAAGCATACACCATTTCATTCAGTCTATCTAGCTCCCTTGGAAGCATACACCATTTCATTCAAAGTCTATCTAGCTCCCATTCAAAAGCATACACCATTTCATTCAAAGTCTATCTAGCTCCCTTGAAGCATACACCATTTCATTCAAAGTCTATCTAGCTCCCTTGAAGCATACACCATTTCATTCAGTCTATCTAAAAATCTATCTAGCTCCTTGGAAGCATACACCATTTCATTCAGTCTATCTAGCTCCCTTGAAGCATACACCATTTCATTCAGTCCATCTAGCTCCCTTGGAATCATACACCATTTCATTCAGTCCATCTAGCTCCCTTGGAAGCATACACCATTTCATTCAGTCCATCTAGCTCCCTTGGAAGCATACACCATTTCATTCAGTCTATCTAGCTCCCCTTGAAAGCATACACCATTTCATTCAGTCTATCTAGCTCCCTTGAAGCATATACACCATTTCATTCAGTCCATCTAGCTCCCTTGGAAGCATACACCATTTCATTCAGTCTATCTAGCTCCCCTTGGAATCATACACCATTTCATTCAGTTCTAGCAAAGTCTGTTTCATTCCAAGTCTGTCTAGCTCCCTTGAAATCATATACCATTTCATTCAGTCTATCTAGCTCCATTTGAAGCATGCACCATTTCATTCAAAGTTTATCTAGCTCCCTTGGAAGCATACACCATTTCGTTCAAAGTCTATCTAGCTTCCTTCGAAGCATACACCATTTCATTCAAAGTCTATCTAGCTCCTTGAAGCATACACCATTTCGTTCAAAGTCTATCTAGCTCCATTGGAAGTATACACCATAGTATGCTATTACAGAATGTAAAAAAAAAGAAAGAAAATATAAGATGACTTGAAAGTCTCTGGACACTTTCCCCTTAGCTACTAACCAGCTCTGTAGTAGGCTCTGATGTTGATGTAAATTTTGGATCCCACAGGTAAGTTGGGTGAGAAATTTGCATCATAGGCTATCTGTACAAATCCGACATTGGTCCTTGACAAGACGTCTGTGGATCCAGCCGATGTGCCAGCGACCACTCGTACTTCACAATGCCCGACTCTGGGTCATGGAATCCATACCACTTGGCTCCCAAGAAGTCTCTGAAAGGGCAACAACATTTTGATCAGCGGTTTGTTTATTTTGTTTCCCTGAAATTTACCATCTGGGTCATGGAATCCGTACCACTTGGCTCCCAAGAAGTCTCTGAAAGGGCAACAACATTTTGATCAGCGGTTTGTTTATTTTGTTCCCTGAAATTTACCATGAACACCATGCGCCATTATCTCAGGGTGAAATACACAGCAAACAGCAAGATGAAACACCAGAGTGAAAGGAAAGACGTAGCACCTACAAGTAGTGCCCTCAAATTCCCTACAATTGTCAGTGGTATTTTATCAAATAATCCTCCATGCCCCTAAAATCCCAATAAAGACAACAAAACTCCCCAAAACAAAACAAAAAATCCTCGTAAGGCATGGCAACTCAATTCATTTTATTTTCATTTATGAGAAGTATTGAAAAGAAGAATGCCTTTATTTGACGTTTGTTGCAATATGATTTACCCCATCCACCATATGCAGTTATCTCAGAGTGCATTAAGAGGAAAACAGTAAAATGAAAGACTTGCGAAAGAGTGAAAAGAAAGGAATAGGACTTACTATAAGCACACAACAACTGCCTAAACTCAGATATTTCATAAAATTCATAAAGAAACAGTTAAATCACAAAAAATAATAATATAAAATTCTAACATTCAGTAACGAAGCTACAAAAGCAGAACTAAAACAAATAAGATGAAGATGACAACATTCGTTTGTTTCTGTTTTTGTTTCATTGAAATTTACCTGGTTCACCATTGCAGTGATCACAGGGTGACTTAAGAGGAAACAGCAAGATGAAAGATAAGTGAAAGAGTAAAAGGAAAGAAGTAGGATCTACCAGCAGTACCCGCCAATCACTCACAAAACAGTATCAGAAAGCCAATCAACAAACAAAGCACAGTGAAAAAGTACCTGCATGACCTCCAATCACCTGACCGCTTCTGAGCCCCTCCCAGTCATTGTAAAGGAGCCACAGCAAGGAGAGAAAAAATGTACTATATCATAAAGTGATGAATGACAATAAGTGACATCTCCACGAAGGAAGATGGCTCCATTGTGTTATATATCATAAACAATCCCGCACCAAAAACCTACCAAAAAAGAAAAGAAAAAAAGTTCATCTTACACCACCCCTCTGTTTTGACAGCAAGAAAAGAAAAGAAACAAAACAATACAACAAATGCAAACAAAGATGAAAACCCATACACATTATAAAGATTCCAAACAAAACATCTACCAAAAGGAAAATGTAAAACAAAATGCTGTCTTGTTTTCCCCTTCCCGTCAAAAGTAGCCACTCACCTAAGACTCTGAAATTCAATGTCCTCATCAGCCGTCCCGTCCTGTATCACTCCACCCACAGGTGGTGTTGCGTCTACCAAGATTTCATCAGAGGTTGCGGAAGCACAGCGGTCTGTACTGTCACAGGCTGTCACAGTGGTGTAGTAGGTCAAGCCAGGCGTTGGATGGATGTCAGTCCACACAATTTCTGTCACCAAAGTTCAACAAAGGAACAAAATGTCACGCTTTTGTTTTATAACAAGCTAGTTTAGAGCCCTAATAATACTTGAAATTAGAAGCATTCAGAGATGAACAAACAGTGTCGCTTCAAGACCTTTGATCAATTTTCAGGTTCAGGTTATCCCACCTGCCACTGCTACTGAGCAAGGATTTAATTTGTTGCACACTTTCTTCACATTCGTTCAGGGGAGTTGTTCGCAATTTGATGTTTTTGTCCTGTCCCATCATCCGATGAACTGATCTTTGAAAGATGGTCACTGAGTGAAAATCACCAGTTATTTTCCCATTTTTCTCTTTGATACCGTGATCAATTAGTGTTCAATTTAACACTCTTTTTAATTTTTTTATTATTAGAAAAATGGCTTTGGATTACTGCTCATCCCGTTGAAAGGTTCAGTGAATGCACGCATGAAACAAGGGCTCCAGGACCCCCAACAAGGTTAAGAGCCACTGAGCTAAAGATTTTAAAGAGGCACAAAGCATGATAGTAAAGTAGATGAGAAGGGTGTGAGATGAGAGTGAATGACTGAAGTTAAGTGCAAGGAAATAACACCAGGGTCAGCACGAGATAATCTGGTATGGTAGATGGACATTGGGTTTTTGGTATATTGTATGCATGCTTTTACAACGCCAAGTACATGTATATATAAACCATTACATCTTTTCTTTACTTCTCTTTTTTTGTTGTTGTTATTACCCTGAATGGATTGCATTCTGTTTAAAGAAAATAAATATGTGAGCAGATATTTGGCCTTCATCGATTGTTTAAAAGAGTCACTTATATGATAGATTTATGTAATGTGTACTCTTGAGACAGAGTAATGCCCCTTTTCCCTATTGGCCAATATATGATGGAAGAAAGTGAATAAATAAATAAATAAATGTACAAATCTAAAAAAATACAAGAGTGAATAAATCAATAAAAATTTTTGTTTAAATTTGAATAAGCAAATATTTGAATAACAAAATAAAACTATCATATCTTAAATCTATATCCTTGCACATGATGGTACAGGAACACTCAAGTGCAAACTTACCAGTTCTGAGTCCAATGTTCACTTCCTTTTCAAGGTCGTCACAGCCACTGCAAGTCCCCAGGCTGACTGTGTAGTAGGACAGAGTCGCAAAAGGACTGTAGAACCACTGCCAGTAGGACTCAAGGGGCGTGTTAACATCAGTCTTATAGTCATCATCCTCCGTCGTGGTGGTTCTACCAGAACTGGAACCGTCAAAAACTGTACCAGGAATGGGCCCATTGATGGCAACCATCATTGGCTTGGAGCTTGTTAGGTTGTACAACTCGGCACCGTTATAAGCCTGAGAAAATTAACAAAAGAAAGATGAATCGTAGAAATGGCCTGAACGATGTAAGAGTTGATTTTCCCCCTACAAACTCATAGCAGATTTATATCAGTAGGGAAGGATCCAGTTTGATTCATGTACGCTGTGTCGCAAAAAAAACAGGTAACCCACTTGCGTCTTGATTGTGAGAGGACTAGTCATTATTTTTAAATAAAATTTTGGCATATGACGCAAAAATATTGTGAAAACAAGGTCTTAAGTTTCAAATAGTCATCTTGTCACATTTAGAGATAATGCGTATTTTTGAACTTCGCACTAAGAATTCAGCCTTTCAGTTTTCCACAAAGTGCATTCATTGCAATCACGTTACAGTTACTGTGTATTCCAATCGCATTAGTCGGCACCACCGTAAAACATAATTAAAGGACGTCACACATCTTTGTGCCCATTTTCAGTCCTTTTGTGGTTGTTATGCCAGACAAATGTTTATTGCAAGATGGAGCAATGCCACACACTGCAGACAGGACACTTCAGTGGCTTCAAGATGGCTTTAATGACCACATTGTCAGTAGGCATACTGAAATTGCTTGGGCAGCGCACTCCACAGATTTGAATCCGTTGTACTTTAACCTCTGGGGATACATCATATCCAGAGTTTACAAGAACAGACCCAAAACTATAAACCAAGTTGGACAAGAAATAGAGACAGCCATCCTAAACATCCCTCCCAGATTTGCAGAAATGCCATCAATAATTTTGGAGGACGGCTACACAGGTATTTGCAAAACAAGGGAGAGCACTTCGAGCATAAGAAATTTTAGGAATATCAAAATCCTATTCACAAAGAATTATGTTATGTTTCAAATTAATATTCTTGTCTAAAACTAACTTCATCTCCCGCTCTTTCTGCTTTCATTTTGTGTTTCTTATTTTTGGAATCAGTTTGTTGTTCTAAGTTGTTAGTTTGAAGCAATTTTGTGTATGTTTTTTGTAATCCTCATAAGTCAAAAATGTCTTGAGGAAATTTCATGAAAATTTGCATGCCTTGTTCACAACTATTCAAGTTTGTATGTATTGAATTTCCTCATTCTGGCTCATTGAGTTCGGGTGTTATGACATCCAACGTGGGTTACCTTTCTTTTGTAACACCCTGTGCAACAAGGCTATTTACATTTAGTCCCCACCTGATAAAGATACCCACTTGCACCTGGGTCAAGTGAGGACATGGGTCTTAGCCTCTTTTCCAAGGAACGCAATGTCGGACCTAACATTGTGTAGATTTGAACTCAGGACCTCACCATCCTTCGTTGGCAGCCTAACCAGCCTGACCATGAGAGGAAACACAAGGGATCTTTTTTACCGCAAATTGTTGAAAACATGCTTGGTCTCTGCTGTTGTCATTTAGTGTGGACTGTTGAAGTGAGGCCATTCCTTTATGCTGTCTAGCCAGAGTTTTTTCTGTCTCTCTTTTTTTTTATGCAGTATTGTTTTTAGCAGTGGATTACGTTGAGCGACACGTCTATATAAAGATTGGTTCCTTTATGTCACTGTGACCCATAAGGACTCTTTAGGACCAGCTGATTGCAATGTTTGGGTGTGAACACATTCTTTTGTTCTTTCTTATCTATCCACAAGAGCTCTGTCAGTTGCTTGTAGTATTGTTTTTAAAGGGCTGAACTCTTTTGGTTGTTCCAACCGTTACAATCCAACTTTCACACTTGTAGATCAGAATGGAGACATAGGAACTTGTCGAAATATTGATCAAAACAAAACAAGTCTTCAAATTTTAGACTATCTAAAACAATCAGAGCAAAACAAATGTGCTTTTCAAAGCAAAACTTTTATTTTTAGTATACAAATATAAGAAGATATATTTGCGTATTTAAAAGAAAAATTAAAAAAGAAAAAACCAGTACAGTGTACATACCATAACAGTGATGTAATAGGCTTTCCCATCCATAAGGCTGTACGTCATGGTATCTGAGCCACATGTGGTGGTCTCTGTTTGGAAATCCATCCGGTCAGTATGACCTGGCCTTGACCCCACCGCCCATTTGTAGCTGCTAATGCTCGACTCAGGGTCCATAAACATCCCATCCCAGCTGTGGGTGGACATTGTTGTTTTAAATTTATGAAATAGAAAGATTAAAGAAAACAGGAGGAGAGAGAGAGAGAGAGAGAGAGAGAGAGAGAGAGAGAGAGAGAGAGAGAGAGAGAGAGAGAGGGAGGGAGAGAGAGAGAGAGAGAGAGAGAGAGAGAGAGAGAGAGAGAGAGAGAGAGAGAGAGAGAGAGAGAGAGAGAGAGAGAGAGAGAGAGAGAGAGAGAGAGAGAGAGAGAGAGAGAGAGAGAGAGAGAGAGAGAGAGAGAGAGAGAGAGAGAGAGAGAGAGAGAGAGAGAGAGAGAGAGAGAGAGAGAGAGAGAGAGAGAGAGAGAGAGAGAGAGAGAGAGAGAGAGAGACTGCACTGTGAACAATTAAATGAATATATAATAAATTTTTAAAAAGTTGAAAGCAGAGGCAGAAAAATATATAAAGACAATTGAATGATCTTTCTCCAGGTTATCCTGTCCAGGCATTTTCTGTTTCCTTCCATGAAAGTTAAATTTCTTTGCTTTAATGCCTCTTTCATATCTCCTTCCCACTTTCTCCGAGGTCTGCCTTTTGGTCTTTTATCTTGGATTTTAGCATTGTTTACTGATTTAGGTAATCTATTGTTATTCATAAAAGATGCTCAAACCATCTGAGTTGATTTATTTCTATCTTAGTTATAATGCGATCTGCTTTGGTTTGATCTCTTATTGTTGTGTTTCTGATTTTGAAGAGTTCACATGATAAAAATTATCATAGACACAACATAAGGCAAATTTGATAATAGTGAATGTTATGTTGCATAGCATGTCACTCTTTTTGTTCAGGAAAAAAAAAAAGAAGAAGTAGTTTTGAGTTTTGTTATGTTGTTATACAATAAATTTCTATAGACCTACTTGAATTTTAGTGACTAGGATGGTAAAATGATATTTTAATGTCAAACATCCTGTTGAGGAGACTAGTGTAAATCTAACTCTGACACAGTTTTCCTTGTGAATTCATCAATTGTAAACTGTTACACAAACATAAGATTCATCTATGAATGGTCTGAAAAAAAGTAACCTGGTACTTACCAGACACTAACTGATGACGTAGACGTCAAATATTTGTTATTGAATTTGAATTGTGCATTTGTTACAACTGGGGGAGAGTTGTCCACCACAAAGGCAGATGATGTAACAGTTGTGTACTTGCCGGTGAAGTCAAATGCTGGTTTGTGAAAAAATATTTAAAAAAATAATAAATACAATGAGATTACAAAATAGGTGCCGTACAGATTTTTTTAATACAATCAATGAGAATAAAAAAACTCGTAACATTTGAATAAATATTATTTACTTCAATCCTATTGAGAGTAAAATAGATTGTTCAGACATTAATCTAGGACAACTTAGTACTACAACTTTATTGCTTAATTATCTTTTACATGGAAAACAATTCAATGGACGAATGTATCATTTTTAAAAACAACAAATGGTATCAAACTTTCCATTCATGACAGAACGTAGATAAACTAATAACAAACATTCACCTCTAATAGAAGCATAGTACAAGCTTCCCTCAACCAGGTTCAAGCTGCTCAAAGTCATTTGGTTGATGAGTCCAATATCGTAAAACTTAAATGCGTCTTCTCCATATTCCACAGAACCTGTATGAATATTTTTTAAAACATCATATCTTTACATTATGTACTCTTGGATCAGAAAAAGAATCATCCCCCAAACTTGCATGAATCATCTGAATCTATTCATTGATGAGTGCTAATTCCACCTGAAGGTATATCAGTATATTTTTCAAACAGTTATGAAAATAATAATATTTCTTTTGCATTGAATATAGTACTATTCTTAAGGGAAAATTTCAAAGTTGTTAAAAGATATCAACAAAATATATTCTTCTTCTACTTCTTCTTCTTAGTCTTCCTCATTTCCTTCTTCTGCTATCTGAATTTAAAGACACAGACTAAAAAACCCTGAAGAAATGATTCCACACGCCTTAATTTCCATCACTTAGCCTTAATTTCCATCACTTAGCCTTAATTTCCATCACTCAGCCTTAATTTCCATCACTTGGCCTTAATTTCCATCACTCGGCCTTAATTTCCATCACTCGGCCTTAATTTCCATCACTCACGTTAATGCCTAAGGTAATCAATGAATGAGTTACTTTGTTGGTCCACTGGCTGACCACTTTTTTGTATGTAGGTCATCATGAATGTATGTGTGTATGTATGTATGTATGCATGTATGTGTGTATGCATGTACATATGTATGTATGTATGCATTAATTGTATACATTGTGTGTGTGCATAATATGCATGTATGTGTTATGTATGAACATAATATTCGTGTGTACCTGTATGAAAGTATGTCATGTTTGTATGTATGTATATTTGTATATACGTATGCATGTATGTGTGTGTGTGTGTGTGTGTATGTTTGTATATATGTATGTGTGTGTGTGTATTTGTATGTACGTTTGTAAAGTATGTATTTATGTATGTAAAGTGTGTATGTATGTATGTAGTTAAATGCGTATAAATGGCATATATATATGAGCATGGGTAAGTGTCTATGTAGGTAGTTGGGTAAGAAGAAATATGCTGTCATACATTAACAATTTGACCAAACAAAATCCTACCCATAGCTAGCTGATACTTCATAATACCGCTGTCATGAGAAGCATAGGACTGGGATTCCACATCAGTGAACTGATCCCATTGAATTGTGATTTCATTGGTGTAAGGCTACAGACAAAGAAACACATCAACATAATTACAGGAAGTCACTGCATACAATGATATTAATGATAGTGAAACACAATCTTTCTCTCATTTATTTATGTTGAGTATTTATGAAGAGATCTTAAATTTCCATTTCGTTTGGTTTAAAACATTAACAGAATTGAGAATGAAAATGCAATTTCTTAAGAAATTGAAATATTTTATTTCAAGGATTAATAGGGATATTGATTATTTCCCATAAAGAAATTTTACATAATTGTATTGTGGATAATGATCTCTTATGAACATAAATAAAGATCAATGTCACAATTGGGTGAGAAAGTTTTTATATTTGAATTAAATAACATCACACAACATTCAAATTCTTGACCTTTTCATGTAAGGCTACTAAACGAAAATACACAATAAAAATATTTCTGGTCAAACACTACATTTTCCATTCAAAAATAAAAACCAACTCCCAAATTTCTGACAATAATTCTTTTTAGTTATGATAAGGCATCCCCTTCAAGACTTTCATACAAACTCTTCTTCATTTAATCCTGTTCTTTGAACTCTCAACAAAAGAAAAAAACAGAAAGAATAAGCCAGAAAATGATTGTACGATCCTCTAATCAAACATAGCTGCCATCTTTTGAAATTGAAAAGCAGACTGTGACCGTGCAAACTAATTCTAACTTACATGACACCCCATAGTGTTCCAGAAAGCAATGATAATGATCTAACTTGAAGTAACCCCCTTCAAGGTACTATAGCGGTATCTCTGGATTTTCACCTCAATCTCTCTGTGTCTCTACCATTACTTAGGGTTTCTTTAAAAACAAAATACAGTTAACCCTCACATACATATTTTTCAAGGTAAATACAGACTTACGGACTCAAAGCAAACAAAAAAAAAGAGTATTATTTACATTCTTTACGTAATGGTTAGCAGCTATGGAGAACTGTAAGTCCATCTCCCTTCTTCGCTCATATACCTCCCTCGCCCCCTACTACCAAAGCTCATTTTTCACTCTGCCTACTCATGTAGACAACAAGATAAGCCTTAAAAAAGAAAGAAAACACTACTGGAAGCTTACGTACTTCCCAATGAAAAAATAAAAAGTAAGTCCAATATCATAATTGCCAATGTTTTCACATCGAAAAACGCATGAATCAATTCTATCTTGCACACCGGCCCGTGATATTATGCAAGGAAATGTTGATAATTTAACTGGCATCAAGCTCCTTTAAAGTAGGTTTGCCGATCGCTGGCCTTTTGGGCGAAGTTTTGTGAACTTGGAATCTCACCCCAATCTCTGAGAGTGTTTGCCGTTAACTTAGGATCTCTTAAAAAAACCAACACAATTAATCCTCACAGGCTTACGGATTCAAATAAAAAAAAAAAAAGTACTTAATACATCTTTTACGTAATGGCTGGCAGCTATGCGATATGATTCAGATGTACAATTTCAACTCTGCATGAACTACCGGACAAGGAGGAGAGAATCAATAACTTTACCAGATACATGCTGTTCCTTAGTCTTGCTATCGCGACTCTACCGGCAGATGGTGCCTGAGTGTCAACAGTGATTCCATCACTGCATTCACCAACTTCGGGTAAATCTTCGATCCATTTTTCATGGACGATCTGTGTGGCCTCGGCGTGCACGCAAATAGCATAGCGGCGGCCATAAGTCAGCAGAGATCCGGACAGGAAATAAACATTTGCATATTCTAGGGCTGTGGGTAAAATTGATCACGATAGACTTTAGGAACTAGAAATGCCTTTGAAAAAGAAAATTACCATAGAATAGTCGTGCTACTGAGACGAGCTATAATTTTCTATATGATGTGAGTAACACTTCACAATGGTTTTACTGATCTTGTCTTCTTCTACCTTGAATGGAAACACTTTTGCTAGGACAGCAGTGATTTTTAAACTGTTTCTTGTTTTCTTAAAAAAGAAGTTGTATTTATATATTATTTTTTCAGAGAGAAATCATACTTATGCAAGGATATAAAGAAAGTACCTGTATACCATGATATAAAACTGATTTTTGACTTTGTACGTGCATATGTTGAAAGGAAATGATCCTTGCACACAGTTAAAACTAATATGACTTATTTTGTATGCGGAAATGAATATTGAAACCCTACTTGTACAAAATTATCCAGTAACTAATGTATTCTTTACATGGGAAACTTCTGTTTGAAAGGGATACTAATGAAAACATACATTAAAAATAATAAATTCTATTTGCATCAGGCACTCTTTTACATTTTAAAGTCTAAAAATTTTAAATATAATAACAATATTTCCATTTTCGTAAAAGGCAATACTTTTGTTGTGAAAGAAAGTTAGATTTGCTTCATCGTTTTAAAAAACAAACTAACAACAAAAACCAAATTGCAGGACAACAGAACTTAGTAGGTTCTTAATAGATATCAGAATACAGTAAAACTCTTACTTGTTTGTCCACAATAAATAGCATTTGCATGATTGCAAGGGTCAGTGAGACTCCAATGATTGGATCCAGTTTCATGTATGCTATTCCACGACCCAGTTAATCGCACAACAGCGTACGTGTAGTTCCTGTGGCGCAGTTTAGGCCAAACAGCGGACAGAATGTTGGTATACGGTGTAGTCAGCATCGGGTGTAGGCCACTCAGCATTCATTTCCAACACCACAGAATCTCCAACATAGTCAAGCTCTCCGGCTGTGGGGAAAAGAGATGTTGAATAAATATCCACCGCCTAGTGTCCTCATTAGCAGCGCAAATGAACCTTTGTCACATAGATATACAAACATCGAGACCAAAGGTTCTAAAAACACACACCATAGAAATGAAAAAGCAAAATTTAACGAGGTGTACAAGATTTTAATCAAACCGGTGGCCGGCGGTTAGGCTGCCAGACTGGGGATCATGAGGTTCGAGTTTGAATCCTAGCAAATCTAGGTCTAACGTTTTGTTCCTTTGGGAAAGACACTTAACACTTGGGAGTAAAAACCTTCATCAGACTAGTGTTCTGGCTAGGAGGTGATTATTGTTACCTGTTCCGCTTCACACTATAGAAACCGGGATAAGCTCCGGCTCTATTGGCCTTAAGGGCCTTGAAGGAACTTTTTATTCTTGTCTCTTATGTATCCACTTTTTTTCATGATCATTTCAATCATAAATAATGAAAAGAGGATCTACAAGAACAACGCTTTAGGTAGAATATTTTGTACAGACAGTAGTCAAACAAGGTAAGGCTAAATTCATAATGCGACAGTTTTGTTATACAGTTATAGTAGTATAGTTCCTTAAAGGCCGCTACGGCTCATAGAGCTGGAGCTTATCTATGTTTCTATAGCGTGAAGCTGAACAGGTGATGGACAGGGCATTAGTCTGATGCAGATTTTTACTCCCAAGCTAGTGCTTGTACCCATTTGCACCTGGGTCAAATGGGAAAATGCGTGATAAGTGCCCAAGGAACACAATGTCGGACATAGCTTTGCTAGGATTTGAACCTGGGATCTCATGATCCAAAGTCCGGCAGCAACCACTCGGCCAACAATGCCATTATCTAATCACAAATCGGTTTGTATTACGTGCTTATGAAAGATTTATCATTAACAAACAAATAGTGGATCCTTTTGATAAAGAAATAACATCAACGAGTATCGAGAAATAAGACAAACATGAATAAGTTATCTGACAAACATCAATCATCAGCAAAGAAAGAGAAGAAAGACAGGTGTTCAAACACATAATACATTGGGAAGAAGTGTGCCATTGGTGGCCTTGGGGTTATGTTACTGAACTAAGGATAGTGAGGCCCTGGGTTTGAATCCTGGTACTGCTAGGTCCAGCGATGTGTTTCTTGAGAAAGACATATTTCACACACATTTTCACACTTGACCCAGCGGAAACAACAAGTAGCTAGAAAGTAAAGTCTGATACGGATCAACCATCCTGTCTAGGAGGTGATGTTATACTATTTCCTGTTTCTGTACATGCTACAGAAACCAGGACGGCCTTGAGGGACTTTACTTTTTTCCACTTCTGATTTGGGAGGATATGGAAAGGTGACCATGAATAATAAACAAACAGTAGGGATACACACGAGTATCTATGCTCTGTTCATACAATTTCCTGTGTAGCAGTTTAATCACCAATTACCTTGGTCTCCTATGGCGTCGATAACGACATTGGGGACAATCAGAAGAGGATCGTAAGCTGAGCAATTCTGAATCTGAACGTAAATCGTGGCAGACATACCAACCTGAGAAAGGAAAATGCAGTGCTTCACATAGAATTAACAATTTCAATTATCTTTGTATCCTTCTTGAATTTGAAATTTGAAATAAATAAAGACGGGTAGGGACAAACATGAAATTTAAACCTCAAGAACATGTAATACTTAAGTGAAGAGATCAAACTGAAAGAGAAATGAAATATTTGCAATTTAAATTCTCTGTTACATAACAAAGTGTGTCTCTAGATTAAGAAATATAAATGGGTGTTCATGTCACTGGAGGAACACATACTGAATTTAACATCAATATCATCTTTTTATTTCCTTACGTGAACAAAACTCAACATATATAAGATGTCATGTTAAATCTTATAACATACTTACATAATTGTATCCTTTGAGAGCAAAAGTCCTACATACACTGAAATCCAAGGCCGGATTGAAGTTCAAGGTGATACGATTCTGGTCATGAAAGACAATAGGATGAGTTGATGCGCTGAGAATGCTTGATATAACTTCATTAACTTAACGTTTTACCAGAAATGCTGGATGAGTTTTTCAAAACTGAACGAAAAATAAAGGTAACTAGATTTAAATTTCTGGGCAGTGGACAAGCACCTGTACAGGGAGTGGATGATCTCACCCTTCACGAGTCTCCGGCTGCCTTGCAGGTCGGTCTTGGCCGACCAAAGGCTAGGGAGTTAACCCTGACAGAAAACAATCTACTGCCTTGCAGGTCAGTCTTGACTGACCCAAGGTTAAGGGAGTTAACCCTGACAGAAAAGAACAATCTGCTGCCTTGCAGGCTGGTCTTGACTGACCAAAGGCTAAGGGAGTTAACCCTGACAGAAAATAACAAGGCCTGGTAGGGGGCCTCAAGGTAGCAGCCCCACCAACTACCTAGGGTACAGTGTTATGGCGATAAATGGAAAAGAGTTAGAATTAGTTGAAGAAATGGAAAAATTCAAAGTAGACATTTTGGCCATTACAAAAACAAAGAAAAGGGACAAGGAATAGAAAACGTAGGACCGAATAATATTTTAATCTTCTCCAGAGTAGATGTCAAAAATACAGCTAGAGCAGGAGTAGGTCTCCTAGTGCATAAAAGGCTTGAAAAGCTACTAGAAAGCTGGACATTTATAAGCCCACGGCTATTAGAGGTAAATATTAAACCAAAAGGAAGAGAAATTAAATTATTAATAGCTTATGGACCAAACGAAGACGCCATTAAAGAACAAAAAGATATCTTTGAAAACGATTTACAAATAGCTGCAGAGAATCTTAAACACAAACAGGAACTAATGGTTTTAGGAGATTTAAATGCTAGAGTAGGCAACAATATAGAAACGTCAGGAGGAGTAATAGGGAAAGAAGGAGAGACAACAACCTGTCCAAATAGAGGACTAATAGATTTTTGCCTAAAGAATAACATGAAAATAGCCAACACCTTTTTTCCTCATAAAGATATCCACAAATATACATGAATAAATGAAGACAGGTGTGAAAAGTCAATGATAGACTACATAATAGTTAGCAACTTCCTTTTTTACAGTACAATGAATGTAAGAGTAAACAGAGGAGCAGAAATATTTAGTGATCATCACCTAGTGATTGCCAAAATGAGATTACTGACTGAAGAGAACAAACAGAAAAGGAAAGAGAAAATAGCTACTAAACTCAAAATAGAAGAACTAAATAAACCAATAGTAAAAGAGATATACCAATCTAGGATAAAAGATTTATCAGTGAAAGGCAGATGGATCTGAATGATAGCACAATATAAGAAAAGTTGCAATTGTATAAAGAAACACTCCTCAGTTGTATTGAAGAGGTCTGTGGTAGGAAACAAATTAAAGGAAATAGGAAAAGAACAGCATGGTGGAATGAGAATGTCAAGACTAAGATCAAAGAAAAGAAGGATGCCTGGAAAAAATACTTGCAAACAAAGAGACCAGAGGATAGGATAGATTACGTGAATAAAAGAACTTTCGCCAAGGAGGAAGTGAGGAAAGCAAAACAGGAACAATGGGAAGAATTTGGACAGAGACGTCAAGAAAGCTATCAAAGGAAACCAAAAGCTGTTCTGGGGGACAATGAAGAGCATGAGAAAGACCAAAGTATGCCCAATATGACAAATTAAGAATGCCAAAGGAGAAATAATGAAAGAAGACAGCCAAATCATGGAAACATGGAGAAAGCATCTTCACCAATTACATAATCCCTCCTGAACGTATGAAACAAGGAGTAAAGATCAATTAGTAAGAGTAACAAGTAATCCAGAGGACACAGCTGAAGATGTAGATATATCAATGGAAGAAATCCAAACAGCTATAAGAAAAGTGAAATTAGGAAAAGCCCCAGGAGCAGATCAAGTTTATCCAAAAATGATTCAAAACCAAGGGAGAGAGGCAGAGAAACTACTACATGCAATATGCCAACAAGCATGGAAGTCCAAACAGCTGCCAGATGACTGGAAAAAGGGAACGGTAGTACCAATACATAAGAAAGGATCAACTATGGAATGCTCAAACTATAGAGGGATATCACTACTTAGCGTTCCAGGAAAAGTATATGCTAGGATACTGGAAATGAGACTAAGGAAAAGAGTAGAGGATCAGATTGGATTTAGACCAGGAAGAAGTGTACAAGACCACATATTTACAATTAGACAAATAATAGAAAAATTCCTTGAGAGAAACATTGACTTGCACCTGTGTTTTTAGACCTAGAAAAGGCATTTGACACTGTGAGGAGGGACGAACTATGGCATTCCTTAAAAGAACACAATGTAGAGCAAAATCTAGTAGAAGCCAGTAAAAGTTTTTACAATAAAACAACATGTGCAGTGAGTAGCTGGAAACATATCAGTAGAATTTGATGTAGATATAGGGGTAAGACAGGGTTGTATCCCAAGTCCACTTTTGTTTATCACATTTATGACTTCAGTCGCAAAGGCATCCTCAAAAATGAAGAAAATGAATGTAGATATGTGGAAGCTCAAACCAGTAAATGCTTTCATTTGCCGATGATTTAGTTCTGTTTGGAAAATCAGAAAGTGACCTTCGCTCGAATATCAACATTATGAACAATGAACTAAATAAAAGAGGAATGAGAGTAAATGCAAAGAAAACCAAAACAATGCTAGTAACTAGGGAAGCTCAAACACAAAATCTTGAATTGGGCAGAGAGAATTTAGAACAAGTTCACAGCTACAATTACCTAGGAGTAATGATTACCTCAGAGGGAAAACTAAGAGAAGAAATCAGCCAGAGAATCCAAAAGGCAAGTGCAATATATAACCATCTAGGAAAGGCATTTGTAGGTAAACAAGAATTGTCAACAAAAACCAAAATGGCAGTATACAACACAGTTTATTGTCCTACTCTCCTCTATGGCAGTGAAACCTGGACCTTAGACAGTAGAGAATACAGTAGAGTATAGGCAGCTGAAATAAAATATCTAAGAAGAGTAGTAGAGAAAACTAAAAGAAACAAAATCAGAAACGCAACAATAAGAGATCAAACCAAAGCAGATGACATAAACACTAAGATAGAAATGAATCAATTGAGATGGTTTGGGCATGTAAACAGAATGAATGACAATAGAATGGCTAAATCAGTATGCAGTGCTAAAGCCCAAGGTAAAAGACCAAAGGGCAAACCTTGGAGAAAGTGGGAAGAAGATATAAAAGAGGCATTGAAGCATAGAAATTTAACATTTTTGGAAGGAAATAGAAAATGCCAGGACAGGGCATCCTGGAGAAAGATCGTCTCGGGCATCTAAACCCATACATCGAAAGGTAGAATGGGAACTGATAAAGAAAGAAAGAAAGAAAGATCTAAATTTTTAAAAAAAGAAGCTTTGAATAAATAATGCCAATCTTTATTGATCAGAAAGAAACAAAAATGCATCTGTACATATACAATACATAAACACACACACACACACATGGAACTGTACTTACAAAGGTGCCGTTGATGGAGTCAACATTCACATTTTGCCAGTCCTCAAGTAATTTCGAATCTAGTGTGTTGTCTGTTAGGGCATACTGGTATCCAGCAATAGCCGTTTGTGATGCAGTCAGATCATTAATGTCAGGATCCACAAATTTCTCAAAGTCAATAACAAGCTGGAATGCACACAGGAAGTTGGACATGTATTGTTTTTGGGAGCAACTTTACATTGGCAAAATATTTCATGGTATCATAGATAAAACTAAAGATGGGATTATAGTCTGCATTTGGGCACAAGTTCCGGTTCACCGACTGTGCATAATTTATCCTCCAGCAGGATACTTCCTTCAGTGTTCTTCTCAACTCATTGGGGAGCATACAGTACAGCAGCCTGTTAGGCGCTTTGTACTAACCCTCTGACAAGATCTTTCTCTACCTATAGCTGGGTGCTCATTCACACCTGTCGAGTGACAAAAGCAGATTAATGTATCTTTCCTAAGAGTACAACATCGTAAAAAATAACAACCCATCCTGGGACAGCCAGTGTTGTCTCAATTATAAACTCTCCAACAAAAATCGACACCATAATTTAAATGGAGCCGGCAAAGATTGTTGAAAACTGTGGCTCACAAACATAAAATAAACTTTGAATCCACTGCTTGACCGATATGCTGACCGTTACTATACAGCGGTAAAGGTGAAGCAGCTTGACTGCACTATGCACTGTCAACTAGGGGTGTCTCCAAGGTAAAGTAGATAAAGACAGTTTAGACAGGGGCCTACATTAATAAGAAAATAAAAGATTTTCTTTATTCTTCTATCTTTCATTCATAAAAAAACCAAAACGTTTTATATAATGCAGTCACAGCTAGCACAGGAACATTTTTTCATACTGCTTTGTATAGCCGTTTTGTAATATAAAGATGAAGGTGGATTTAGAAGACTTTACACTTTCAATGACTCAACAGCATCGGTAAACAAGTGATCGGATACTCAGAAATTAATTTGATAATTTTGTTAAATTCAGAGACATATGCGCTGACAGTAATGCCCAAGAACTTACGTAGTTACTACTATGAAGAAGAATAACCGCGTGCCAATTTCAGAAAGCCATAAAACATAAATCAAAATAAACGAACCGTTCCAGAAGCGTAGTCGGATGATATTACCCCAGCAATGGGAGGATTGGGGGTTATAGTAACGCCATCACTGTTAGCAATTATGCTACAGGCTATGCCAACACAAAACTTCACTCCAGCTCGATATCTGCAGGACAAAAAAACACCCACAAAATAATTTTTTTTCTTGTTTTCTGAAAAAGTTACAAAACAGCAAAGAGAATGATGAAAGTTGAATCAAAGATAAAGAACAGGGCAAAGCAAGCTCAAAGAGAGCACATAATTTGCATAGACATAGTTCAAAGAGAGTGCATAATTCGCATAGACATAGCTAAAGAGAGCACATAATTCACATAGACATAGCTCAAAGAGAGCACATAATTCACAGACATAGCTCAAAGAGAGCACATAATTCACATAGACATAGCTCAAAGAGAGCACATAATTCGAATAGACATAGCTCAAAGAGAGCACATAATTCACATAGACATAGCTCAAAGAAAGCACATAATTCTCACGTAGACATAGCTGAAAGAATGGGATTTTAGACAGGATCTTATAATATAAAGCATGTTGCATCAGTGGCTGAATGGTTAGGCTGACAGGCTTCAAATTATGTGGTGCCAGGTTCGAATCTTGGCAAAGCTAGGTCTACCATTGTGTTCCTTGGGAAATACATTTAACACGCATTTTCTCTACTCGACTCAGGTGTAAATGGGTACAAGCACTAACTTGGGGGTAAAAACCCTCATCAGACTAGTGTCCTGTCTAGAAGATAATATCACCTTCCGCTTTACGCTACATAAGGCGGGGACAAGCTCCGGCTCTGTGGGCCATAATGGATTGCAGGAATTTAGTGGGTCAGAACAAAAAAACACCTCGATTGTGCACATTGTGGTAAAAGCATGAAACTCACACGGGTTAAAGAGCTTTGAAAGACGAACAAAATGTTATAGAACCACCCTGACAAATGACTAATAAGAGAGTTAGAGCCATCTGAAAATGTCGATAAATTTTTTATGGCATATTTAAAATACAGAACACCGCATTGGTTTTCTGTCTACTATTTCAACCCTCTACATTTTGTCATGTCACCAATGCGCACAAACTTACAGTATACACACATTCACACACACACAGACACAAACACACACAGATAGCCCGTATCGAGATCGTGGAAAACTGGAAATGATGAAGTTGACCCTCCTCTCCCCCCCTTCCATTCCTGTCTCGGAGAGAATTTTTGACTGAACATAAAATTGTAAGGACTTGTCATCCGTGAAATCTGATTGCATATTTGAATTCAGCGACTCAAATATATCCAGCGTGGAAATACATAATTAAACATTAGGTTTGGAGAAAAAATATCTTTGGTTAGAATTAGCCATTTAATCGGATGTGCATTTCTGTGTGTTGAACGTATATCTAGATTTACATCCATTTCTCTCCCCTAGGTGACTTAAGTCGCCTAACTCCCGCTCAATGACAAACGCAGAGGCAAGTGCAATGCCAGTGTCACTCGTGTCAGCCCCAAAGCAATACATCTTACTTTCTTCCTTCTTATCGCACTACGCAACCCCAACCATTCTGCGTTCACACATGTCGTTCTCAAAATTTGGTCAGTCTAGGAAGTTTTTTTCTATAGATACAAAATAAAGTGGACATTTCACTGGTCAGTTTTGTCATTCATGATCAAACGGTCATCATGGTCTATAAGTTATGATAAATTACTCTGACCTTCCATGAGACATTTATTGACGATCAGGAAGATTTTTTTTATATACGCATAAAGTAGACATTTCACTGGTCAGTTTTGGTCACTCATGGTCAAACGGTCATCATAGTTTGTCAATAGTGAGCTATGATAACTTTACTCCGCCTTTCCATAAAACACTTATCGACGATTATACAAGTTGCTTTCAGAATTTGGTCAGCCCAGGAAGTTTTTATTAAAACATGCAAATAAAGTGGACTTCCACCAGTCAGTCTTGGTAATTCACGGTCAAATGGTCATCACAGTCTTTGTGCTTGTCAATAATAAGTTATGATCAATTTAATCTGCCATTTCATGAAGCATTTATTGACGATTATACACGCTGGTCTCACAATTTGGTCAGTTCAGGAAGTTTTTATGATACAAATATAGTGGACATTTCACTGGTCAGTTTTGGTCATTCAGGGCACTTTCTCAGGGTGGTTCTATATCAACAATCATTTATATTGGCATTAGCTACAATATTGCCAAGTTTGGTGCTTTACCCCAATTTGCACAGTTTTTGCACTAACTGATTCCACGGGTTTTACTTTTATAAGGCATAATATTTGAGTTAAGGTGAAGGCAGAACCATGAGAGAAAAATAAAAATAAGAGGGAGAAATAACAATGGGACAGGTGTTTGGTGTTTTGCGTTTGGTGGTGATGATTGAGAGATAATAGACTGAAGATGAGAGATGGGGTGAGAGACGGAAGAAATAAAAAGAAACCTGGATGATTATATAAAGAGTTAAAATGTCTTTCCTTACGTCCTTCCGACACAGTTGTTTAATTGGTGCTACTTTAGTTGACGGTCTACTGCAAATTTGGGGTCAACCTGAGCTGCCGCCTGATTGGCTACGGTCCACCTGCTCTATGGTTCAGTGGTTATACGGTAGTGAGATGATACAGTGAGACAAACTGTCCTTCTCAGGATAATAGCTTTATAAATAAGATTAACATTTTCAACGCTAAGGACAGTCCAAAGCCTGTGTACACACAGAAAGGAAATGGTAAATAGTTACCGTCAATTGAAAAAATAAGGTATAACCCCACCATTTTATCACACAGCCCTGTCATGATCAAACAACTCTTATACCGACCACCAACTGACCAACAGTTGCAACAGGCCAAGGATGGCCCCGATTTCATGGTAGACTGTCAAATAAAGCAGTCAAGTGGAAGACCCTCAACTTAAGCAGAAACACGATGGTAGATCATCTCACTTTTTGTAGCACTGTTTAATTATTTCCAGTCCTTCGCTTTGCTTAGCTGTCCGAAGAAAGGTTTAAATTCAAAGCAGTCAGTTTTTGCCTAGTATCACTTAACACTTTGATTGCTAACTTGGGCACCTGTCATCAAAGTTTTCGTTTGCAGAGTCCAGTAAGTGTGATCTTCAATACATTTATAAAATGTTAAATATCACCGAAAAGAACGTCAATTAAAAAGAAAAGGCCTACTTTATAAATTCATTTCTGGAGGGACTTCCTTTTGATCACAATGTCTTCAACATAATCTGTGAATTTTCCACCGTGAGATATGCTTAAATCTACACTTAAGGCTTAGCAACTAGAGAGTTAAAGGGTCTTGGAACATTTCTAGTTCCTCTTACCCTCACTAGCCTTTCTTTCTGTATTTATATGCTAGCTAAGGAGAAACGTCATACATCCTCTACCTGAAGATACATGTCCAGAATTTGTGGTCAGAAAGTGTTGCAAAATGGTTCGTGAGAAATAGCAGAAATTACAACTTCATCTAGAAAACAGATCAAACGTTGATGTGTCTGTGTGTAGTTCACATTTATTGTAAATTGTCCGATGGAGGGTTAAAACCTCAAACGACCAATGTTTGTTCTGGCTTCTTTTTCGAAGTTGACATTTAACATTTTTTTATACACAAAGCCCTTTTAACAATACACTTAAATACTGAAATAAATTACATTTCTCCTGGTATGAGGGAAAGGCCAGTGGCAGTCACAATTTCCTGTCGGGATATCGCTTCCCAAGCTCGCACTTGTTCCCATGATTCTGAAATGATATAAAAAACAAGATTAATTTTACAGAAGTTGTGCAAATGTTTCTTGAATGAAAGCAGATAAAAAATATATGTTTGGGAATCCTTTAGGTATTTACTATCATTTCTAAGATACAGAAACGCTTTTTATTGATTGACTTTGTTACTCTTGTAAAAGATCATCCACACAGCGTACTTCATCAAATCCATGTATCCAAGCATTAGTCAGAAAATAGAAAGAACGAAACCTCAAGACTATCATAGAATTGAGATAATGCTTAATTGCTACACAACTTAAGCTTTGGCTCTGTTTGCTTCTTATCATTGATCTCCCCTCTTTCCTTGCAAATAGGTTTTTTCTTGGGTTTGGGGAGAGAGGAGTGGGGGGGGGGGAGAGAGAGAGAGAGAGAGAGAGAGAGAGAGAGAGAGAGAGAGAGAGAGAGAGAGAGAGAGAGAGAGAGAGAGAGAGAAAGAGAGGGAGAGAGAAAGAGAGGAGAGGGAAAGAGGGAGAAAAGAGAGAGAGAGATAGAGATAGAGATAGAGATAGAGAGAAAGAGAGAGAGAGATAGAGATAGAGATAGAGATAGAGAGAGAGAGAGAGAGAGAGAAAAAGAGAGAGAGAGAGAGAGAGAGAGAGAGAGAGAGAGAGAGAGAGAGAGAGAGAGAGAGAGAGAGAGAGAGAGAGAGAGAGAGAGAGAGAGAGAGAGAGAGAGAGAGAGAGAGAGAGAGACGGATAGGACAGACAGACAGACAGACAAAGACAGAGAGAGAGTGAAGGGGATTTTTTTATTATACATCAGACTACAGAATCCACTGCTTATTCAACCTAGAAAACTATTGGGGTGCTCTATTAAATGAAGGTGGAAAGGCATGTACAACTCACCTGATGTTCTGTTATAAATGTCCATGTTCCATCTAATATCGGGATACTTCTGTGCATTGGAGGACGTCATGGTCCAGGTCGCTGAGTACATATTGGTCATGGGCTGGTAGGTCAAGTCAGGGAGCAACTAACGGCTGTTAGCTCCTACAGGCATGGAAAAGAATAGAATAACGTTTTCAAATTTCCTTCCCCCAATTATTATGAAAATAATAACAATACTGAAAGTTAGACATTGATAAATCAAACAGAAGCATCAAATCTTAAGCTTGAATATTTGACACTGGACAGTGGACAGGTAAGCACTTGTACGGAGATTACACAGTTCAGCCCTCCATGAGTCTCCTGCTACCTTGTAGGGCAGGTCTTGGCTGACCAAGGGCTAAGGAGTTGACCGTGACAGAAAACAACCTGCTGCCTTGAGGCGGGTCTTGGTCCCTGGCAGAAAACAACCTGCTGCCTTGCAGGCCGGTCTTGATCGAGCCGAAGGCTAAAAGAAATTAACCCTGACAGAAAATAACAAGGCCCGGTAGGGAGCCTTAAGGTGGCAACTACCTAGGATACAGTGGGCAAATCACCTGCTTATCCAAAACAAGCAGATTCAAAAGAAGTACATATGATGATATACCCTGCTTGATCTTACAAAGATGAACATGGAAACGAACACAACTGTGATTTTTGGAACATGGATTATCAGGGCAATAAATGAAAAAGAGTTAGAATTAGCTGAAGAAATGGAAAAAATTCAAAGTAGATATTTTGGCCATTATAGAAACGAAGAAAAAAGGACAAGGAATAGAATATGTAGGACCAAATCATACTTTAATCTTCTCAGGGGTACATGTCAAAGATAGAGCTAGAGCAGGAGTAGACCTCCTAATGCATAAATGGCAAGAAAAGCTACTAGAAATTTGGAAATTTATAAGCCCACGGCTATTAGAGGTAAACATTAAACCAAAAGGAAGAGAAATTAAATTATTAATAGCTTATGGGGCAAACGAAGACGCCACTAAAGAAGAAAAAGATATTTTTGAAAACGAGTTACAAATAGCTGCAGAGAATCTCAAACCCAAACAGGAACTAATGGTTTTAGGAGATTTAAACACTAGAGTAGGTAACAATGTAGAAACATCAGGAGGAGTAATAGGAAAGAAGGAGAGACAACAACTTCTGCCAAATGGAGAGACTAATAGATTTTTGCCTAAAGAATAACATGAAAATAGCCAACACCATTTTTCCTCATAAAGATATCCACAAATATACAAGACTAAATGAAGACAGATGCGAAAAGTCAATCACAGACTATCTAATAGTTAGTAGCTCTCTTTTTTACAATATGATGGACGAAAGAGTAAACAGAAGAGCTGATATATTTAGTGACCATCACCTAGTGATTGCCAAAATGAGATTACTGACTGAAGAGAAGAAATAGAAAAGGAAAGAAAAGAAAGCTACTTAACTCAAAATAGAAGAACTAAATAAACCAATAGTAAAACAGATATACCAATCTAGGATAAAATGATTTATCAGTGAAAGGCAGATGGGTTTGAATGATAGCACAGTAGAAGAAAAGTGGCAAATGTATAAAGACACACTCCTCAGTTGTTCTGAAGAGGTATGTGATAGGAAATAAATTAAAGGAGATAGGAAAAGAACAGCATGGTGGAATGAGAATGTCAAGACTAAGATCAAAGAAAAGAAGGATGCCTGGAAGAAATACTTGCAAACAAAGAGACCAGAGGATAGGATAGATTACGTGAGTAAAAAACTAACGCCAAAGAGAAAGTGAGGAAAGCAAAACAAGAACAATGGGAAGACTTTGGACAAAGACTTCAAGAAAGCTATCTAGGAAATCAAAAGTTGTTCTGGGGGCAATAAAGAGCATGAGAACAACCAAAGCATGTCCAATACGACAAATTAAGAATGCCAAAGGAGAAATAATGAAAGAAGACAGCCAAATCATGGAAACATGGAGAAAGTATTTTCAACAATTACATAATCCCTCCAGAACATATGAAACAAAGAGTACAGATCAATTAGTAAGAGTGACTAGCAATCCAGTTTAGACAGCTGAAGATGTAGATATCTCAATGGAAGAAATCCAAACAGCTATAAAAAAAGTGAAATTAGGAAAGGCCCCAGGAGCAGATCAAGTTTATCCAAAAATGATTAAAACCAAGGGAGAGAAGCAGACAAACTACTACATGCATTATGTCAACAAGCATGGAAGTCCAAACAGGTGCCAGACGACTGGAAAAAGGCAACGGTAGTACCAATACACAAGAAAGGATCAACTATGGAATGCTCAAACTATAGAGGGATATCCCTACTTAGCGTACCAGAAAAGTATATGCTAGGATACTGGAAATGAGACTAAGGAAAAGAGTAGAGGATCAGATTGAAGAACATCAGAGTGGATTTAGACAAGGTAGAAGTCTAGACACATATTTACAATTAGACAAATAATAGAAAAATTCCATGAGAGAAACATTGACTTGCACCTGTGTTTTATTGACTTAGAAAAGACATTTGAGACTGTGAGGAGGAACAAACTATGGTATTCTTTAAAAGAACACAATGTAGAGCAAAATTTAAAAAGCTTTTATAATAAACCAACATGTGCAGCGAGAGTAGCTGGAAATGTATTGTAATAATTTGATGTAGATATAGGAGTAAGACAGGGTTGTGTCCTTAGTCCTCTTTATCCCATTTATGGATTCAGTCGCAAAAGCATCCTCAAAAAATGAAAAAAATGAATGTAGGTATGTGGAAACTCAAACCAGTAAATGTAGCAATACTTTCATTTGCTTATGATTTAGTTCTGTTTGGAAAATCAGAAGGTGACCTTCAGTCGAATATCAACATGATGAATAATCAACTAAATACAAGAGGAATGAGAGTAAATGCAAAGAAAACCAAAACAATGCAAGTAACAAGGAAGCTAAAAACACAAAATCTTAAATTGGGCAGGGAGAACTTAAAACAAGTTCAAAGCTACAATTACCTAGGAGTAATGATTAAATCAGAGGAAAACTAAGAGAAGAAATCAGTCAGAGAAACCAAAAGGCAATGACAATATATAACCATCTAGGAAAGGCATTTATAGGTAAACAAGAATTGTCAACAAAAACCATAAATAGAGAATACAGTTTATTGTTGTACCCTCCTCTATGGCAGTGAAACCTGGACCTTAGACAGCAGGGAATACAGTAGAGTACAAGCAGCTGAAATGAAATATCTAAGAAGAGTAGTAGGGAAAACTGAACGAGACAAAATCAGAAACACAACAATAAGAAATCAAACCAAAGCAGATGGCATTAAAACTAAGATAGAAATAAATAAACTGAGATGGTTTGGGCATGTAAACAAAATGAATGACAATAGAATAGCTAAATCAGCACACAGTGCTAAAAACCCAAGGTAAAAGACCAAAAGGCAAACCTTGGAGAAAGTGGGAAGAAGATATAAAGAGGCATTAAAGCAAAGAAATTTAACTTTCACGGAAGGAAACAGAAAATGCCAGGACAGGGCAGTCTGGAGAAAGAAGATCATTTCGGGCATCTAAACCCATACACCGGAAGGTAGAATGGAAAATGATAAAGAAAGAAAGAATATCTGACCTGACCTGAGGGATGCCATTTTTGCCGAAAATGGGTTAAATCCAGTCTATCATACTAATGGATAGAGCAGTTCATTCCCGTCATAATGATATCATAAAAGAAGCTCAGTATCGATTCTTTGAATTTATACAAATTTTTTAGAAACAATAAAGGCCTATCTTTTAACACAGCTATTATACGATTTTCTCAAAATGTCCTTTTTTGTTAATTATTTCCTATCTACTTTTTTTTATTATTCAACGATCTTCCTGAAATTTGGTATGGATGATGACTGGGGGAAAACAAAGAAATGATCAGATGCTTTGTATTATAGTTTTGGAAAATTAAAATTTTTTGTACAATATTTTTGTATATTTTTTGGTTGTTCTCATATGCTATTTTCAAAAATTCATAAATTCAAAACTTACTTATAAAACAAAAATCCGATCTTATAAAATTTAGATATTGTATCAAATAAGGTGTGTGCCAAGTTTGAAACAAATTTGTTGCAAAATGAAAAAGTCTATCGATATTGAAGTTGGTGAAATATGGGGCAAAATCCAAGATGGCCGCCATTTCCATGGCAACCGGAAGCGGCGGAAAAAAACCGACATATTTCAACTCAGTACACCATGCCCATTACACCTATACATAGGTTAAATTAATAGGAACAAACGGGGAAAATTTTCACTCTAGAAGTGACACAGTTTGCCCCTAAGTAGTTGGCAAAGACTAGAAGTGACAAAGTTTGGCCTAGAATGGATGATGTAAATTCAGTGAGTCTGTACTCTTACTGCATTTAATAGTGTGTTTTTACATTTTGTGTTCTGCATATGGCCTTGTTGATCAGTATTGATAAACCTCAACTATTGCTTAGGAACCAATAATAAAGATCTCATTTCCTGCTGATATAAGTATTCGAAAGAACTTTTAAATTGGAAAAGTTAAATTTTAACTAAATGTGAACACGTACATTAGTCTGATGTTGAGCTGAGAAACCAATCGGTTGGTCTGAAATATTTCAAAGGAAATCATGAGAGTTAAAAGAGCACCAGGAATGATAAATAGTCATGAATAACGATAATAATAACAATTTTGATAATTAATGATAATAATAAAGATAATAACAATATCAATCAAAATATAATTACTATTACTATCCACCAGTGGCTGAGTGGTTAGGCTTGGGATCATGAGGTCCTCAATTTGAATCCTAGCAAACCTTTGGGAAAGACGCTTAACGCGCATTTTCCCCACTCGACCCAGGTGCAAATGGGTACAGGCAGTAGCCTGGGAGTAAAAACCTGCGTCAGCCTAGCATTATGTCCAGGAGGTGACTATAATCACCTGCTCCGCTTCACACTACAAAAACCAGGATAAGCTCCGGCTCTATGGGCCTTAATGGCCTTGAAGGAACAATACTTTAATTACTGTACTAAAACTACTATTACCACTTCTACCTATAAGTGGAAGAAGAAGAAAAAGAAATAACAACAATGATATATAAATAGTAGTAGCAGTATTAGAAGTAGAAGTGAGTGAGACATAAGATTTCTTATATCCAATATTTTCTCATATTGGATGTCAACAGAGGGGGATTTGCAGCAAGATTATCTAAAGTATTGGAATACGCCATCAAGTCCAGATTTTGCATTGAGTCATCTCTCATCTCATGGACAAAACGATGAGTGCGAATCAGGTAAAATTTGTCGCTCTTTTAAAGTCTGTCATGATAACTGTCACGATTTATGTCTCGTAAACCAGGGCTTGGAACGGGTAATGACCAAAGTGGAGGATACAATCAAGCCCAGAAACTTGGTATATACCGTAAAGTGGAATTTGAAAAAAATGTTTACCCTCCCTCAGGATAGCGTTTTTGACGGATTTGCCTGCATTATGAATAAAAAGAATTAAAAAACACACGTATGTGAAAGTTTACTATACATAAATAAATAAACCCAGATTTAATTTGTTATAGGCGGCCTATCTACACAAATTCTACCAAAGCCGCCATTGGATTTGCTACAATTGGTGTATTGGTTAGACTTATTTAATGATCCTCATTATGAAGCCATCCAGGTGGTGCCAGGACGTCTCGATATGACTGTAATACACAATTACTTTGTAGCAGCCCCCGACACACTGGATCTTCCTCCCATTGTAATGCCACGGAAAGGTTTGCGTATGCTATACAACAGCAGGGGAGGGCCGGAGGTGTGAAGCGGCAGGCGGACAACCCTGATAGGTTAGAAATAATTTCGGTTTGAAATTGACTTTGGGCCAGCACAGGCAACCACATACGTGTGCGTTGTGTCTGTGTGTGGCTCTTGGAAGGGAAAAAGAGAGAGGAAAAGGGACGGAGATGAGTGTCGCATGGGAGGACAGAGCATGAGAAATGAGTGGGCATCCGCTCAAAGGCGGAGGATTCCCCTCGTCGTGAACACACAAGGTCACGTTCAGTGCTCCCACCCTCCTCTTCATCACTACCAATCCAGCGATGTCTGAGGTCATGAGCAGCTGACACATCAGGTAACTTAACTGATCGCTAGCTCTTCTGGCTAAATGCGACAGAATTTTATTGTCTCCGGACTTCCATCCCAATCTCTCCGAATCTGTGTCATCAACTTGTAAAGAGTAAGGTTCCTTCGAGACCATTACGGCCCATAGAGCTGGAGCTTATTCCGGCTTCTATAGTGTGAAGCGGAACAGATGATAATAATCACCTCCTGGACAGGTTGATAGTCTGACGCAGGTTTTTACTCCAAAGCTAGTGCTTGTATCTATTTTGAATCTGGGTCGAGTGGGGACAATGTGTGTTAAGTGTCTTTCCCAAGGAATAAAACGTCGGGCCTGGCTTTGCCAGGATTCGAAGTCAGGACCTCATGATCCCCAGTCCGGCAGCCTAACTACTCGGCCACCGATGCCTCAACCGTTAATTTGGGGTTTCTCTTCTTAAAGGAAAATTACATTTAACCCTCATATTCATACTTTTCAAGATCAATACAGATTAACGCTCAACGCCAGAAAAACATACTAAATATGTTTTTTATGCACTGGTTGGCAGCGATGTAACTGCACACTTGTTGTGGACCAATAAGGAAGGAGTTTGCTTCAATTATGAAACTGTTTTTATCTATAAGAAAAGGCTAAAATTTCACTATAACAGGTGCTGAGCATTCTCACAACTGATGTGGTATTCTTTATATCTATGCAAATTGGAGAGAAAGACTGCTAATGAGTGAAAAAATCTTCCTACATCTACTTATAGTGCTGTTTCACGCGATGTTCTTGTAAGTAGGGAAACATTCCTATACCACAACTACCACCACTAACAATAATACTCAGTCAGAATGTGGATACAAAACACAAAATGAAATCCTTATAGGTGAAATTGCTAATGGATTAACTCATTTTATATTCAAAATGCATATCTCTTGTATCTTTTTCTGTCTGGTATCCTAAAAAAAAAAAAAGAAGAGAAGAAAAAAGGAAACAAAATCGAAAACGAGGGTATCAAAAGCATACCTTGACAGGGGAAAAAGATTAAGCTCGAACTTAAAGGAAAAAAACATAGTGATTAGATGTCATATTTACAGCAAGACTGTTTTTGACGGAAGACAAAATTAGTCATAGAATGTGTCAGAAAGTGTCATCAGATTTGTGAGAAGGTGATAATGCTTATAGGAATATTCATGACGGCGTACTGTGATACTGATGAAAGCTTACCATAAATACTGATGATGGCAATCATTCCCATCATTGATTGATATGTATGCATTCCTTGACGCCTGACTAATGCGTATCCCATCTGACTCGTGGTAGATGTATCCATTCGAGTTACAGCTTTTATTCTGCAATAGTATTTCTAAGAAAAAGGAGATATAAGATATGATTTTGTGCAAAGTTGACACATTGCATTCAAGGGATATATTGGGATACATTTTGTTACAAAAAAAAAAAGGAGAAAAAAAAGACCCCACATAATACTGTTACATGAGTAAAGTAACAAGTTTCTTCAAAGCCTTTATGACCATTAGAGCTGGAGCGTATCCCGCTTTTCATAACGTGAAACAGAACAGGTGATACGACATTGCCGCCTAGACTGAATTCTAGATTATTGCAGAATTCACTCCCAAACTGATGCTGGTACCCATTTTCACCTAGGCTGAATGGGGACATACCATGTTACGTGTCTTTCCCAAGGAGTACAGCGTCCGAATCGGCATCACTAGATTCAAAGCTCAGCAAGCTTTCAGCAAGCTTCTCTTTTCTTAAAAAAAAAAAAAAAAAAAAAAGAATCATAAAGTGAATGGTCATCATCATCATCATCATGCTCTGTTACCCTGCATGGGGCATAGGCCATCAATCCCTGTCCTGTGCTATCTTTTTCTTCAATGATCTCTCCAGCTCTCTTCGCCATGCGCTCTTTGCTCTTCCCTCCTTTTGCAGCCCCCCTGTTAATGCCTGTCTAGTGATATTTCTTGGTGGCCTCCTCACAGTAGGTCCTATCCACCGCCATTGTTGCTTCCTTAATTCACCTTCGATTGACGTTTATCACGTTCTTAGCCCGACTTCTTTGTTTGTGATTATTTCTGACCAGTGGACTTCAGTGTAGTTTTGTAGGTATTCATTAATGAAGTTAGATAGAATTCTTTTGTGATTTTCAATGTTTTCGCTCAGAAAAAAAGAATTGACATTTCTGGAAATACTGCTGGATATTCAAAGATTTCGGGGCAGTAGAAATACAGATCAGGCCTTATTGATCTGTGTCATCATATCTTTGTCTGTATTTCCCTGATTGTTGATTGATCAAGTGAAAAGCCAGCTTTATTAGTTTCTACTTACAAAATATGTACTCTCATAACATTGAGCAAAAATATTCAAATCATGTCCTTTGTTTAAAATTATAAAGTTATAAATTAGACTTAAAATACATGTAACTAGGGAAAGGCAAGAAAAAGTTAAAAATTAGACAAATTATTTAACCAGGGAAGGCAAGTTGCTTACATAGTCGACGTTGAGATTCAAACCAGTAAATGTGTATTCATACACTCCACTGTTCCAATTGTGGTAATTTTCTATGATCGTATTGGTTTGGGACATTAATAGGGAAAGCTCATAAGTAATGCTGTGCCATCTAGTTTCAAACCCAAACCATCGAACTTTGAGGGAATTTTTGTTCAAGTTGGTATTCTGTGTCCTCTGTGTTCTGTGAGGAATACACAAGGAGAGTCTTCGTTAGTAGTCAAGTCCATAATTGAAGACATATCAACAAAAACAAAAACAACGAATCTCATCCAAACTCGAAACACAAGAAATGCTCAAAATCATTCAGGTTATCACAATTTTAAGGGGGCGGGTTCTGGGAATGTCATTTTTGCCGAAAATGGGACAAATCTAGTCTATCATACTAGTGGATAGAGCAGTTCATTCCCGTCATAATGATCTCATAAAAGAAGCTCAGTATTGATTCTTTGAATTTATACATTTTTTTTAGAAACAATACAGGCCTATCTTTCAATACAGCTATTATACAATAAAAGCCAGAAATATTATCTAAAGTATGGCAAGTTGGTATTCATTTTGATTGTCATAATAAACGCTATCCAAAACCAACTTATTTGGGGATCTATTGTGAATATTGCCTTAGATCGGCCGGAAGATACGGAACATATTCCGTGCACCTATTATCAAAAGACACCATCTCAAAATGAGTAAAAAGGTGCTGGTGCAATTGACACAGTGTCAATAAGAAGTAGTTGAGAGCCTCTCAAGGTT
>JAXRKP010000456.1:5000-15000 GCA_037039925.1 Doris montereyensis | reverse complement strand
CAAACAACAGACTTCCACTTGTTCTTATCTTGGGCTACTCTTGATAAGTCCCTCCACAACCCCCCCTTCAGGTTATCCTACACTACTCTTCTCCAAATTTATCGCGGCTTTCCCTAACCCTCTGCCCTTGTGGATTCCACTGAAGGGGCATGTCTTGTAGTGCTTCTCTGAGGTTTTGTGAGGGTGCGTCCTATCCATCTCCATCTCTGCTTTCCTATTTCTTCTGCTATTGGTTTCTCGCTGTTTCCCCCCCAAAGTGTTTTCATTTTGGACTATATCTGACCACTGAATCCGTAGTATTTCAATAAGGCAAATGTTGACAAAGCTCTGAAGTTTTCTACTCCAGGTCTTAGAGGGCTCCAGGTCTCACATCCACATAACAATACCGACTTGACATTGGAGTTAAAATGTAATCACCCATTTGCATGGCCCTAATAGATCATCTTGTATGAAGTCAGACTCCGATAATTAATTTATTCTGAGCCCTTTACAAACATTTGGAACAGACCTGCTCAACCAATCTTTGATTTCATCTATCCATCACATTGTTGGTCTCCCTCTTCGTCATCTGCCATTGGCAACGGCTTCTAAAAAATGTTCTAGCCTGCTATACCTCTTCATGTAGCCCAAGAATTGAGGTGTCTTTCATTTGATTGTGTTAAGAACAAGCCAATCTAATGGAACATTTTAACTTTCCAAGAAGTGTTGCATTTTGTTGTTGTTGTTAATGCCATTTGAAGCATTTTCTGTAGCATTTGAGTTTAAAAACATTTAATTTGTTCTCGAGGTGCTAGGTGATTGTCCAACCTTTGTGTCATTAAACTGCCACAGGAAAGATACAATCTCTTACTTGGTGACATTATTTTCACTCTTCCAAATGTTTCCATCTACTTGATGTTTGTCAGCGTCATTGTTAGTTAAACAAGCCACTTTGAGAAAAGTTAAAGGAAATAGTTAAGAAGAAAAATGAAGAACGGACATAAAAAGAATTGAATTCATTAATCTGTAATTAATATGCACTAAGTGAAAACTAGTTTGCTGTCAAAATGACATGAAGAGAAATAAACAAATGAAAATACATTATTCCAAGAACACTCTAAACACATGCTCACTTACGCACACACACATACAGACAAATTCATACAGACACACAAATAAAAAATAAATAAATAAAAAAAGAGCCTTACTTGAAGAATTCCACGATATTGATGACCTTCATGAATGTCTGTCAGCAAGTCGGAAAAGGGACACAGCTACAGGTGGGAGAACTCCCAGAGTTTATGGTGCAAGACCCCCTGAGGTCGGATCATTATATGGGTATACCATTTCCAGTGTAGAAACATCCTCTATATAAAAGAAATACAACACCATGCATAATTAAATATTTATATATAACATATATACTTGTAATGCTTATGTTGATAGGTAATGTACAAAACATGTTAAGCTATTAATAAAAAAAAAGTCTTTTTGAAATGCTGGCAAATAAACTTCTCAAAATCTGAAAAAGTAAATTATTTAATTTTCTTCTTCTTTTTAAATATCCTCCATTTCCATTCCCCTCATCCCTGTAGCCCTCCCTCCTCCCACTACACAACTCTCATCTCCCGAAATATAATGACATTAATACTACTACTCCATAGATCCACAGGAACAGTAAGTATGTATTCATAATTAGAAAATCAAATTCCCGTATGAACATGTCCAGGTTTTTCAGGCAAAGACGTAGCAACAAATTTCAGCATGCCAACTTCAAAGTTTCTCTATAAATTCCTTTCCAATAGGAATAAACAAGGTGCCTAAAATGAAGAACAAAGGAGAACTCTTATCTCCGCAACAAAGTAAGATTTATATTGTTCCAAAAAACATGTTCTTATAAATATCTTTTTGCAAATATGAGAAAAAGATACCTCGCTAATATTAGCAGCTTGAAAATCCAAGGACAAATCTATTCATGGCCAATAAAACAAATAAATAAACTAGGAAAAAACCCCAGTGAGCGCAAACCCCTGCCAAGGCTGCTCACTACTACCATAAGGTATTGTTAGAAACGCCGCATTCTTATAATGCAACATAGGTCTAACATTTAAAAATCTCTATGATATTGATGAGTACTAATAATTCAAGATTCCATTTGTAATGTTTACTGAAATTTAGCAATTTCAGTGTTGGATGCCTCTTCTGCTTCATGTTCTTGTTTTCTGATTTTCTACAGAGAAATATAACAAGTTCAGGAAAAATGAAAACTGACCAATTGCAAATTTGTATTTCAGGTGGTATTTTTCATAATCACTGAAATAGCTTGTAGTCCAAGAGGCACACAAGTAGGAGGTGCTGTACAGGTTGAAATATATGGTACTTCCGTAGCTTGGAGCTGTTGTTGTGTGTAACGTACCAGGACCAATGGACTGAAAAGGTGAAGTACAGAAAAATCAACAAACCTAGTTTGTGACCCTTTTTTGAAAACATATTCTGTCTTCTGTCTTATAAGTACATTCAAAAATATGCATTCTGTGTGTGCATGAGTGTCTGTGTGTGTATAATGCGAATACATGACAGTATCTTTTCTACTTTCTTTGATATGAATTGTACACAGTTTAGCCCTCAAATTTTGTAATTTACTGTAGACATATATAATAATAATATAAAGTGTTTTTAAAGCGCTTTACCCCATTATATATGTTTTGAGATTGTAATGTGCCTAGAGCTGTATCCATGTAAGGATGAGTGTGATTGAGAAATGTAACACAATTACCTCACAACCATTATCAATACTAAAATCTACTTTAATTAACTGTTTCATAACTAGCACCATTTTTCTAAGAATGTGTGTAAAAGATATTCAAATTTTGTTTCTTTCTCCTTCTTAAAACAGAGGACCACTTGTACAAATATGTTTTATAACATATAGAGTGTTCTTCTTTATTCACATGTGCTCATGAAAATTCTACTTAAAGATGTTTGGCATGGACATAAGTTGATCTTAAATGTAAAGTCTCTTTACGGCTATCATCATCCCGAGATAATGCTTATATCCAAGCTTCTATAGTGTGAAATAGAACAGGTAATAAACGATAATCTCTCGTACAGGACGCTAGTCTGTGGCAGATTTTACTACTAAGTTGATGTTGGTACTTATTTACACCTGGATCAGATGAGAAAAGCGTGCATGTTAGACCTTTTCCTGAAGGAGCACAACGCTTAACCTACCCCTGACAGAATTCAAACCTGGAGAAAAATCCCAAGGCCTGTCCCATCTTGTTTGGAATATTTAAAACCTAAACTTGTCAGAAGAAGCATGATAATATCCCATTTGTTACCAATGTAATAATGCGTTAATTTAATTGTCCTGCAGAAGAAAGAAAAAAATAATTGTATGAAGGTCATGATCAGAATCTTTAAAAAAAAAACTTTCTCATTCATATGAAATGCTAATCCAACTAAATTTATTATAAGTTGATTTGAAAAAATGACGAAAACAAACCTTAATATAATAATTGTTGACAACGTCCACGACCTTTACATGAATGTAAAAGTTTTGACCTTCGCTAATGCTCGGATGATAAAGCTGAAAGGTGTTGTGGTTATTGGTTGAAGTCCATCCTAAAATGTTCAAGTAGGAATTGCTGCTTGAGGTTCCAATACCAATGTACTGGTCATGGAGGGGCTGATGGAATCTGATGAGGTCCAGTTCATGTAAATCTGGAGGAAGAAAAAGAAGAAGGTTTTATAAAAATCATATCATACCATTTAATTGAAATTGGATCAAGCCTCTTCTCTTCAAAAAGACGTCGGAGCATCCAATGAGGAATTATACTGCAGTAGGCTGATTCTTTTCGCCTTGAGCTTCTTTATAATTTGTAACAATTCATATTATCAGAAATTAAGTGTCGAAACTGTTGTCCGAGTGAAGTTTCATTCCTCAGAAGAAATTGCTCAGTATTTCCCTTACTCTGCATGTCTAATTGTAAGTATTCCTTGCAATCCTCACATAGGCATGGGCACATCAAATTAGCATTCACATGTCATATGAAAAATATACTGAAATCACGAACACAGATCCTTTACATCAATGGTGTAAATAGATTTAGGCTTGTAATTTGATTATTGATTAGTAGTATTAAAAAATGTATATAATATTTAGAACGCTGATCTACATGATTCAGAAAAGTAATTCCATCAATTGTTCCTTAAAAGAGAAAAATAACAAGGATTTTGGATTGAGGCAAGCTTGGTGAAAACGTTTCTGTCTTAAGACTGTTGCAATGGTCAAAATGGGTCTTGTTTGCAAAGACTACATTTAATATTTCAGCTGCAGTGTTTCAAAATAATAAAGCTACAATGTGTTTCAATACCTCACGCTCCTTTCCAGACATTTTAGATTTTGCTATGAGTGAATGCAGACCTCATGAAACAAGAGAGTTTGTTGCAAGAATCAAAAGACATAAGCATAGAGACATAAGATAGAAAAAAGAAAAGCATTGCTGAGTTTCAAATCTAATTGAGACGATAAGAGGGAAAAGAGAACATACATCTAGCATTTATCGTTTTTTGATTTCAACTGATGTAAAGGCGTTTCACCAAACAACTGTTCCAAGGCTTTTCAACAAAACTGTCTCTGACTGGTGGTGGTTCTGTGATTTTCTTAGCGAATGGAGACATTGGAGATTTTCTTTTTCTAGCCCTATCCTGTGAACATTAAGGCTCAATCGGGAAAGACGGAGAAGAAAAGCGTATCAAGAACTCTGAAGACGATTTATACACAGGTCTGTTAGAAGTTTTAGGTGATAAGGAATTTCATTCTGAACTGTTCATTTCGTTCCTCGAGTCATATCAGTGCTCGCTTAGACGATGTCAGGAAAGCGGGTGGTAGACATACTAAATATTGAAATAAATGTATGAAATTTTGGATTGAGATGAGAAATGAATGATCTTGAGACCCATGTAATTTGTTTATTTCGGGGGTGGGGGAGGTGGGAGGTATCGAAACACTCTTGGCTTCATTTTCTCTATATGCATCAATATAATGATAAATTTTTACTTTGAGGAAATATCATGTTTTAGAAGCATCATCATTGTACTTTTTAAACCTAGCTTTCATGGATTTGACATTTCTCTTGATTGAACTTTACATTTATCCTTAAACGTTCCTGATAGTGACCTAGGGAATGAGGGAAGAGAGGTTTAATATGCCAGTCTTCCATACTGGTGGTGTGGGGTTTAGTTCTAGCTTGTATGCTTGGAATATTTTTCTGCTGTTTCTTGTTTCCAAGTCAGCGCTATGTCCATGACATGGGTTGGATCCAAAATCCTGGATTTAATTTGGAAATGTGGTGGTCTCATGTGCACATGTGTCATGCAACTTATAGATTCCTCTACTTGTCAGTTGTACAGGTTGATTTTGCCAAGTTTTAAAAAGTCTTTGCTCAAGCTTTGAGATCAACATTCATGGTGGATGGGATTAGACAAACAAGGAATGTTACATGGCAGCTTCTGCTTAAAAAAAGTTCAATCCTGCATTTAATTATTAGATATGATAACTTTTAAAAGATCATTTAATTAAGATAATTTATTCACAAATGCATAGGTCATTCTAACAACCATGTTTTTGAAAGAAATATCAATGTCCACTTGTAAATATTTTCTTACATGACCATCATTGATTAAGTAGAACTTAGTGAGGAAATCTGAGTCCAATGCATCGTATGCACATGCAATTGCACTGTCTATCGTAAGATCACTCAGCCCTCCATCATGACTTCGAGCCGGAAAAACAAGTAGTTGTGAGTGTGACACTGATAACGCTGAGTTTCTGTAAATTGCACAAGAAGATAAATCAAATATTATCAAATCCCATGTGACCAAAAAAAGAAAAAGAAAAAAGAAAAGAAAGAAAGATAAAATAACAAAAATGAAAATTTTCAAAAATCCATAAGGTAAAACTTATCTCTTGCTTACATTATGAATGAGTTCATGGATGCTTATGATTGATTAGACAACATAGACAACATAATTAAAAGACCATTAGCTTGACTAACTTAAGAGCAAATTGTCATAAAATTAACATGCTCATTTTGTCATTTCTTCTTGTATGCGTCAGTTCATGGCAAACAAACTCAAGACGGATCAAACACAGATTATCAAGTCCTATTTACTAAGTTTAAAATACCCATTGTAAAAAATCATATAATATGGTCTCTATGAAGTAAAACTACAATGAAACAACAATATGAAATCAATAGTGCATTTCTAAACATAAAATTCAACTTTTATTTTCATTACCATATTATATTGTCTCTGTGGACAGAAAGTGTGAATTAAAGTGGAAATAGCTATTCTAGGACACAACTGGCTTGAATGAGAATACTTTCTCAGTGGTCTTGGTCTGAAAAACTGGTTTTATAACATCAGGCGTCATAGGAATTTTTGCCCCAGAAGGAATTTATATACATAGAAAATCACCTGCATGAAGTACTGGCACCCGTAACGGTGATCCTCATCCTGTCTTGTTCAACAAGATAAACAGTGGAACTGTATGTGATAAGTCCTGGAGCAATACTTGCATCTGAAAAAAAGTTGTTGCAAACGAGATACAAATGCTAGTGTGAGAGAAAAATTACAAGTCCAGCAAACTCAAGGGAGAGCAATGATAGAATAAAGGAGGCGCATAAAAAGAGATCACAGACGGGCATGATTAGCAGAAAATTTGAAAGACAGTCATACCGATAAATTTTGTGTGAAATTGTGATGATCTTTGATTCAAGAGCTGATACTGGAGGTGTGTTAGGTTTCGCCTGCTGATGTCATAGTCACTTACCTGTACAGACTAACATCAAGCTTTCGCCTACTTCGGTAATCATTTGAGTATCAATACCTTTTCATTAACATTTTACCAAAAATATGATATTATTTTTTATTGGAGAAAGGAATGTATGAAGAGAATTGCTATAATCTAAACCTGTTAAAAACTCATCATTTCATACTTTTATCCTTATTGAATACGGAAACTAGGCAGAAGCACACGCTGATGTTGAGAGGTGAGAGGAACAATGTACAGTCTCGTCTCCATAGTCTGAACGCTACCGTTCCAAGCAATTTGTCCAGATTATTGAGACATTCCAGATTATCAAATCTCTTTTCTCTCACTCGTTCTTTCTCTCTTTTCTGCTCCCTCTTTCCCTCCCCTCTTTCTTCTCTCTCTGTGACGTGTGCCTAAGTTTCTCGCTTACACACAACTTACAACATGCCAGAAAAAGAAGAAGAAGAAGGAGAAGGAGGAGGAGGAGGAGGAGGAGGAGGAGGAGGAGGAGGAGCAGGAGAAGAAAAAGAACAAAAAAGAAAAACAAAAAAGAAAAAAAGAAGAAAAAAGAAGAAAAAAGAAGAAGGAGAAGAAGAAGAAGAAGAAGAAGAAGAAGAAGAAGAAGAAGAAGAAGAAGAAGAAGAAGAAGAAGAAGAAGAAGAAGAAGAAGAAGAAGATGTATAAGAAGACAGAGATAGAAAAAGAGAGTGCAAAGAAAATTTAGAAGAAAGACCAAAATGAGGAATTTGTATGGCTGAAGTGGCGTTAAAAAGTCGGGTCAGGTGGCTTCGTTGCGCTGTCAGCGCAGTGGTTAGACTATTTCAAACAAATGAGTGTTCGGTTTATCAAAGCATAAACTCTCTACATTGTGGTAGCCTGTTCCAAAGCTAGGTGTTTGGATCGAAAATCCAAAATTTCCCAGATTATCGGGTACAAATAAAGAAGAAAAAATCTGTATCTAGCTCATCTGTTCGGATTATCGTGACATTCAGATTATGGAAGTCCTAGATAAGCAAAAGCAAACGCATGATTTCCCGACATTGATACTCTTCATTCAATGCTTATATAAATAAATGTCTTACATGTAAAGTAAATAAACTCTGCTCTTCTAATTAGAGACATGCATAACGAGTAGTTGACGATATAAAAATTCAACACTGGATATTATCATTTTCTTTTTCGAATTGTGAGTATAACAGGTTTTGCAAGTTCTCTATTGAGCTTAATAAGCTTCCAAAAAGCTGAAAGATGTAGAGATTGTAGGCCTTCAAATCTGCTGGGATACAAATTTTCACAACTGGGAGAATGTAAATTTAGAGGCTGAAGGAAAAATGATTCTTCAATAATGAGAATTTAAGGCTAAAGGAAAGCAAATTCTTGAAATATAATGATGATTTAAAGCTAAAGCAAAGATTATTCTTTAATCAGTACAATTTAAATCTACAAGGATAATTCATTACTAATAAGGCCTTAAAGCTACGTAGTCTGAAGCAGAACAAGCAATAAGCAATAAGATGTTAGTCAGTGGCAGGTTTTACTCTCCAGCAGAAGAGTATTAAATGACGTTCCCAGGAACACAATAACAGATCTAACATTCGAACCCAGGACCCCATGATCCAAAGTTGTCTAACAACCGGTTCACCGATACCATATTTTTAATACAGTGGAAGTGGAACCTCTCTAATCAGGAACCCGGGGATCGGGAAACCCGGCCAATAGCGAAGAAGTCCCTCGGAAACATAATTTTTTCTATATAGTTTACCTCTCTAAACGAGAAAAGTCCCTAGGTAAACGGGACAATTTTTCACGAACTTGCTTTGATTATCATCACCATTTCCCCCATAATTGTTTATTCCAACGCTCACTAGTTATCCTAATTTTGTTTCCGTGTTAGCAAACCGAGGAGATTTAACGATCTACCGTGCATTCTTGATTACGTGTCTTATCTATCTAGCGTCCAACGAAGCTTGATTGTGACACTATTGATGAATGCCATCTTTGTTTTGATCAACTGGTTCTGTGGCTACTTGTTTGTGTAATACTGTATTTTACCACTCACAGAAGGACTTAGGTACCTCAAACTGTTGAGGGAAAACCAAAATCCCTTGGTCCCGGGAAATCGGGAAACCAGTTAATCAGGACAATTTCACAATCCACCGACGTTTCCCGATTAGAGAGGTTCCATTGTAATAAGACTTTCCAAAGGTTATTTCTAGTAAAAGGATAATTCGATATTAAAACAGGGGACGCCTTTCCACTCAAGAATTACAGAATGTCTGTATTGAAAGTGTTTTTTTCTTAAATTGCCAAATATTTAAACTTATTGGGATTCTCTGTAATAATTGTTTTGTACCTCAAAGTTGCCCTGAGAGTTTACTTTTAGAAGAAAGTATTAGGTCTTGCAAAGAGAGGAATGTAAAAGTATTTACCTGAAGCCAAATGTTCGCTACAGTTGGATTATACTGGTCTAAGGTTATGCCATCAGAGCAAACAGGTTCGCTTTTAGCAAGAGCCTCGTTGAAAGCAAACAACAGTGACATAATATGTGGTCCAACTTGGGCTCTGTAGAAGCATACGTGTTGTATGTGGTGGTTTTCTGCAATTGATTATTATGAAACATGTTATCAAAGAATGTGTTATTGTTATGCTGAATGTCCAGACACGTATTACAATCAGGAGATAATCAATATTTACTAATCAAGAAGAAAAACAATGCGGGATAGGCACTGTATCCTACTGCATGTGGAATGGCTATTGTTATTATTGTAGCTGTGGTTTTACATGGTGATAGTAGATCGCCCTGCTTCTTATGGTCTTGAAAAGATATTGACAGAATGAGAAATCCCTAACTTAAAATGGATTAGCCTAATTCTCGCCACTCAATTGGACCCAATCATAGCCATGCTAACCACATGTCAAGCTATTGTCTGCATGCTTTTGGCTTTATTTTGAAACCAAGTTTGCCGTAATTGATGAAGGTTTTCACCATGCTGGTGCCCTTACTAGTAAAAGTGAAAGTAGATCTATCTAGCTCTAATAATGATGAAACTGACTTAAAAGAGCCTAGGCTTTTGACGTCCAGACCAAGCAGGGAAGAGAAGGGTTGTAGAAATAGATGATAGTGTAGATGCTAGTTCTGTCACTGGACCCTCTAGATCTGCTCCTGGTTTGTTTCAGCATATTTTTTTCATTTTTCATTTT
>JAXRKP010000455.1:300000-303211 GCA_037039925.1 Doris montereyensis | reverse complement strand
GTTGCCATTCTACCTTTCGCGGTGCATGTGTTCTGATGCGAGATGATCTTTTTCTCCAGGATACGTCCTGGCATTTTGTGTTCCTTCCAAAAACGTTAAATTTCTTCAGCAACTAATGCCTCTTTTATATCTTCTTCCCACTTTCTCCGAAGGTCTGCCTTTTTGATCTTTTACCTTGGGCTTTAGCACTGTATACTGGTTAGCTATTCTATTGCCATTCATTCTGTTTACATGTCCAAATCATCTCAATTAGTTTGTTTTATTTTCTAGTTTTTATGCCATCTGCTTTGGTTTGATCTCTTATTGTTGTGTTTCTGATTTTGTCTCTTTAGTTTTCCCTACTACTCGTCTTAGATATTTCATTTCAGCCGCCTGCTCTACTGTATTCTCTACTGTCTCAGGTCCAGGTTTCACTGCCATAGATGAGAGTAGGACAATAAAAACTGTATTGTATACTGCCATTTTGGTTTTGTTGACAATTCTCGCTTAACTACAAATGTTCTTTCGTAGATGGTTATATATTGCACTTGCCTTTTGGATTCTTTGGCTGATTCTTCTCTAAGTTTTCTTCTGAGTTAATCATTACTCCTTTTGATGATTGTAGCTTTGAACTTGTTCTAAATTCTTCCTGCCCAAATTTAAGATTTTTGTGTTTTAGCTTCCTGATTTCAACATTGTTTGATTTTCTTTGCATTTATCTCATTCCTCTTTTATTTTAGTTCATTGTTCATAAATATTTTGATGTTTGACTGAAAGTTATTTTCTGTTGCAAACAGAACTAAATCATCGGCAAATGAAAACATTGATACATTTACTGGTTGAGCTTCCACATTCAATTTCTTCATTTTTGAGGATAACAACTGCGACTGAATCCATAAATGATAAACAAAAGAGGACTTAGGGTATAACCTTGTCTTACCCCTATATCATTCTAGAGATGTTTCAAACTCACACTTCACATGTATTTGTTTGTGTAAAAAGCTTTTGTGGCTCTATTAGATTTTGCTTTTATTGTGTTCTTTTTTTAAAGATCTACATAGTTTAATCCCTCCTCACAGTATCAAATGCCTTTTCTAAGTCCAATAGAAACCTGAGTACAGGTCAATGTTCTCTCAAGGAATTTTTCTATTACTTGCCACAATTGTAAATATCTTGATCTTGTACATTTCTTCCCGGTCTAAATCCATTCTGGTGTTCTTCAATCTGATCCTCTACTTTTCCTTAGTCTCATTTTCCAGTATCTACCATGTACATTTCCTAGGTATGCTAAGTAGTGATATCCCTCTATAGTTTGAGCATTCCATAGTTGATCCTTCATTGTGTATTGGTACTACCGTTTCCCACTTTTCCAGTCGTCTGGCACCTGTTTGGACTTTCATGCTTGTTGGCACATGTGCATGTAGTAGTTTGTCTGCCTCCCTCCCTTGGTTTTTAATCATTTCTGGATAAACTTGATCTGCTCCTGGGGCTTTTCTAATTTCACTTTTCTTATAGCTGTTTTGGATTTCTTCCATTGAAATATCTACATCTTCAGCTGTCTCCATTGATTACTTGTTACTCTTACTAATTGATATTTATTCCTTGTTTCATACGTTCTGGAGGGGATTATGTAATTGGTGAAAATCACTTTCTCCATGTTTCCATGATTTTAGCTGTCTTCTTTCGTTCTGTCTCTCCTTTGGCATTCTTAATTTGTCGTATTGAGCATGCTTTGATCTTTTCTCATGCTCTTCATGGCTCCTCCCTCCCAGAACAGTTTTTGATTTCCTTGAAGTCTTTGTCCAAACTCTTCCCATTGTTCCTGTTTTGCTTTCCTAACTTCCTCTTTGGCGATAGTTCTTTTATTTCACGTAATCTATCCTATCCTCTGGTCTCTTTGTTTGCAAGTATTTCTTCCAGGCATCGTTCTTTTCTTTGATCTTAGTCTTGACATTCTCATTCCACCATGCTGTTCTTTTCCCATTCCTTTAATTTGTTTCCTACTGCAGTTCTCTTCAGTACAACGGAGGAGGTATTTCTTTATACATCTGCCACTTTTCTTCTATTGTGATATCATTCAGATCATCTGACTTTAACTTAATAAATCTTTTTATCCTAGCTTGGTATACCTGTTTTACTACTGGTTTATTTAGTTCCTCTATTTTGAATCGAGTAGCTTTCTTCTCTTTCCTTTTCTGTTTGTTTTCCTCAGTCAATTAATCTGATTTTGGCAATCCCTATGTGATGATTACTAAATATTTCTGCTCACTCTGTTTACTCTTGCATCAATGTACTGTAAAAAGGGAGCTGCTAACTATTATGTAGTCTATGATTGACTTTTTACACCTGTCTTCATTTACTCTTGTATATTTGTGGATATCTTTATGAGGAAAAAAAGGTGTTGGCTATTTCATTTTTATTCTTTTAGGCAAAAGCTATTAGTCTCTCTCCATTTGGAGAAGTTGTCGCTCATTCTTTACCTATTACTTCTCTAACGTTTCTACGCTGTGCCTACTCTAGCGTTTAAATATCCTAAAACCATTAGTTCCTGTTTGGGTTTAATATTCTCTGCAGCTATTTGTAAATCGTTTTCGAAGATATCTTTTTTTTCTTTACTTGCGTCTTCGTTTGGTCCATAAGCTATTAATAATTTAATTTCTCTTCCTTTTGGTTTAATATTTACCTCTAATAGCCGTGGGCGTATAAATTTCCAACTTTCTAGTAGTTTTTCATGCCTTTTATGCACTAGGTGGCCTACTCCTGCTCTAGCTCTATCTTTAACATCTACTCCTGAGAAGATTAAAATACGATTCGGTCCTACATTTTGTATTCCTTGTCCTTTTTCTTTGTTTCTGTAATGGCTAAAATATCACCTTTGAATTTTTCCAATTTTTCAACTAATTCTAACTCTTTTCCATTTATTGCCCTAACGTTCCATGTTCCAAAAATGACATTCCGTATTCGTTTTCAAGTTTCTTCGAAAGATCAAGCTGGTTATATTGCATTTATGTCTCTGAATCTGTTTGGTTTTGGATAAGCAGGGGATTAGCCCACGGTACCCTAGGTAGATGGTGGGGCTGTCACCTTGAGGCCCCCTACCAGTCTTGCTATTTTCTGTCAGGGTTAACTCCCTTAGCCTTTAGTCATTCAACACCAGCCTGCAAGGCAACAGGTTGTTACTTTCTGTCAGTGGGTTAACTCCCTTAGTCTTTGGTCCACTAAGACCAGCCTG
>JAXRKP010000455.1:170000-292500 GCA_037039925.1 Doris montereyensis | reverse complement strand
TGCAGCTTAACTTTAGAGAGTGAGCCGAAATGCAGTCTTGGAGAATGGCAATAGAGGGACTCCATTGCAGAAGGGCTTGCTGATGATACAGTGCTGAGAAGGTTTACCAAAATTTGAGCAATCAACAGTGTGCTGACTGTGGAGATAATAGTAACTTATAAATATTTTATTTCTCGAATTCGTTAACTTTTCAGTCTGTATTGTGTAAATACATATTTGTCCCTTTCTGAATTCTTTTTTAATGTAAATTAGCTTTTTCTGTGCATAAAGGAAAATGAACTCATTATGGGGCAGAAATATTGCTCTTTAAATAGTGTGTTAGAATAGTGGAATTTTGGTTTGAGAGGTTAAATGTTTGAGCTTTTGAAGCCAGTGCTTTGGTCATTGCTTGTGATTGATACATTGATTAATATTAAAGAGAGGGAATCAATGTATCTATGAAGGTGTCTAGAAAGTTTATGTTTTGATTTGATTTTACCCACATCCACAACTAAAGTGATCTCTGGGTTTTTTATAGGATTTTTAATTTTGCCCGGACTGCCCTGTAAACAGCCAAGGAATCTTTAACGTGCACAGAGTGTTGTGATTTGCACACGGACGTCTAAAAAGAACACATGAATTCTTAACAAATGATTATTACATATGGACTAATTTAAGATGGCATGAGAAGTCAACATCATGTAAAATGATTTGGAGAGAAGACTTTGTTACAACTTTCAATCATTAAGCTGATTACGTGCAATGTGATGTATCGTAGCTTTGGTGAAGCATGTTTGGATTTGTTGTGAGGTTGTTGTTTTTAACACCTTCTATCAACAACACCTTTTCCAGCTGTGACATGAAGTAGTGGGCTTCATTACTGTGACGACATTTTTCCCATTTCAGATCCTCACTGGGCATCCATCAACACTGGCATAGTCCTGTGTAAGAACTGTGCTGGAATCCATCTCAGCATGTTCGATTACCGTGTGTCCAAGGTGCGATCTCTACGTATGGACACTCGTGTTTGGACTCTAGTCACTCATTTAGTAGTGCCTATTGCAATAGACATGCTCAGCTTTTATCATTTTTACATTCAAGATGTTTCATTGTCTAAATTTTAGTTCATTTGACTTTTCTTGATATTTTAACTTTTCTGTGTCAATGGTCATTGTTTTCCAAGTTTCATATTTTTAAGATTTGGTATTCTGTTGTATCTAAATAGGTCAAGATAATTTACTATAATAATCAACACCATCTTCAATATCATATTAGTATTGGTACTTTTTATTACTATAATAATTAATATCATTTGTTATTATTATCATTATTTTTATTGTTGTTATTATTATTATTATTATTATTATTATTATTATTATTATTATTATTATTATTATTATTATTATTATTATTATTATTATTATAATTGTTATTATTATTATTATTATTATTATTATTATTATTATTATTATTATTATTATTATTATTGTAAGTAGTAGTAGCAGCAGCAGCAGCAGCAGCAGTAGTAGTAGTAGTAGTAGTAGTGGTAGTGGTAGTGGTAGTGGTAGTGGTGGTGGTGGTGGTGTGGTGGTGGTGCAGTCGACCTGACTTATCCAAACTCAGATTTACCAAATTTCTGATTATTCCAGTTTTTTCTCTCAAAAACAATTTTAAAAATATATTAGAACCAGTTAATCCAATTCTCCCCATTTCATCCAATTTGTTTTCTCTGTCCATGGAGAAAAAATCAAAGATTTGACTGAATGATGCCATCATAAATCAAAGTGAAACTTTCCAATAGTACCACATAAAGGGCCCTTGTTGATTTCATTTAAGATAAACCAATTTATACAGCACCAGTCAACACATTAGTGATACATGTATACACATAACACCATTCACACGTTAGACACCCCTGGTCACCTGTTGTGACGTAACTGAGTCTATTATAGTAAAGGGGCCGTAATGACATGGCAGGTAGACCAAGGTGTAACAAACATCAAAGAGTAATAAACTTCAAGCTGTCTAGACAGAAATCAAAGGAGATGACCTCAATGAAGCAGCATTTCCAGCCGTTGAGACTAGACAATTCTCAAACTGGTCATGCATTTCATTGTGTCTGTCTGATCGTTTAGGATAAATAGGGGTGCAAATAGTTGATTCAGCAGTTGACAAGATGTCTTCACACAAGTGAAAACATCTTAACTTAAGAACCAATACAGAGGGCAGCGTTTGCACTCAATTTACATATTTAAAACCCCACACCTGTAATTAGATCAAAATAAATCCAAATGGATTGTTTGACTGTAGTAATAATAATAATAGCAGCATTGATAGTAGTAGTAATAATATTATTATTATCATTACTATTATTATTTTATTATTATTATTATTATTATTATTATTATTATTATTATTATTATCATTATTATGTTTAGTATTATTATTATTATTATTTTTATTATTATTATTATTATTATTATCATTATTATGTTTAGTATTATTATTAATATTATTTTTATTATTATTATTATTATTATTATTATTATTTGGAGGGTTGTTATTATTATTATGATTATTAGTCTTATTCTTATTATTTTTGTGTATTAAAAATGTTTTGTTTAATTCATAGCTTTTCAATGACCACAATGACTATTGTCTTCCTTCTGTCCAACAGCTTATGGTCACTATTGGCAATGCCAATTCTAATGCATTCTGGGAGAGCAAACTCCAGTGCAAATGCTAAGCTCAAGCCTGAAGACAGCATGGACAAAAGAAAGAATTTATTTTACACAAGTACTTACTTGAAAGAAATATTGCAATCTTCATCCTCTGACGAGTGAGCGACCATTGCTTGGGGAGGTAATATTTTAAATTTCTTTTCTTTTCGTTTTCTTTTGTTTTTTGTTTCGCTTCTGTGTTTTCTTTGAATCCTTTTTGTTTTGCCTCTTTCTGCCACTGTCTCAGCCCCTTTTTTCTTTTTTTTCTCTGTCTTTGTATGGTTCAGTCTATCTTTCTCTTTTCTCTCTCTGTCTCTATCTATTCTGTGTTTGTCACGGGTGAGAAATGGGGTGATTCTAGTAGGTCCTACCTACTTCATACTTCTTTCCTTTTACTCTTTAAAACGTCTTTCATCCTGCTCTTTCCTCATAAATCAAATCAGCCTGAGATTTGAGGTAAATTCCAGTGAAGAAAAGTAGCTCCAACTCTTGTTGTTTGCCTGCTTCCATTCATTATGCATATCGTATTTCCTCAACTCATCCTGACTGTTTGCATACAAAATGTGTGTGTGTGTGTGTGTGTGTGTTTGCATGCATGTTATTTTTGGATGATTAGCAGGTGCTGCTGGTAATTTCTACTTCTTTCTTTTTCACCCTTTCACTTACCTTTCATCTTGCTGTTTCTCTTTAATTCATCCTGAGATCACTTCATATGGTGAATTGGGTAAATTTCAAATCCAATTAAATGAAAAGCATGTATGTTTAGCTAGCTGTTCACATCATTGTTATTGACAGATAGATGAATAGATAGAGCTACATATAGATTTATTAATAGATTTCACATCCTTTCCATACTTTTTTGATTTTCACTGTGATCTTTCATAAAATGTCTGCAGGAACTTTTAAAGTAGCCTGTACCGACAATGTCTTGGAGGCGATGCAAGTTTTGTTCTCTGGGGCTGATGTGAGTTGTTTGTCTCCCTAGTTCAGTAAACTTGTTTCAAAGAGCACTAGAGAAAATAAGGGGAAACCTTTTATAACACTGGCCTTTGCTAGTGAATGCAGATTTTATTAGATTATAATAGCACTTTTGTCTTTGAGCGAATTCTTCATTTTCTTGTCATCATTATCAGGCAAGGATTAAATTTTAGGCTTGATTTGTTTGATAATTTCATTCTCTTTCTGATTTGCAGTGGTGCTGATAGGGTTTAAGCAAAATGAGATTTGGCATAGTTTTTGCCACTTTGTAAAAGATTAATAATGATGTTTTTGTAAAGTTTATAAAACGAAATGAGTAGGTGATTGTTGATTCTTTCTTTTCATCTCACAGATTATGTTCAGGAAGAATGACGAGATGACAGATACGCTGCTTTTATTTTTTATATCGATAGATACTCCTAACATTTTGCTACTGACAATATATATGTTCTACCCTTTTATCAGCAGCTGTCATTGTCCTCTAACTAGAATTTAGAAAGAAGTATCTCTCACCTCCCTTCCTTTATTCACTTCATATATTTTTAGTTATCGTCTGTCTTCTAGCTTGCTACTTGGCCTTAGTTCACACTCTAGATCAGATTCAAATTGTATCAAGGTAAAGTGTCAATGAATGAAGCAAAACACATCTTCAGCTTGATATGTTGGTGTTTCTCTAAAGCTGAGCTCAATAATATTTTATGGGAGTGAGAGGGATGGGGTGGGGATCACATCTAAAGATTCTAATTCCTACTCAATTGGTTGTCGTAGGTCTAATGATAGTTCAAAAACAGTCGTAGATATAACATCACAAACAACAAAATAAATCATCTGTTGCATGATATATTCATCACTAGGAATGAATAATATAATGTATGAAGAAAAAAATGTGTGTGTTTGTGTATATATATAAAATCATCATGTATGACACACAAGAGTTAAATTCTATATGTGTTCAAGTGACAAGGATGACTTTTCTGTGTCATCAATACTTTTTATACATTCAGCGTATCGTTACTATGAAAACAAAAAAGAGCACCTACAGCCATTTCAGATATTTGATTTTATTGTGAATCTTTGCTCAAGTGCATTTGTTACCTCTCTTTCTTTCCGTCCACAGCTTATGAAATGGCAAAAAATTTGGGACAGAGATTGGTCATGGTAAGTTTTGTTAGTGTTTCATTTTTTGGAAAGTATAACTAAATCAATTTTTCAGTTTTTTATCATGCTATTCATATTTGCATTTTATAGAGATTAAGGGAATTTGAACTCAAAACTTATAATTTTGTTTTGATGTGAAGGTAAAATATATAAAATTTACATGTATTTTATTGCGTTTTTGTTTCTTCTTTTTGTTTGGTTTGTGTTGCATATTGTTTGGGACTTTATCTTAAAAATCTGTTATTGTTTTTACTCTTCAGGAACTGCTGTATCAAAATGGAGGAGATCGTAAGTCTGGAAAACATTTGATATTATATAAACAAACTCACGCCAACTTGTCTAAGTACCATGTTGCCTTTTATTTATTTACTTCTTTTCCAACGATTTAAAAAATTAAAGTGATTTATGCAAAAAGCTATTTTGGCATGGAAATTTTGTGATCTATGAATAAAATTGTTTTGCTATTATCAGAATTTATTTCGCACGTTTTTACAAGGGATCTAAAAGTCAGATTCAACATCTATTGTAAATATTTTGTTTATCTTTTATCTCATTGCATATTAAAAACATGATTTCTCACTTTACTCATCCAGCCCAGTCTCTCCAAGAAAATGTGGAGGATGAGGTAAGCAAATATCTATATTGAATTGTTATTTTGCAGCCTGAACACTTTTTACAACAGTCAATAAGAAAGATTTTCAGTACGATATTGTTCAATTAAAACACTTATACAGACTTGTGTTCTGTTCTTTTTTCTTGATTGAGTTCCAGTGTTAAAACTTGATTATGTATTTGGGCTTTGAAATCAGAAAATTAGAGCATAAATTAAGGGAAAATAAAAATAACAGGTTTAACATGTCTCTTTGTTTTGATTACAACTTATCATTGTTGAATGTGAATTAGTCAACAATTTTCTTTTTTTATTTATAATTGATTTATTTATCTTTCAGTCGACAATTCAAGAAATTAATTTGTTTTTAAAACTGAGATGAAGATATTCATGTTTTATTATTTTTAATTTTTACTGGGAAGTTAAAATTTTCTCAAATGCCTATTGTAAATATCTATTTCATACTGATTTTCACAGAACCGACTACGGGAAGATGTCAGACTTCAAGGCTACCTGAACAAAGCTGGACCTGGTGGCAGAAGTGAGATAAAACATTCTGTGATAGATTATGTCTTCTTTCTTCTTCTTTCATGTCTTCTTTCATTTCTTCTTTCGTGTCTTCTTTCATTTTCTTTCATTTCTTCTTTCTGTCTTTCATGTTTTCTTTCACCACTTCTGACCAAACTTGTTTAATAAAGCCATAAATCTGCGAATGAGATTTAGTTTCGTTTTCCATATATTGCATAATTTGTCTGATTGTTCCACCTCTCTTCATGTTGAGCACAATAAACTAATGAAAATGTTTACAATTAAAATTTTGGTTTATTAGACCATACGTATTGAAATATACCCGATGTCCATGGCACATATGCTTTTTATGCTTTTGTTTGACCTTCTGTAAAATATTTTTACCAAGAGGAAAAAAGGTTCATATCAACAGCTTTTTGTGTAGATTCTTCTTTCACTTTATTTCAAGTTTGATGAAACAGTTTTTAAATTTTATTTCCAAGGTCTATAGATTAAGCTGACATTGTTTGAACGTTACTTTTTATTTTATATTTTTTTAGACATATTTTGTTTCAATTTTCACATTGTTTGAGATAGATTGTTTCTGTCATCAAAGTATTTAGAATTTAGATTGTTTCATGCCCCAGTTCTTTAGAAGATATCTTATTCGGTTTGTTTCCTGCTTTCACAGCCTTTGAGAGAAGATGGTGTATTCTGGAGCATGGAACGATGACCTATTATCAAAATGAAAAGGTGTGTTTACCATTAATTATAAGACATAAAAAAATATATGTGTACAACAGTATAACAAGAAAGAACCATTCAAACACTTCTTACATTAGCATCATATTTTAAGACTACTTTTAAATCAAACTTTCTATTTATTTTGCTAATCTTCTAGAAATGTCCATAAATTATAAATACACCATTTTTTGAATCTCTCACACTCATTTGAACTTGTTTAAGTCATTGTTATTTAATACCGTTTTTAAGCGTAACTCTCAAAACCTTATTATGTCTTGCCCTACAGAGTCCCACTGCTAAAGGTTCAATTGAGAGAAAGAACATGCTACTGTTGCAGAAAGTTAATCAAGATAGGTAATTTCCATAGATTTTTTACCCTTTTTTTAATTTATTGAATGTTCTTGTATTGCAGTTACTTTCTGTTGGTTTTTTTGTTTGTTTTATTAAGAAATCTTGATTGATTGCTACAAAAGTGTTTACTCTCTGATGTTGTAGAGTGCATATTGTCGAAAGCTTAGCTCAGATCTTCAAAGATTTGGATACTTGTAATCCTTGGCACACATGAAGGCAAGCGGCTATCAAATGTGTTTAGTCCTAAAATTTATAATTCTGTTGAAGAAAAAAACAAAGCAACATAAAAACAAATCGACACAAATGTTATGAATGCCGATAGTCACTGGATTCATGTCATCTTTCTTATTCTCTGATCAATCCTAAATCGCATCTTAATAACAGTCCTGTGCTTTCATTTGAAATGCTTGAAAAATAGGTGTATTTGTATTCTGTATCTCCACTTTCATTTCACATTGATACATTCATATTACACACTCCCACAGCCTTTCAAAGGAAGAATTTGAAATGTATTGTTCCACAGATAGCATTTTAGAATTGTGGCCACGAGAAAAATTCATCAAAATGCTGGCTCAGGAATTGAAATCTCTATGAAGACTCTTTAGCAAAGTTACAAATGAATGTATACATATAAGCAAAGAAATATATGCTTACAAATCATAAATATGGGCTTATGACTAATTATCCTGCGTCATTAGAAGTTTGCTCCTTTTATCCAGCCTTCACATCATTTATTTATGCCTGCTGTCTTTTCATTTCTTCAGGCCTGGCTACCATTTTGAAATCAGCACTGACAACAGAGATCAGCGAACATTTACTTTCTCAGATTCTGAACATGACGCAGGTGAATGGATGCGAACCATTGCTAAGGTGTGTTTTGTTTGAATGCTGTTAATATCGTTGAAAATTACATTTTCGTCAGTGACATATTCTTCTTTGGGGTGACTAGTGTCAGTCATTACTGATTTTTGTTTTGTTTTATTTTATAAAATGTCTTGCATGCAGTTGAAGTCATCCAGTATAATTTGCTCATACATTTATTATACATAACAGATAGTTTGTTTATCTGCATTTGTCTGTCCTGACCCTTTGCTATTCCTTTTCAATGTGATAATCACTTTTTCTTACCAGGATATCAAGGTAACATTCAGTCATCAATTGTCTTGCAAGGCTGGCTTATGTTTTAACAATCTGATTGGTGGCTTTTTGTTTGTTTGCTGTTTTACCCAAATATTCATCTGTGGCATCAGTGGCCTAATGGCTAAATTGCCAGACTTGGGGATCATGAGGTGCTGGGTTCGAATCATAGCAATGCTAGGTCTGGTGTGTATTCTTTGGGAAAGACACTTAATTCACATTTTCACCACTCAACCCAGGTGCAAATGGGTACAAGCACTAGCTTGGGAGTAAAAGCTTGTAACATTTAGTACCTTGTCCAGGAAGTGATTATTATCACTGGTCCCGCTTCAGCTTTAGGAACCAGAATAAACTCTTGACTCTATGTGTCATTTCGCCTTGAAGGAATTAACTTTTTAACTTCAAATATTCATCCAACCAAAATGGTAAAACACACATGTTAGCTTTGCCAGGCACTTGATGACTGAAAGCTGCCTACTGTTTTTGAGACATGAAATTTGTCTTTATACTTAACCAACTTGGGGCATTGGTGGCCGAGCGGTTAAAGCTGCTGGACTGGGGATCATGAGGTCATTGGTTTAAATCCCAGCAAAGCTTGGTCTGACGTTGTGTTCCTTCAGAAAGACACTTAATAAGCATTTTCCCACTCGACTCAGGTGCAAATGGGTACAAACGCTAGCTTGGGAGTATAAACCTGCATTAGACTAGTGTCCTGTCCAGGAGGTGATTATTATCACCTGTTCAGCTTCATGCTATTGAAACCAGGATAAGTTACGGCTCTATAGGCTGTAACAGTTTTGAAGGAACTTTTACTTTTACTTAGCCCGTTTAGCCCAGCAATTAGTCGCCTAGACAGCAAATGATGTTTTATTGACCTTGATATGATACAGTTGTGTCAAAGGATGAAGTGCATAGCATCAATGTTGAGTTATGGTTTTCTCTCATAGGACTGAACCTTTATTTTCTTTGCCCTTACAGCTCATGTCACCTGTGGCTATAATGGAGCACGTTGGAATGCTTGACATCAAGTTTGCTGGCTACGCTCATATCAGGATATCCTTGCAAAGTGTGAGTGTTTAGGAAGAGGCATGTGGGAAATAAGAGTACTGAAGATGTCCCTTTTCTCTCTTTTTATAAAACATTTTCTTTGTGATAAATCGATAATAAAAAAAAAGTACAATTTAGTATTTATCGCTCTGCCCATCTTAACAACAATAAATTGATCGCTGATATTTTTAGGCTGCCTCTGAATTTTTCCCAGACAAGACCTTTGAAACAGCTTGCAGATAGTTGGTAGTTCATACTCTTAGCAGCGTGCCACCTACCTACCATTGCTGTATGAAATTTGTACAATTAGTTATCCATAGCAAAGACAAGTGCAAGGAGAAAAAGAAAAAAATCAAAAGGAACCTAATGGCATAGAAATTTCAGAAGAAGATGATAATATGTTCATTGCAAAAGTGTTTCAGCCCATGGTTTCTGTGGGATAGATCAAATGTACAGTGTTCCTTCACCAAAGATTCTTCTGCTATCGGCTCCTCTTGTTTGAACTGCATTCCACTGTTGATATGCCATTTATGAAAAATTCAATGAAAAATATTGCATGGGGGGAAATTTAATGTAGTAATCACATTTGTTTTCAATCTCATTCTTTTAGGAATGGCATCAAACATTTGTGGTATTCATATGGAGAGGTCTATACTTCATGAATAGAGATTTGAAGTTGGAGTATCTGGATTTGAGGAAAGCCTCTAATATAAGTATGTACAATGTGGGTGTTTGTTAATTAAAGAACAATTGAATTGTTTGATGTTTTATTAGAATGAATAGTTTGTTGTTCTCCCATAAACCTAAGAAAAGAGTAGGGTAATACTTTGAAACATCATAAAACCTTGAGAGACTCTCAACTAAGCGTCCCTTTGTTTTTATTTGATACAATATCTAAATTTGATCTGTTTCAACTTTGCCCCAGCAGCTTTATTTACTCATTTCGGGATGGTGCTTTTGGATAATAGTTGCGTGAATATGTCACATATTTTCCGAACGATCTAAGGCAATATTCATAATAGATCCTCAAAAGAGTTTCTTTTGGATAGGTGTATATTGGGATAATCAAAATGAGACCAACTTGCAGTACTTAAGATAATATTTCTGGCTTTTATCATATAATAGCTGTGTTGAAAGACAGGCCTGTGTCGTTTCTAAAATAATTGTATAAATTCAAAGAATCGATACTGAGCTTCTTTCCTGATATCATTGTGACGGAATGAACTGCTCTATCCACTAGTATGATAGACTACATTTTGTCCCATTTGCAGCAAAAATTAGTGGGGAATTGTCATTTTTGTAACATTTGACAAAAACTCTTGGAACAATACTTTGAAACATTTATTGATGCTGAAAAGTATATATCAAGATAATAGTCTTTTAACAAAATAAAATCATTATTGTAGTAATACTGAACTGTTTACATTCATAGAATTCCAAGAAATTGAAGATGGCTGTCTAACTGCTACAGAGAAAGGTCCATGTTTTGTCATCGGTTTCTCAGGAAAGTGAGTAACTTGTTCCTTTAGCTGGTTAGTGGTTGGGGAGTACTATTGGCAAGTCCTACTTCTCTCCTCTTTCTCTTTCATATGTCTTTCCTTTGAATTCACCCTGACGTCACCACATTATGGAGGATGAGAGAAATCTCAACACAACAACCCTTTTTGTATGTGTGTGCGTGTATGTGTGTGTGTGGTTTTCTGCATATCTGAACTTCATGTGCATTTTTTTATTTTTCCATTGGGGGAAAAAAATATTGAAATGTTGAAAAGCTCTCCCTGAAATGAAAACATTCTGTAAAAATTATTTTGTTTACACTTTGAAGACCTTTAATAGATGATCAACAGATGATGAAAATCTTCTTATAGTTTGATCATTTACATTTTGTGTATCAACCCTCCAGATCTGTGTATATGCAAGCTTCTCTTGTCAAAGACACAGAAAAAATGTTTGTAGCCCTGGAATCTGCATGTCAGGTGAGTATTAAAAAAAAACCATAAAAGAAAAAAATAACCCAACTAAAATTCTATATTTTAATTTTCAATGACTATCATCTATAAAGCTCAAACCCTTTTAAAAAACTATTTACGTCTCAAACAGTCAGAAAGATAGAAATCAAAATTTCATGTGTGAGCCTTCCTCTGTGTGAAATGACTGAGTTTGGGCAAAGTGCATTTATCGGAGTAAAGGTATTTCCCCTGCCTTGCCCATTTCAAAGAGGATTTGAACAGTCCACCTACTTCTCAATCCCCATTGCTATGGAAGCCCATGACATTCATACCACTAAAGAGTTTTGGCTATTCGATTCTACATGTTCATCAAAAAATTTGCAAGTAATTTGATGATTTCCACTTCCTATGTTGTCATACCTGATGATAATGAAACATTAGAAACAAAACCACATCTTTTTTTCACCTTCAAATTTTAGCTCTTACTGAAATAATGTGCTCTTACTACACATAGTAAATTTATCTCAGCATAGCTTGATGATTAATTTCTTTCTTACCTTTTAAAACCTTTCAGTGCAGTGGAACATCATTGCATGACCAAGTTCTTACATCAGAAAACGTGCCTGTGATAATTGACAAATGTATAACCTACGTCAGCATAGAAGGTTTACAGGAAGAGGGAATCTACAGACGGGCAGCGCAAATGTCAAAAGTGGACAACCTCTTGAGAGAATTCCGTAAAGGTAAGTGTAAATGCTTGCAATTGTTTTAATTCACCTACTGCCAGATATCTTAATCCTAACCTATTAAAAATTGTCAGGAGTTGGATGTGATACAGATTTACATAAACTTTCTTTCTCTTTCTTTATCAGTTTGCATTCTATCTTCCAGTGTATGGGTTTAGATGCCCGAAATGATCTTTCTCCAGGCTGCTCTGTCCTTACATTTTCTGTTTCCTTCCGTGAAAGTTAAATTTCACTGCTTTAATGCCTCTTTATATCTTCTTCCCATTTTCTCCAAGGTCTGCCTTTTGGTCTTTTACATTTGAGTTTTAGCACTGTATACTGATTTAGCTGTTCTATTGTTATTCATTCTGTTAACGTTCCCAAACCATCTCAGTTGATTCATTTCTATCTTAGTTTTTATATTGTCTGCTCTGGTTTGATCTCTTATTGCTGTGTTTCTGATTTTGTCTCTTTAGTTTTCCCTACTACTCTTCTTAGATATTTCATTTCGACTGCCTGTACTCTACTGTATTCCCTACTGTCTAAGGTCCAGGTTTCACTGCCACAGAGGAAAGTAGGACAATAAACTGTTGTATACTACCATTTTGGTTTTTGTTGACAATTCTTGTTTACCTACAAATGACTTTACCAGATGGTTATATATTGCACTTGCCTTTTGGATTCTCTGGCTGATTTCTTCTCTTAGTTTTCCTCTGAGTTAATCATTACTCCTAGGTAATTGTAGCTTTGAACTTGTTCTAAATTCTCCCTGCCCAATTTAAGATTCTGTGTTTCAGCTTCCCTAGTTACTAGCATTATTTTGGTTTTCTTTGCATTTACTCTCATTCCTCTTTTATTTAAGTCATACATCCACCCTGCTTTAAGCTGTAAAGATAGCCTGAAAAATGCTTGATTTTATAGGCAAAGAGAGTTTAGAATACAGAAAGAATTTCATTTATAGTTGATATTAATGTATGTTGTGTTTATTTTGTGTTGACAGATGCTACAGCTGTTGGTTTTGCAAGCTGTACTGTCCATGAGGTAGCCAATGCCATGAAGAAGTTTTGAGAGAGCTTGACGATTCTATATTTGAGCGCATCAACTATCAGTTATGGATTCGTTCTTCTGGTAAGATAGAATGTGCCATTAATGCAAATATGGCAACTGTATTGAACCATTTATTGCCTCAATATTCTAGTTTTTAAAAGTAAAGAAGCAAATAGAATTTAGTCATGACAGTAAATTATCCTTCACATAAATTTTCGCATCAAAAAGATTGACAACACTATATTCTACTCTATTATGAATTTCAAATATTTATTTGATTCAAACATTTCAGAACATTGAATTATCAGTAAAACGAAAAAAAACCCAGAAAAAAACATTTGAACTAGAGACAGTCTTTCTTTAATTTTATTTGAGATGTCTTAGAAGTCAAATTTCTTGACTTTCAAGTCATTTTTCAACATTTATTTATGCACAGGACTGAAAGAAGACGATACAAGACTGATGTGGTACAAGTATTATTTGGATAAATTGCCCCTGTAAACTTCAACACCCTGAAACGAATCGTACACCATCTAGTACAGTAAGTAGGATGAATCTTAGCTTTCTGGGTTCAAACTATTAATTTGCCTACATGCTGAGATTTGTGATGAAAAGGAAATATTTTATTTTGGTGTATAGATATTATATACATTTGCAAACTTTACAACATTGCGTTCATCCAGTCAGAATAGGCTCTCAAACCGCTGAACAGATAATGCTCAAATTGTAACATCACTTATGTGTATTACCTTTGTATGGTTTAGGCATATCTTTAATTTGAAAAACATTTTCTTTCTTTTACGATATTTTACACGATTCATTTGCGATTGCTGCCGAATGCCACACTTTTTGGGCAACCCCACAAAGCCCGCGAAAGTTTGGCCGCCGTTGAGGCATTGGCCCATCCATGCCCATTGTCCCCAGTCCACCACTGAACAGATAAGGCTCAAATTTTAACCTAGATCTAGCTTTACTCTTTTCTTCTTTTTTTTCAGCAGGTCTATCTTTAGATATCTTAGTTAGCGCACATTAAATGAAAATCATCCCTCTTAGATCTTCTAGCTCTTAGACCTAATATCTAGGTCTAGATCTACTCTAGATCTACTAAATCTATTTTGGCTGAGGTTGGGCTTGGATTAGAATAATAACTTGTTCATTAAATGGGATGTCAGCTTTTTTATGCCTACATTGTGATATTTTAATAACCACCTGAATAGGGTTTCACCTTGTTGTATAACATAAGATGTATGCTCATGATTTTTTTTCTTAATATTTTCATGAGAGGAAGAAAAACTGATACTTATTTTTGTGCTTTCCCAAATGGAATAAGTGAATGGGTAATTAAGAGAATTTGTTTTTTCTACATGAAATTCAAGAAAGAATTTCTTTATTTTAAAGTAAACTGTACCATATGGTTAGTATTTTTTCCATTTCAGCAATGAAAGATGCGAACCGTTTGAGCCTGAAATTAGGTCAAATTGAAAAATATGATACGATTAACTTCTTTTTTTTTTTTACATGTAAGGATAGCTTAAATAAAACATGAACACAATTGTTTAAACTTAAGGGAATGATCAGATCTTACAATTAATTGCTGACCATTATTTTACGCCTTTTTGTTATGTTCATAACCAAAATGTTTTTTTTTAGGTTGGGTAGTGTTGTGTGATGGGTGGGGGATCGAATATGGTTGTGTATCCTGCGCATTTCTGTGATGTATTTATCAAAACAAATGGGCGGGGGAATGAGCATGGATGAATGAACTTTGACCAAGGGCGTGTCTGAGGGGGTCGGTTGTGTGTGTGTGTGTGGGGGGGGGGGCTCGAATGAAGTTGTATATCTTACTCATTTCTGTGATGTATTTGTCATACTAATACTCTTATTATATTACTGCGTTAATGTTTAGCAATTTTAATAATGAATAATTTTAATTTTAATTTTTATTACTTTTATTAATTTCTTTCTTTGGATTATATTATTATTATTATTATTATTATTATTATTATTATTATTATTATTATTATTATTATTACTTATCCTTTTTCTCAAAACTTTCAAGTTTTTGACTTACAAGGTTTGAGTCTTTTGCCACTGATTTGAAAACTTTGTCATGTTTTTAATTACATCTGTTCATTTCTGCTACGATTATCAGAGTATCTCAATATGCATCATCCAACCAAATGACCATCCAGAACCTTGCCACATGTTTTGCACCTTCTCTTATGAGAACATTGAAAGACGAGGTAAGGCCCATTAAAGTCCGTTATAGTCGCTCTCAATAAAAAAAGTTATGATGGTTTACAAAAACCAAAATACTAATAAAGCCTAAAACGCTTATATAAGAGTACATTTGATTCATACACTTAAGATAAATATGGATTTATAGTCCGTATCCCCACACAAGTTCAGGTTTTCTGACTATACATAATTTTCCCTTGCAGGCCATTTCATTCAAAGTCCTTCTCAACTCCTGGGGAGCATAGCACAAAGTCTGTTAAACTTTTCATACTAACACTCTGACAAGATCTTTCTCTGCCTATAGCTGGGTACTCATTTACACCTGAGTCAAGTAAGGAAAGTAGAGTTAAGTACCTTTCCTAAGAGTACAACATTGTGAAAAAACACACCTATGCCAGCTGTGGGGCTTGAACCAGTGTCGTTGGATTACAAGCTCATAACACTACGGTTCCAGCTACAACGCCGTATACTAGTGAGCGAGTTTATCTGTCATGCTTGAATGATTATTTACCTGATGGCTGTTCTCAGATAAGCTGAATAAAGTAGAGGTATATTGGTGTAAATTTTGCTTGTTCCATTGAATTTTCCTGTCCATTTAGCTGCTGGGTAGACAGAAGGACCAGAAGAATTTTCCCAGACTGGGAATGGAACTCAGGCCTAATTAGTGGTAGCCAGACTCTCTACTGACTGAGCTACTGGTACCTCCTAAGGAGGTCATATATCATCTTTAAAATGTTTTGAATGACGGAAAAGAAACTTGACAAACAAGCTTGCTTTAAATGTATAACAGAAAAAAAAGTTTTTGTCATTTTGCTTCTTTTCTGTTCCAGGCCAAGTTGATGTCAGATGTCCCAAGCGAGAGATCAACATCATTATAGATTTGCTCAAAAACCACGAATACTTCTTTCAGGTATTTTCTTCTTTCAGTCAGTACTTAGATTTTCCATTATTTTACGTCCAAAGAAAAGTGTAATGGCTCCTTTGTTTTCAATCACAATTGAATTAAGCAGAACAATTTTTAAGGTAAGGCATTGAATTTCACAGTTGTATGTCTGGCTGAAAATTATGTGCAGTATTGTATGAAAAACTGTAATTTGCAATCTTGAAGTGTGCTCGTGGATAAGGTTATTTTAAGTTTATCTGTTGCTTCGTAAGTGTTTGTAGGAATGTCTCTTTTATTTGCCTGGTGCTTTGTTTTCTTTAAGACCAATGATGAAGAACAAATGAAGAAGCAGCTGTAACGATTGACGCTCGTCACGAGAAATAAAGGAAAGATTAAAACATGAAAAGAGGTAAGCCTGTTTTCTGTAATATTTTTAACAAAAGAAAATGTTAAAGTTTCAATAATTTTTATCATCATAATGTTAATTTTTAAAATTTCAATACTTACATGTAGGTAAAAATGAAATAAATTATCAGTGCTGTTTTGGCTTTAATTTTCGTTTTGTTTGACAACACATGGTCTCTTAAAAATATGCTTGATGAACTTTCAGCAAAAATCAAAGGTTGAAAAATACGCAGTTTACTGTAAATATAGTGGTGTTGGTGGCCGAGCAGTTAGGCTGCCGAACTCGGGACTATGAGGTCCCAAGTTCGAATCCTAGCAAAGCCAGGTCCGACTTTGTGTTCCTTGGGAAAGACACTTTACACGCATTTCCCCACCCTGATTCAGGTGCAAATGGGTACAAGCATAGCTTGGGAGTTAAACCTGCGTCAGACTAACATCCTGTCCAGGAGGTGATTATTAACACCTGTTCCGCTTTCACGCTTAGAAACCAGGATACGCTCCGGCTCTATGAGCGTTAAGGGCCTTGAAGGAACTTACTTACTGTAAATATGTCTATATGACTTTATATACAATTTACCAATGTTATGATAGCCGTGTCATACTTTATTTATATGATAGGGGGTAAGATAAATCAACAGATAGATCTGTAATAAATATATGGGTTTTTGGTGAAAGGGTGGTAGGATCTTATCTAACACTAATCTAAATTGGATCATGGATGGATAAAGCGAATTGCAGGCTGTTCACTCCCACTGTTATGTTGAGCTTGTCAAAGTAAAAAATAAAAAGATTATTTGTTTGTTTCATTGCAATTTATCCCGTCCACCGTGCATGGTGATCTCAGAGTGAATTAAAGGGAAACAGCAAGATGCAAGATAAATGAAAGAGTGAAAGGAAAACAGTAAGACCTACCAGCAGCACCTGCCAACCACTCACTAAAGATGGATTTATAGTCTGTATCCCCATTACAAGTGCAGGCTCACTGACTGCATATCATTACCCCCCCCCCCTCAACAGGCCATCCCATTCAAGTCCTTCTCAACTCCCGGGAGTATACTGTACAGTAGCCTGTTACACGCTGCATACTAACACTCTGATGAGATCTTTCTTACCTAAAGCTGTGTACTTGTTCACACCTGATTCAAGTGAGGAAAGCAGGGTAAAATACCTTTCCTCAGAGTACAACATTGTAGAAAAAACACATGGGCCAGCCATGATTACATGATTACAAACTCATAACCCTACAAGGCTTTGCTGCAATAGCCTCCACTTCTGTCAGTAAGGCAATGGCTACTGCTAGCATCCAAAATTAAAAAGCTCTTACTCAAAATTTGAGATCACTGCTCCTGGTGGTATTAATGTACAACAACAAAAAGAGAGAAAATTGAAAAAACTGTTAAGTTGTCTAATACAGCACTCAATCGTGTTTTATTTTTTTATATTCGTCCATCTAGTCGGGTGTAAACACCAATTTGAAGTCAATTCTGATTCCTGTACATATGATTAACGCTGATGGACAAGCCATTAATATTTCAGTAAGTGCTTTTTTAAAAAAACTTTAATTCAGTTCTTTACCTGTAATCAGTATTGTGTTCTATTTTGTTTCTGGTTGTCACACTTATTTTTGTTATCTCTGGTTTTTCTTTTGGGGTGGGGGTGGGGGATAGTTATCATCATTTGGTCTAGATGATATAAATAACTTACACTAGATTTTTATATTTTGGTTAGAAAGCATCATCAAGTAGAACCCCCCCCCCTACACACACACACACACACTCGCACTCTCTTTCTGTCTCATTTGCTCTGTCCTCCCACACGCTCTCTTTCTCTCTTTGAAACTTGCTGTTTTGTTTTCTCTCTCTGTCTCCTGTCTCTCTTTGCTTTTGTCTGTCTGTCTTTTTGTCTCTGTCTCTATCTGTCTCTGTCTCTGTCTCTATCTGTCTGTCTGTCTTTCTCTCTCTCTCTCTCTCTGTCTCCCTCCCTCCCCCTTCCTCCCTCCCTCCCTCCCTCCCCTCCCTCCCTCCTCTCTCTCTCTCTCTCTCTCTCTCTCTCTCTATCTGTCTGTCTGTCTTTCTCTCTCTCTCTCTCTCTCTCTCTCCCTCTCCCTCTCTCCTCCTCTCCCTCTCTCTCTCTCTCTGTGGGATTATTTGTGTGCAAAAAACAAACCGTTATTTCATCTTTAATGTTATCTTTATTATATTAAATTATTCCATGTCCTATGTTTTAAGGTCACTGAAGATTTGAAAGTGAAGAGAGCCATGGAAAGCTTTAGAAAATCACGCCACTTCCCATATTGACACAAGTTCATTTGGAATGTGTGAACTTTTATTCAAAGGCATGTTAGGTAAGCGAAAGCCAGCACAGTCATGGTGCAGTCCAATGTGACACTTTTATTGCTGTCTTAAATTGAGATCTGATGTGAATCATTATCATGTGAAATTAAGATTATTAACTCCTTTGAGCCCTGAGCTCCAGAGCCTACCGTGTACAGAGCCTACCGTGACCTTCTGCCTGAGCTTCTGAACAATACATTTGTGCGAATAGTTGATATACTTATTTTGAATGCTTGCATTTGTATTACAAAAACTGTATATGATAACAAACAACTTGAAACTTTGCATGCAATTAAAAAAGATGGCCTTACTACACTTTAGCCCTAAGATTCCACCTTTGTGTGCCAATCAGCCCAGGTGTTGCCTTCTTCATCATCATTGTTTACATCCCCAGGGTTAGTGAGGGACACGCCCCTCCCCCCTCTCCTCTATCAGTATCAGCTGATCGTCATCAATTCTCCCTCTCATTATCACTAGTATTATATCACTGTCATTTCACTTTCAGAGTAGTCCGCATCATTACTACGGTCTAATTCCAGAAAAATCTTCAAAATAATCAATAACTTTTTGCGTAGTGAATAGCATTTTTCTCACACGTTTTACCACTGACAGATCAGGTTCAGATTCCATATGTTTCATGCTGAAAATGGATTGATATTCTCCAAATTTCACCCAAAACAACTTCAACTTTGGCACAGACATCTTGGCGAAGTCAATATAGTACAACTATTTTGATTGGCTGATAGCTTCATGGCTTAGGCTTCTCATGATGCGATGTGGTCTTGCTCACCGGTGCTACGTTAATTTTACTTGCTCACCTGTGTATGGTCAGAGCTCAAAGGGTTAAGGGCTACTTTGAAGAATGTGTCAGGGAAAATGATACTTTGAATAAATATTTGTTTTGATTGTGATTATACAAGCATGTTGTTCACGAGAGTTTGAAGTACAGTATTATTTTATCGAGCCAGTCATTGATACTGAGGTTACCAAAAGAAGCTTGAACAATATTATTCCAACTTTTTAATTATAAAACATGTTGAAAATAGTGCTAGATGAATGAAAACTCTACTCAAAGACGGGAAACAATGAAATTTTCTTTAATGAAAGTGTCATTTTTGGTATTTAAAAAATCTCAAATAAGTCCAATCCTTGGATCATTTAGAGCTTACGTACAAAGTGTGGTCACTCCTAGTGGTCTGGCAAGAGAGCTGTTGGCACACAAAGAATGACCAACTCAAAATTTATATACAGTAATATCAGTCTAAGAAGCTCGCCCCTTGGGAGATTGAAAAATCAGGATAGTAGGACGACTGGGGTAGTAAGCAAATTTCAATGTGAATAAATCAAATTAAATCGAATCAAATCAAAAGCCAGGCGACTAAGAGTAATCAAAGTTTGAATGATGGTTCTTAATGATCCCAAGATCGTTTCATTTGAAGAATTATCTGCTAGAAGTGATGTCTAAATAATGAACATTTCATTGTTTCCTCATCCTTGAGTAGAATTTTCATTCACCTAAGCCGCCAGCTTAAACAGATTATATTATTAAAAGTTGAAATAGTACCATTCACACCTACCTGTGTAACCTCAGTATCGAATACTGACTCTATCTAATAACCGTACTTGGAATCACCTAGGGTGTAACATGCTTGTTTTTTTATATGTTTTTTACATATTTTTTGTCAATGTTAGTATAATAGTTGATGCTTGCAAAGACTTATTTCCACGACATTAATGTACCCCTTCTTGTATTTCAAACACTAGTGCGGCCCCTTTTGCCCAATGAATTCCTGAACTCGACCATAAAACGGTGGATGCAATGGGAATCATGGGTTACTGCAGACAACTCCATATGTCTGTGTGCCAAGGAAATGGACATTTTGAACAAGTTAGATGAGCACAGCAAGGTACATTTTTTTACCATTTTTGCATGTTTTTTGGGTTGTTTTTTCCCCGAATGTATTAGAAAACTAAAATGTAAAAAACAAAAAGATAACTGAAAGAGATATACAGAGACCCAGACAGACAGGCAGACAGATAGAGAGAGAAAAGAGACAGAGAGAGAGAGAGACAGAGAGAAAGAAAAAGACAAAGAGAGAGAGGCAATGGATGGATGTACATTAAAAGAGATTAAACCCACACAAGCAAGCAGATTGTTGCTACTACTATTTATGCTGCTTTTTATTTCTTACAGTCTAGCTCCACACATGTCCTGTTATCAAAGCTTCACTACAGTGACTCCAAGTCTAAAAATTCAAACGTATGCCTATTGGCTTCAGGCAGTGTCGTCTTGCTTTGTATAGCAACATTAAGGTAAGTGACAGAAAGGTATATAGAAAACAAAATATTCCTGGATGTAAAATTTGTGTGCATTCTCTATAAATTATTTTTCATGTTGATGTTTAACAGGAAAGATGAAAGACATGTTGAGGGAATATTAAATAAAACTAAAACACCTTATCTTGTGTTGGCTATCTTGGCCAGTTACATGATTATTGAAAAGTTTATTTAAATAAACTTACACAGCAACAAACTATCATATTTTTCTTAAAATGTATTTTAATTTTTTTTCCTCTGTTTTATGAATTTCGGTAAATGTACTATTTTTTTCTCTTTCATGCATCATTTTTAAAAGTTCAGAAAAGTGCACAAATCTCACTTGACATCAGAAACATGAATGCTATGGGAATGTTATTTCTTTCAAATCAAGTAGAGACCATCTTAGGAAAATTAACATCTGAAATTTATTGCATATTGATTGTATTTGTTTGCTCTTATTACTAGAGGTTTTTGTCCTTATAACTATTCTCTTGCTTTTATCTTTCCTCAAATTAAAACTAAAGAAAAGAAAACCTGATGTATTGTTTAAGTTAATAAGAATTAAAGGAAAAGACTCTATGGGAGTTTTCAGAGTCATCAATACTGATGTGTCGTCAAACATTAATTGGTGTGAACGAACAATGATTAAAATCTCAAAGAGGAGTTATGATGTGATGCTGCCATAAAAACAGTCCAAAGCATTATGTACAGCATCATCGGAAATGACTATCAATAAAAGTGATAAAATTGCCTTCCTTTTTGACTCACAGGCTGCTGAAGAAATTGTCTCATGGCCAGTGGAGAATGTGATCTTTTTATTTTGGGTGCTCTGCTAAAAGGTCTCCCCCTACAAAGTAAGTCTAAGCTTTCATGGGGGTATGGTCGTGGCATTCATGGAAATCTAGTCTTTGTGTTTATAAAGATTTAGTCATTGCAAAAATGGATATCTGCCCATCTTAATGATAAATCTTTATTCATTGCATTGGTAAAAGTCAAGTCATTTCAATAATGTATCACTGCATTGGTAAAGATAAATTCATTGTAATGTTGAATATATACTCACGGCTTTGGTATAGATCTACTCATTGCTATGATAAATGTGTGCTCACTGCGTTGGTAAAGATCTAGTCATTACAGTAATGAACGTGTAATCATTACAATGATAAACATGTACTCACTGTATAAGTAAAAAATCTACTCATTACACTGTATTGGTAAGGATCTAATCATTGCAAGGATGAATATGTACTCGTTGTGTTGGTAAAGATCTAGTCATTTCAGTGATAAATATGTACATGTACGTACTGCATTGGTAAAGATATACTCATTGCAATGATAAATATGTACATGTACGCACTGCATTGGTAAAGATATACTCATTGCAATGATAAATATGTACATGTACGTACTGCATTGGTAAAGATATACTCATTGCAATGATAAATATGTACCTACTGCATTAGTAAAGATCTAGTCATTGTAATGATGAATATGCACCTACTGCATTGGTAAAGATCTAGTCATTGCAATGATAAATATGCACCTACTGCATTGGTAAAGATCTAGTCATTGCAATGATAAATATGCACCTACTGCATTGGTAAAGATCTAGTCATTGCAATGATGAATATGTACCTACTGCATTGGTAAAGATCTAGTCATTGCAATGATAAATATGCACCTACTGCATTGGTAAAGATCTATTCATTGCAATGATGAATATGCATCTACTGCATTGGTAAAGATCTAGTCATTGCAATGATGAATATGCACCTACTGCATTGGTAAAGATATACTCATTGCAATGATAAATATGTACCTACTGCATTGGTAAGATCTATTCATTGCAATGATGAATATGCACCTACTGCATTGGTAAAGATCTAGTCATTGTAATGATGAATATGCACCTACTGCATTGGTAAAGATCTAGTCATTGTAATGATGAATATGCACCTACTGCATTGGTAAAGATCTAGTTATTGTAATGATAAATATGCACCTACTGCATTGGTACAGATCTAGTCATTGTAATGATGAATATGCACCTACTGCATTGGCACAGATCTAGTCATTGTAATGATGAATATGCACCTACTGTATTGGTAAAGATCTAGTCATTGTAATGATGAATATGCACCTACTGCATTGGTAAAGATCTAGTCATTGCAATGATGAATATGTACCTACTGCATTGGTAAAGATCTAGTCATTGCAATGATAAATATGTACCTACTGCATTGGTAAAGATCTAGTCATTGCAATGATTGCAATGATGAATATGTACCTACTGCATTGGTAAAGATCTAGTCATTGCAATGATAAATATGCACATGTCTGCATTAGTAAAGATCTAGCCATTGCAATGATGAATATGCACCTACTGCATTGGTACAGATCTAGTCATTGTAATGATGAATATGCACCTACTGCATTGGTAAAGATCTAGTCATTGTAATGATGAATATGCACCTACTGCATTGGTAAAGATCTAGTCATTGTAATGATGAATATGCACCTACTGCATTGGTACAGATCTAGTTGTTGTAATGATGAATATGCACCTACTGCATTGGTAAAGATCTAGTCATTGTAATGATGAATATGCACCTACTGCATTGGTACAGATCTAGTTATTGTAGTGATGAATATGCACCTTCTGCATTGGTAAAGATCTAGTCATTGTAATGATGAATATGTACCTACTGTATTGGTAAAGATCTAGTTGTTGTAATGATGAATATGCACCTACTGCATTGGTAAAGATCTAGTTATTGTAATGATGAATATGCACCTACTGCATTGGTAAAGATCTAGTCATTGTAATGATGAATATGCACCTACTGTATTGGTAAAAATAATAGTCATTGCAATGATGAGTATGTATGGTAATGATAGATATGCACTTACTGCATGGGTAAAGATCTAGTCATTGCAATGATAAATATACACTTACTTCTATAGTAATTAAAATGGTATGTTGCCTCTCTGAAAGTATTTTGAGATTTTCTCCTCCTTTATGACTTTGAGAAACTATTCATAAAACATGTTAGAGGAGTTTTTACACAATATGTGATCCAAAGAGCATTAAGGCGGATACTTGAGTGTATTTAATGCATAATACATGCAATGTTCAAATCTAAAATGGTAGTCCTGCACTGTTGTGCGCCAACTAATTTTTCATTAAGATTAATTGCCTGTTACTTTATTCAATTTTTCTTTGCAGACATTGTCTCACTTTCCACGTTGAGGGAGAAAAGTGTTCAAAGTAAGTCGCTCATTCACTGATAATTAATTTAATACTTTGTCAGTGTTTTGTCTTCGCCAAAAGATGTGAAAAATTTTATGTAACATTTTGCAGTGCAAAATTGTAATATAAAACCACTTAAGTCATGAATTGTTTAGGAGCTCTTCATGTGGGGTCATTATGGTTGAGATGCAAAGTGGCCATGCCTTATATCTGGGTTCAATAAGTAGAGTTCTTTAAAAGCCGTACAGTTCATAGAGCCGAAGCTTATCTCGGTTTCAATAGCATGTAACGGAACAGGTGATAATAATTACCTCCTGGTCAGGACGCTAGTCTGATGCAGGTCTTTACTCCCAAGCTAGTGTTTGTATCCATTTGCACCTGGGTTGAGCGGGGAAATGCATGTTAAGTGTCTTTCTCAAAGAACACAACATTTGGCCTAGCTTTGCCAGAATTCAAACCCAGGTCCTCATGATCCCCAGTCCAGCAGCTTTACCACTTGGCCACCGATGCCACGTCCAGGTCCAATAACCTACAGCCAATTTCCTTATAGAAATCTGTTGAAGTTTAACAGTAAGCATCTCTTCCTCATTTCCTCCCTTACTCCTTTGCTTTTATCTGTCTGGTAGGAATTTGTGGGATCTAATGTTAAATTCCATTTGTGGTCGTCTAATATCATTTGTTCACATGACTACTGGGGGCACACTAAAAGTATCATACTAGTTTTAAAGATCTTAAGACTGTAGGTCATAGATTATGTAAAGTTTTAGCTACATGCTCATAGACATTTTGAGGTAATTAAAATTCAAAATTTGTACTCTTCAGAACTCAAGGCATATTTGGTCACTGTATAAGCTTTGAATCAGACGATGAACTGTACAGATGGACATCTGCTTTCTTTTTAGCCCAGGTGTGTATTTTATAGTACATTTGACTTTGGTGTTGGATGGAGTGCTGGATGAAAAGAAAGTTTCATGTAGTTTCATTTTAACCAAGCAAATGATATGAAATTAGTGATGATCTGGTCATTACTTATTTTGTTAAAACCCTGAATGACACACATTAAAGTCCAAAGAAAAAGACATGTTAATTATACGCTCTTTCAAAATATGTGTGACAATATCTCCCCTCCCCCTCCCTCGCCATGCCTCTCCTTTTGTATATATATATATATATATGTATATATATATATATTAACCCAATTGCGCTTAATAGCCCGTCCCAGCTTATTCATCCTATTTCTGATAACTCCAAAAAAAATGAGATGTACTAGCTTAGAAAAATGACAACAACGAAAAGTATGACAGACTAAAGATACAGACAATCGGAAATTTAGATTAAAGCGCAGAAATGCCAATATGATAGTTTTAAAACACGGTCGGGTGGATTTTTCTGGTAGTATGGATTTTAAATGGATTTTTTTTTTTTTAACTCTTACGCAAACAATGGATAAATGCCAGGAGATTAAATGTGAAACAGATCGAAGTGTTTGTTGGTGATATTGTAGAAAAATACTTTCTTTTTGGGTAATAGGTGTATGCATGTCTATCATAAAAACATTTAAAATACATTATGAAGTGTATCAAGTTAAAGCTTTGAAAATCCAAATTTCACCCTCCAAACACTAGTGTTCAATTTCATACCTTCTTGATTCTTTCATCTTTGGCTAGGCCAGAAAACACAAGCTTGTAGAACAGGAAAACATAAGCTTGTAGAATAGGAAAACATAAGCTTGTAGAACAGGAAAACATAAGCTTGTAGAATAGGAAAACATAAGCTTGAAGAACAGGAAAACATAAGCTTGAAGAATAGGAAAACATAAGCTTGTAGAATAGGAAAACATAAGCTTGTAGAACAGGAAAACATAAGCTTGTAGAATAGGAAAATATAAACAGGAAAATGTAGAACAGGAAAACATAAGCTTGTAGAATAGGAAAACATAAGCTTGTAGAACATGAAATCATTTTATAAATCATTTTATAAGTTTGTAGAACAGGAAAACATAAGTTTGTAGAACAAAAAAACATGAGATTGTAGAACAGGAAAATATTAGCTTCTATAACAGGAAAAGACAACAGGAAGATATAACTTTGTAGAACAGAAAAACACGAGCTTGTAGAACAGAAAAACATAACATTGTAGAACAGGAAAACATAAGTTTGTTAAACAGGAAAAAATAAGCTTGCAGAAAACTTTTTTTTTAAGTGAGAAAAGGCAGCCCATATATTAATCTGAGATCATTGTTACTGAAAGTAGTGATTTTTTCAGTTCCTTACATTTAAATGTCTTTAGACAGTAATGTCGTAATGAGCAAGCTAAAAATAACAAATAATTTTCTGGAATAGAGAGGGAAATATATTTTACTAACAGAGCTTGTTTGGAGATAGATGTCTATTGGATTGGGTGTTTTGTTAGGAAAGCTGATGATGATACTTCTTTTATTTCTAGGATGAGGACATCCTATTTAGTTAAATTATTGTCTTCTTTTTTTTAAACAATGGGTTATATTGTGAAATGACTAAAGTCGCCTTGTTGGTCACTGCCAACCTATGAATTAGACCAGAGCAAACTTTTCCCAATATCATTTAGGAATCCTATACGAAATTTACTTCCTTTTAGAATAGATGCACATAGTATGCAAGGAACAGCAACAACAATTGCTAAAAATGAATAATTCAATCAATTTTAACAAATCAATAAATCAATTATGTTTCATTTGTTTTACCGCTTTTACATGAATACTTGTATGTTCTAACAAACACAGAAAATAGTCTTATGCGGTAACAATTTTACAGCCACAAAACGCTAGACTAATTTAGGAATCTCATCATTCAAATTCAAATAAATAAGCATTGCATCTTCGAACGTTTTTTACTTCAATAATCCCTCTCTTGAAAATATATGTTGAAAAGAAATAATATCTCCACTTTACTGGTTAAATCAGGGAAGTGAATGATTTCACTTTAGATTTTATGTGTTCTCTGGACTGTATTGATCAGTCATAGACTTAACACTTGCTATTCCGTTTAAAGCCAATTCTTGTGCTACTATACTATAAATCACATAACACAATATCACGATGTCAAGTTTCTCACACATTTCGTTCATGCGAAGTTCAATGCTTATCATTGATTGAATATTGTAAATAAGTCAGAGTGTACCTGTCATTGGAGCACACTAGATACAGCGGCCGCCGCTATCATTGATTGAATATTGTAAATAAGCCAGAGTGTACCTGTCATTGGAGCACACTAGATACAGCGGCCGCTGCTTAGCATCACACGGTCCGTTCCTTTGTCTTTCCGTGACGCTATGCGTTGTGTGACGGTATCCGCTTCACACGGGGGACAATCATTCAGTGTGTTCTTTGTTTCTATAAACCTGCCCAACCATAGGTTGTAAACTAAATTAGTTAACCATCCTTCCCCTCTTCCACCAATTTAGAGCAGACTAAGTTGAGCACACCTAAGACTTATATTAAAAAAATCACACCTGACCAGCCCTGCTTTCCTTAGCCCTAAGTTGCATAAGAAAGAGTCTGGTGTAATGGTCAGCTTTGTGTGAATTGATTGTCTCCTCTTACAGGGAGTTGTCTAACTGGAGTTATCTGCTCCTTTACTGTGAAGTCCAAGACAGTATAACGTCATACCAGCCATGAAAATGTGTAACATGTAACGTACCAGAATTTGTTCGTGGCGATAAAGACTTTGTTCCTGAAGTCAAATTTAGATCTCAAATTGGGCATTATTCTTCTCATCATAGCAAGGCACCGTGACGCTAACCGAAACCCCTTTGACGCTATCCAGTGACCTTTATATAGAAAAGATTCTGTTACAGCCATTTAGTGTTCTCATAATCGAAGCGTTCCGCTATCCACCATGAAGCTAAGTGGCAACGACTGTATATCTAAAATTAGTATTATAATATTGAAATCATGCAAAGAAAGCTGTGGTTAAATAAAAAATACATTTCTTAGTGTTTAAAGGCTGAGACAATGATATATGGAAGTGTTTTCTTGCAGCTCTATAACTCAATATCTTCTCTCTGTCCTTTCTTTCTTTCTTTTTTGTTGTTGTTTGTTCTATCCTTTCTCTCTCATTTATTGTCTCTGCTAATGAACAACCGTAGTGTAATAATCAAGTGTAGTCAGTATGTTGCTGTTGCTTTTTCTTCTAATCAGAACCAAACATTTGCATTATCGCTATGTCCAAGCCCAGGATTTGGCTGGGAGGTGAAATTTGATGTTTGATTGATTTCTTTTGTTTGAGAGATATTACTAGTTCAACTCTTTTGATGTTGAATTCTAACTATAACACAGTCGAATGATTTTACTCACATGAAGTTTTTCTAGAACTTTAACATTCATTCTATATATCATACCTTCTTTTTTTTTTACTTATTGGTGTTATAAACATCAGCTGTTTTTGCATGTTGAATGATAAGATACAATAATTCCATTTCTTAGGGGTGTCTGCTTCACTTTGGCTCTCCTACACTGATTTTTTTCCCACACTTTTATGCTTAAGTTTGACTTTTTAAGCTTAGATTTGACCTTTTATGCTTTGATTTGACCTTTTATGCTTCGATTTGACCTTTTATGCTTATATTTGACCAAATTGCAAATGCATGTTTTTTTTTAAAAGAAGGGGAAAAAAAGAGATCACTATGCTTTTTTCTATCATTACAATTCCATACACCTTTATTTCATTTTCTACCATTTTATTCCACATATTCTAATCCTGATGCAGAATCCCAAAGGTTTATTAGCATGGAGCACCAGAGAGCACAGCTAAAAGTGCCAAGTAGTCAATAAATCTTCTCATACCCATATCCATCAGATGCCGGACTAATCAACACAGCATAGAATCAGCTTGTACTGATAGAATAAACTTAGTACTTTGGATGCTTGAGAACCTGTTTTAGAACCTGTTCGCTTTGTGTTTTAATGCTTGAAAATAACTGTCATTATCCCCTGCCATCATTGTTGAAAGTCAATTCCTTAATATTGTCATCATTAAAATCATTTTGTTTTCATTCAGTCTTTATTACTACTAAATGAACGTGTCCTTTCCCAACATATTTTCTGAGGATTGAATGCGACCTATTTGTTAAATGAATTGTGTAATACTGTTTTATTAAAGGAACAAGCAAATATGGTTGCAAAAACAGTATATTATTACAGTATTAGTTTCACTAGAAAGAAACATCAAGTGACATTGACATAATTATTATGAAGAGCCTGGTCTTTATAATCTTTTAAGAGGGAGAGGCAAATGTTAAAACATTTGTGGGATGTTCATACTTTTACTTGTAGAAAGAATTTTAAATGAGTTTAATCTGATAATTATTTTTGCAATCTTATTTTGGTTTCTCTTCTTATGGATAGCTGTCCATAATTTCACTATCCCATAAGAATTTGCTTTCTTAACTGGTGGCTGTAGTTAAATCTGCAGCTGTCCAAATGATCTAATTGACACAAAAATTCTTATTTAAAAACTCAAAAATCTCCTCTCTTTTTTTTACAGTATTCAAGTAATACCTCTGCAATTCACAATTAAACCAAGCACGACTAGTCAGACTTGTCTGTCTAATCTTTTCTACACAAAATTATATTTTTAAATAGGTGTTATAAGGCACAATAATTCCAAAATTATATCTTAAGGAAATCTTTCAAACATAAATTTTAACTGGAGAGCCAGGTTTTGGTCTGAGAAAGAAGTCACGAGTCACTAGTGTCATGTCAGCTTCTTGTGTTGTGTAGCAACCATAATTATCATATATTCTTATGAGTGTCAACATTCATTTATTAGCCTTCATTATGCAACAAGTCTTATTTTGAAACTTTGTTTTCCTTACCTCTATCTTTTTTTTATCTAGTATTTTTGCTACTTGAACCAAAATTATTTTTTTATTTCTTAAATATTTGCTTTAATCTTTTCCTAGCTTTTTTAAATTTTGCATAATGTCATCCTGCATGTATTTGTGGATTTTTTTCTTGATTATCCCACTACTCTACAAATTTCAACGCTTGTCATTTTGTGGCACTTTGCTAAAATATCTTGCTTGCCAATGACAGAAATTATTGTATATATATGTTAAAGCCCATATATAAGATATGATGTAATTATTTTTAAACTGTACATATTAGAGTTTTCTACTGTTTAAATTTTCAAATGAAAGAAAAGTGTATTTTTATTCCTCAACATTTTAAAAGGTTTAGTGAATTTTACTTAAAGCAGAAGAAAGTCTTTCCTTGTTGTATAGCTTTTGCCCTCTTGCTATTTGTTCATGTCTTATTTTTTATTTGATGTAATGAAAAGGAAAAGAGTTCAAGTTAAAAAAAGTATTGTTTATTTTTATATTCACATCACAAGGAAGAGATTCCCAGCGGGCGGCTGGCAAGTTCTGCTTATTGACTTAGAATAAACACATTACCACCGTAAAAACTTACTCTTGATTTCTTCAAAGTTTTGAATCATTTTTAAGTAGAATTGTTGCTGTGTCGAAGTTAAAAAGAAAAAGGAAGGAATAAATTCCTTTTTAGATAATATTATTGCAAAATAGAGAGTAAAAAAGATACCTACAATACTTGTTTTAGTGCTGTTGAAAGTATAGGAGTTTTTTTGGTTTCCCCTTCTCATGATCAGTCAATCAGGTTGTTGACTTCTGAAGATACAGTTAACTAATTGACTATTTCTACAATACTTAGGCGTGTGATTGGCAGTATTTCTATTCTTCCTGTTCTTCAAGTCTATAACAGTCTGCCAAGCTTTTTCATTGGCTGGTGAACGCACTTAATTTCTTCCCTGCTTCTCTCTCCTCTTCTTTTTAAAATTTATTTCTTGTGTACTTTTCTCAGAATTTTCAACAAAGCCAAAGGTTATTGCACATGGTAGTTAGGGTAAACTTCAACTGTCATTCACGGTTGTTTTCTCTAGCACTGAATGAACAAAGCAGAACTCACATCAACGGGCATTTCACCCTTTCAAAATTGCCATGAACTCAAGACCAAAGGCCTTTCAAAATGGCGTCATAATGCTGAAGCCTACATCTCAGTGGTTTACCGTCTATTCAATTTTCAAGTATGAAATTCTTTAGGTGTGGTATTGATCACTTTGTTAATGAAGCTTTATGACTGACTTTTGACCTCTAAAGATTTATCCTTTGGAGAAAAGAAGTGGATGTCAAACTTGAAAACACTTTTGCTTGTCATTTGACTGATTTCTGTCCAATTGGAAATTTCTTTTATTCTTTATCGTAGTGCTATGCTTGGGTTTGTTTTGTTCTTTTATTGGTTTTGTTTATGAGTGTAAATGCTTTGATAGCAAGTCTAGTCCTGCTGGTAGACCCTACATGTCTTTCCTCTCGTTCTTTTACGTCTGTCTGTTATCTTGCTGTTTCCTCTTGATTTATATCAATTAATTTGGTGGTGGATGGGCTTAATTTTAATGGAACGAACAAAACTGGATGTGTTATGAAGAATCATAGACTGCTTTCAACTAGCTTCTTTACGACATTATTTTAAAACATGAGGTTTGGCAGACTAATATGGTATTTGACTTGTGATTGTGTCAATATTTTTAAACATTTCAATTGCTTTGAATGGAGCAATATATTTTCCACATCAAAACTTAAATGGGAAGAAAATGGAAAGCAAACAAAGGGCAAAGATAGCGTTGAAGATTTATAATTGAAAATGAATAATGCTGGGGATGGTTTTGTTTTGATTTTTTCTTTCAGTTCGAATGATGAAAATATTGCATCTGTTTTATAATATTTTATTCATATTGTGGTATTTTCATCCATCTGAATTGTTGATGGACGTGTGTAGATTTGTTACCTGAGCTTTGTTGTCTTCGTTCATTTGATTGGTTTAAAAAAAGTTCTGCATCTTTTATAATGTGCAATATTCTACTCCCTGTTTACAAGTGAACAAATCAACCTGAATTTCTTATATTGACACAAATGTTATCAAAATGTGTTTTCTGATTTTAAACACCATGCTTCTCTTGCGAGTTTGTTTAAAATTATTTTGTTTTTCAATGTGTGTCAATACTATTAAAAGACTGTTTTCACCTATAGACAGACTGGCTGAAAACGTCATTATGATTGTGTACAGATTGGCATCATTTGTTCATTCCTTGTAAATGTGATCATCATTCCAACTCATTACACACCTATTTTTGCATGACTTACAATATAAGAAAAGTATTAAATAATAACATTGAATATGTTATGAGCATACATTGAACTGGAATAAATTCTACCAATGGAGAGAATGAAAGGAATGAGGAGAATGATTTTCCTTCAACTTGCTGAAAAGCCCAATGGTACTACTGCCTCATGGTCATAATAATCTTATCTAAAATTTTTGAGGTGTTTAGTTCAGTGCCTAAGCTAAAGTAATATTGTGTGTCGTAGTAAATATGAAAGCTGTGTGTAAGTATTTTATAAGTGATGTTGGTCAGTTTCAGTTGAAGAAAAATTAGAATCCTGATTTAGATTTGTCAGATTTGTGTAAATGAGAAATACATGGAGAAACTTAAGCTGTTCCAGAGAAATACTATCCCTTTTTGATCAGCTGTAAATTTCTAAAATGACAATTCTATTTCCTTGTGTTTCCACTCAAAGCATGGCTGCAGGTGGGCGGTTTTGGGTGCTGCTAGTAGGTCCTACTTCTTTCCTTTCATTCTTTCACTTATCTTTTATCTAGCTTTTTTAATTCTCCCTGAGATCATCGCATATGGTGGATGCAGGAATTTTTTAATGAAATAAACAAGCAAGACTGACGTATTGATTCCAGCCCTCAAATTAAAAAATGGTACAAAAATGAAAAACATTAATGCTTTAAAATCATCTTCTTATCCTTGAGACAAGTTAGCAATAATACTCAAGAATTGAGTTAATCACTTGCAATGAGTACCTGTAATGGAAAGACTTACAAAGCTATATAGATGTATAGATAAAGTGTCTTTTATAGGGCTTTAGTTACTTACTCTCTCACTCTCATGTTTTTCCCCTTTTTGTTTTGTTTTGTTTTTCCATCAATGGAACAATGTGCTTACACTTCATTTGTGATACTATTATGACACTTGTATGTCACGTCACCAATGTGTTGATTATTGTTGATCTTAACTTACACATTTGCATCCTGCCTTGGAAGGAAGCTTTTTTCTTTTTTAAACACTGTAAAACTATATGACGTGGGAGGGGCTGAGACAGTCAGGTGATCAATGCTCAGAGGGAAGGAATACAAGTGATATGGCTTGCTCTGGGAAGATAAAGAGTATTTTGGAGTTGTTTTCCTCACTCTGTATTTTCTTCCTTAACACAGTCATCTACAACTTTGTTTATTAAGGTTTTCGCTTCTTTCTCCAAACTGACTGTACAATATTCACTTCTGAAAACAAGAAACACACACACACACACATACACACATACAGAAAATCATGTTACTGATGCTGCTGAGCAAATATTTTATTTGAAGATCTAAGATTTCAACTTAGCTGGCATACAATATTGTTTAAAGCATATTTTGACATGAAAAAAAAAAAACAAAAAGAAGTTCTGATACAAAGTCATGCATAATGTAGATCTAGCAAAGCATTAGAAGATATTTTTTCATCCCAATTAAAAAATGTATGCATCATTTCCTCTTGAGAAAAAAAGAAAAAAAAACAATGTTTAATAAAACATGCAAATCCTTAGAGCAGCTATTTGTGGATGAATTTTTCCTCACAATTTATTGATTTCCTTGTTGATAAATCCTGGTAGCTAATCACTTGTTAAAACTCTTATTTTAATCTGTTTACATGAAGAGTTTGTTATACTAACTGTAAGATAGTGCCTTAACAGATGCAAGAAGTTGCAAACAAATTAATCTAATATTCAATATTATTTAGCTTCATGTATACAAATAGCATTCACAACATAATGTTTGATTCCTTGTTGTGTAAATAGATTTTTAAGATAACAGAAACAGACATTTTTCAGCCTCTTGTCTGTTTGTCAATTTTTGGCAAGCCATATTTTACTGTGTACTCTTTTAGTTTTATGGTTTTAGCTGTAAATCACAGCTCCGCCTACTTGGTTGTAGGTAATGTTTTGGTGTTTTCCCCACAAAGCTTACAAAAGACAATTTCTTTTTTTTTTTATGTTTGAAATTCATTTTTTCAGAGTATGGCTTTTGAAGACAGTAAATGTTGACACGTTCAAAACACACAGGAGTGAGGCAGGTCTGTTATACAGTACAGCGTTCAAGCAAAAGAAAAGGATACAAGCTATTTCCTTCAACTTGAATCAAATTTTAATTTCATTAGATTTGTGAATAAAAGACGTATGTAAACACTCTTACTCATCAGAAGAGTAAAGGCACATAATATTTAAGGAAACGAAAGTATTACTTTCAACTTATCTTTTTGATTCTATTTTCAATTATTTCATTTGTTCGTTTAAAAAAAAATTCTTTTGAAGACAAAAGTGCTTTAAAATAAGGTAATATCTGGTTTAACTACTTGTAGATAAATACTTCAGTGCCGTGGTCTAAAGATTTCATATAAGTTATAGAAGTATTAATATTCTTACTTCTATGGGATATGCAAACTTTAAGCTCAGGGGCACTAAAGCTTGGTTGAAACAAAAAATAATTCTTTCACAGTTTATTTGATTCATTAAAGATATCTTTTAGAAACACTGATAGATTTAAACACTAGGTATTAAGCTTTCTCTTTTCCAATTTGAATTTTACCTATCTTTTATGCCCAGGCCTTTGTTTTCATAATCGGAAACAAGATATGGATGATTCCTTGAAATAGCCCAGGAGAGGATTTTAATGTAAAGAGTTAGATGTGTACATCCCTCATTTTGGATATGCCATATCAACTTGATTACCCTTGGCCTTACAAAAATGAGTAAACCTCGATTTATGAAGCCATTTGTCTTCTTCTTCTTTCTTCTTTGTAATAGGACATGGGTCGTTTGAGCTCCGATAGAGCCCTTGAAATATGACAAAATCGCTTGTGGCCTCAGCTGGCTTCAGGGTCTGCTATAGGCTTAATTCTTTGGCGATCGGGTGAACCCCTCTAATTACATTGGGTAAAAGAGCCACTTGTTTAGAAAGGCTTGAAGCGTCAGTTGTGTGCAGGGAGAAACAAGCCTTTGTCATGAGCGGCAGATCAAATATTAAAAAAGAATATCCTTGCTGGAAGGAAAAAAGTTACTTTCTTCATGAATAATGAAACAGAACATATGTCGTCATGTTGCTCTCTGATGTTAAATTGCATACAAATTGTGAATGGTTTTAGATTTGATACTTAAGAATTGTAATGCCTTACAGAAAGGATCATGCTGTTAATATGGAGTCACATCTTTTTTCATTAGAAATTTGGTTTGTTAGAATCTATTTTTGTGTAAAAAGCTAAATTTTATTTGAAATATATTCTTTCATAGGATAAATATTCAAGATAGAAGCAGATTGTTGATTAATAATAATTATCAACATAGAAAGAGAGAAAACAGTTCCATTGATTAGGACTAATGTTAGTAGACATCATGGATGCTTTCCTTTTTTTTTTATGATCAAAACTGCTGCTCCTTCTATATGCCTCTTTGTGAACAACCTTCCATTACATTTATAATTAACTCGACAAGTGTTGTCACAATTATTTGACCCCATGGTGAGGTTTGCATCTTCTTCCATTGTCCTGTGATCTTTTTTCTTTTCTTCTATGTTCATTCCATAATGGTGATGATAATAAAGATAATAATAATATTAATATATTTTGCCCTCTTGACTTATTGGCTTTTGAAGGACAGGGTTTAACATTATTTACTTAGCTCGCCAGTCTTTTTTTTTCTTGATATTTGTGTGTGTGTGTGTGTATGTGCTTAGTCATAAAATGTGAGAAATTTTCAGTTACGCTTGTACTTACATCCTTCTCATGAAACCCTCAAAGTCAAATGTTACAATTGTAAAAAAGATGAAAAAAATGAAAATCCTTTACTTTATGCTCTCAAAGCAAGACTGTCTGCTTTATGGTTTTATACTTATCTTTATTACTTGAATAAATAGATTTACAATTTTTGTGAACTTGCTTTGTAAATGAGTTTGATGAAGCAAATGAACAAAAAAAAAAAATGTACATATTATACTTCACAAACTGTTTAAAGAATATCTTTGTTATATACATATATTTATAGAATGCAATTATATCCACTGTACAAAAAATGTATTCCATTCCACATAATATGATATCTTGTTTTTGTTCAGATTATTGTGGCTTTTTTACTTTTCTTTTTTTTTCTCTTTCTTAACATTCCCCTTAAGAAGTCAAATATTGAAACTAGAAACAAGATTTTTAAATCAGTTTTCAATATGTGAATTAAAATGTTTGTAATGTTGTTCATGTTAAATGCATTTCAGTGAAATTATGCATACAGACATTTTCATTAGGCCAGACCTCTTGATTTAATGGCAAGCTCCTGAAAATATACCTCTTTTCATGATTACTGTTTTGATCTTTTCGTTTTACGGTTGTCCTACACTTAGTTCAGTTGTTAGACTGGGTTGGGTTTTTCACAGACTTTTGAGCTCACATCCACTTGTAGCCTCCTCATTGTCCAATTACTTTGTAAGTGTAAATTTCATTTGCTCTCTCATAGTTTCAATAATGTTTTGCTTTGTCAGACATGAGTGGTTATTTTATAAGCAAACCTAATTTACTAGGCTATATAATATCATATTCTCAACTTGACAAATCCAGTTGCTTATGATAAAAAAACACCCCATATTTGTATGTATTTCTATATTTATATTTAGTCGTATGCATATTGTATAATGTAGATCTACTATTAGTCAGTTCCATAAGTCTGTCCTAGCAACACTTTGTTAAGATATATATCACTCAATGTCACAGTCACAGCACTAAATAGTGAAGAACCAAGTGAATACAGAAGAATCTAAGAAAGAGGCCACAAATAATATGAAGGCTATCCATATTATACTTTGTGCGTCTAATCTCTTTTATTCAAACGAATAACTCGTGAAACAAGGTAGAAAAGAAGGGGGAAATGTTTGATACAAGTTTGATATTTAAACATAGACAAAACAAAATGATCAGCCAGTGATGAAAGAATTACTGGCAACCAGGTGGTAGCGATAGTGAATAGTGTTACAGTGTCAGGGAGTAGCGCTATTACCATTGATCAATCATTTAGTATATGCAACACTTATGTATGTGTCAAGGTGGACACCACAAGGAAAAAGAAAGAAAGAGAGGCCATCTGGAATATAGAGAAGAACTTTTGAAGAAGAATGGGTGCAAACTAGAAAGTCATGGCACGAGTTGAAGTAGCTAGCCCAAGACAGAAATGAATGGAAGCGATTTGTTGACACCTTATGCTCCTCTATGAAGCTATGAATATATATATATATATATATATATATATATATATATATATATATATATATATATATATATATATATATATATATATATATATATATATATATATATATATATGTGTGTGTGTGTGTTAGGTCAAAATGTGTGTTTTACCATTTTTGTGACACTAAGAATGATTTCTAATCTCCTCAATTTAGTATTCAGTCTCCCTGAATGATTTCTTATCTCCTCAATTTAGTATTCAGTCTCCCCTGAAATTATTTGGTCATTATCTCCTTTAAATTTAGATTTGATCACAAGAAGTCAAGAATCCTGCACATTAATAAGTGAGTGCTGAAAAGGTTGTTTTTTTTTCTTATAGAAAGCTCATACAAAATCCAAAAAGATTCTTTTTTTTATGAATGAACTAAAGTAAAGGAATCACTAGCTTACACAAAAATGTTTCTCTTTCGCGTCCAAGTGCCTACTCACTTTTCTCTGTTTCCTTTTTACAAAATAACTTGTATCTTATATATTACAATGTACTACTGTTTATTAGTAATACGAAGGAGCTACAGTGGAGTGAAATCAAAGGTGAAATATGACAATAAGTGACAACTCCACTAATAAAGACAGAACAAACATGTGACATTTCCGGTATAACCCTTCGTCAGACAACAAACGAGAAATATCTAGAATCTAGATCTAAGTACTCCCTCAGGCATCACACAATGTGATGTCAGAAGAAAAACATAAAGGAGAAAGAAAGAAAGAAAAAGACAGTGATGACAAGAAACATAGCAGAGGGGGTGTGAAGAAATAAGGAGAGTGGAAGGTTCAGATCTAGAATGAAATAAAAATATGAAAATAAGTAGGTAATAAAAGGTGAGAAGGAGATAGAGAGAAGGAGAGAAATAGAGAGAGAGAGAAAAAGAAAGAAAAAAAGGCAGGGAAGAAAGAAAGGGAGAAAGAGACGTGTGTGTGTGGGAAACGAGTACGAAAAAATAGGATAAATATAAGACTAGATCTATATCTCACTGGGTCTAGAAAGAAGAAATGATAGAGAATGAATGAAAGGAATTATCAATCAAGGACAAAAATTTACACTGAAGGTGCGAAATGTATATAAATTACAAATTTATCGATGCAATAAGGCAAGAGAGTAAACAACTTATCTGAATTTTTTAAAATGCCAGTTAGCACTAGCTGATGCTTTCCAAGTTATCGAAGTCTTAAGTATTTGACTGTTTATTAGTAAGGAAGGGAAGGTTTAAATTCACTACCCTGAAGTACATCTATACTACATCATACTGCATCGTGTTCCATAGTGCCTACTCTCCCTTTTGTCATTACAGTGTTTTTTGAAATGTTAACTTTTCATTAGAGCAGTGTTTTATTTGACTAAATACTTGTATGCATACTTGAAGTTGAAGTGGTTTAAAATGTACATTGGTCACATTCATGTTGTTTATAAATTTATTTGCATATATGGCCGCAAAACAATACGTTCATAATTTTGTGAGCTGTTCTCCAAGGATAGAAATGTAAACTTTTTTTAAAAAATTAATGCTTGAGGGTAAAATTTCAGTTTTCATTTGTCAATCCTTGACAAGTAAGAAGCATGTGAGCAGATGAAAGGACGTTTGCTCAGCAAATCCCCCCACAGTAACTTTAAGTGGAGGATGCAATGAAACATGAAACATTTTCACAATAAAAAGTTTTGTCATTTTTCAATCAATCTGTGGGTTTGTCGTTATTCCTCACAGACCCCGATATGGACAAGCTTACTCAAACTCAAACCTATTGGTTTGTGTTACGAAGGGATAATGGACCAGGCAGTGGACAGATAGTCACCTGTACGGGAAGTAGATGATCCCGCCCTCTACGAGTCTCCTACTACCTTGCAGCCGGTTCTTGGCCGACCAAAGGCTAAGGGAGTTAACCCTGACATAAAACAACCTGCTGCCTTGCATCCTTGTCTTGAATGACTAAAGGCTAAGGGAGTTAACCCTGACAGAAAATAACAAGGCCTGGTAGGCAGCCTCAAGGTGGCAGCCCCACCATCTACATAGGGTACGGTACAGTGGGCCAATCCCTGCTTATCCAAAACAACCTGATTCAAAGAAATAAAAGTAAAAGTAATATATCCGGTTTGATCTTTCGAAGACGAACTTGGAAACGAATGCGGACTGTGATTTTTGGAACATGGAACGTTAGGGCAATAAGTGGAAAAGAGTTAGAATTAGTTCAAGAAATGGAAAAATTCAAAGTAGATATTTTGGCCATTACACAAACAAAGAAAAAAGGACAAGGAATAGAAAATGTAGTACCAAATCATATTTTAATCTTCTCAGGAGTAGATGTCAAAGATAGAGCTAGAGCAGGAGTAGGCCTCCTAGTGCATAAAAGGCATGAAAAGTTACTAGAAAGCCCATGGCTACTAGAGGTAAATATTAAACAAAAAGGACGAGAAATTAAATTATTAATACGTCATGGACCAAACGAAGACGCAACTAAAGAAGAAAAAGATATCTTCGAAAACGATTTACAAATAGCTGCAGAGAATATCCAAAAAGGAACTAATGCTTTTAGGAGATTTAAACGCTAGAGCAGGCAACAATGTAGAAACGTCAGGAGGAGTAATAGGTAAAGAAGGAGAGACAACAATTTCTCTAAATGGAGAGACTAATAGATTTTTGCCTAAAGAATAACATGAAAATAGCCAACACCTTTTTTCCTCATAAAGATATCAACAAATATACAAGAGTAAATGAAGACAGGTGTAAAAAGTCAATCATAGACTACATAATAGCAGATCTCTTTTTTACAATACATTGGATGCAAGATTAAACAAAGAAGCAGAAATATTTAGTGATCATCACTTAGTGATTGCCAAAATGAGATTACTGACTGAAGAAAACAAACAAAAAAGGAAAGAGAAGAAAGCTACTAAACCCCAAAATAGAGGAACTAAATAAACCAGTAGTAAAACAGGTATACCAATCTAGGATTAAAAGATTTATCAGTGAAAGACAGATGGATCTGAATTATAGCACAATAGAAGAAAAGTGGGGATGTATAAAAAACACTCCTCAGTTGTACTGAAGAGGTCTGGTGTAGGAAACAAATTAAATGAGATAGGAAAAGAACAGCATGGTGGAATGAGAATGTCAAGACTAAAATCAAAGAAAAGAAGGATGCCTGGAAGAAATACAAGCAAACAAAGAGACCAGAGAATAGGATAGATTACGTGAATAAAAGGACTATCGCCAAAGAGGAAGTAAGGAAAGCAAAAAAGGAACAATGGGAGGAGTTTGGACAAAGACTTCAAGAAAGCTATCAAAGAAATCAAAAGCTGTTTGGGGGGGGGGCAATGAAGAGCATGAGAAAGACCAAAGCATGCCCAATACGACAAATTAAGAATGCCAAAGGAGAAATAATGAAAGAAGACAGCGAAATCATGGAAACATGGAGAAAGCATTTTCACCAATTACATAATCCCTCCGGACAGTGGACAAGTAAGCACTTGTACATGGATTAGGCGGTTGCGCCCTCTACGGGTCTCCTGCTGCCTTGCAGACGGGTCTTGGTTGACCAAAGGCTAAGGGAGTTAACCCTGACTGAAAATAACATGATGCCTTGTATGCTGGTTTTGAGCAACCAAAGGCTAAAAGACTTAACCCTGACAGAAAATAACAAGGACCGGTAGGGGCCTCAGGGTGGCAGCCCGACCTTCTACCTAGGGTACAGTGGGCCAATCCCCTGCTTTTCCAAAACCAAACCGATTCAAAGTAATACATATAATGATATACCTGGCTTGAATTTTCAAAGACGACTCTGGAAAAGAACACGTACTGTGATTTTTGGAACATGGAATGTTAGGGCAATAAATGGAAAAGAGTAAGAATTAGCTGAAGAAATGGAAAAATTCAAAGTAGACATTTGGGCTATTACAGAAACAAAGAAAAAAGGACAAGGAATAGAAAATGTAGGATCAAATCATACTTTAATCTTCTCAGAAGTAGATGTCAAAAATAGAGCTAGAGCAGGAGTAGGCCTCCTACTGCTTAAAAGGCAAGAAAAGCTACTAGAAAGTTGGAAATTTATAAGCCCACGGCTATTAGAGGTAACTATTAAACAAACAAAAAACAAAAAAAGGAAGAGAAATTAAATTAATAATAGCTTATGGACCAAACGAAGATGCCACCAAAAAAGAAAAAGATATCTTCGAAAACGATTTACAAATAGCTGCAGAGAGTCTCAAACCCAAACAGGAACTAATGGTTTTAGGAGATTTAAACGCTAGAGTAGGCAACAATGTAGAAACATCAGGAGGAGTAATAGGTAAAGAAGGAGAGACAACAACTTCTCCAAATGGAGAAAGACTAATAGATTGTTGCCTAAAGAAGAACATGAAAATAGCTAACACATTTTTTCCTCATAACGATATCCACAAATATACAAGATTAAATGAAGACAGATGTGAAAAGTCAATCATAGACTACATAATAGTTAGCAGCTCCATTTTTTTACAGAGGAGCTGAAATATTTAGTGATCGTCACCTAGTGATAGCCAAAATGAGATTATTAACTAAAGAAAACAAACAGAAAAGGAAAGAAAAGAAAGCTACTAAACTCAAATAGAATAACTAAATAAACTAATAGTAAAACAGATATACCAATCCAGGATAAAAGAATCTATCAGTGAAAGGCAGATGGATCTGAAGGATAGCACATTAGAAGAAAAGTGGTAAATGTATAAAGAAAGACTCCTAAGTTGTACTGAAGAGGTCTCTGTAAGGAAAAAAATTAAAAGAGATAGGAAAAGAACAGCATGATGGAATGACAATATCAAGACTTAGATCAAAGAAAAGAAGGATGCCTGGAAGAAATACTTGCAAATAAAGAGACCAGAGGAAAGGATAGATTACGTGAATAAAAGAACTATCACCAAAGAGGAAATTAGGAAAGCAAACAGGAACAGTGGAAAGACTTTGGACAAAGACTTGAAGAAAGCTATCAAGGAAATCAAAAGCTGTTCTGGGGAGCAATGAAGAGCATGAGAAAGACTAAAGCATGCACAATACGACAAATTAAGAACGCCAAAGGAGAAATAATGAAAGGAAACAGCGAATCATGGAAACGTGGAGAAAGTCTTTTCACCAATTACGTAATCCCTCCAGAACATATGAAACAAGGAGTACAGATAAATTAGTGAGAGTAACAAGTAATCCAGAGGAGACAGCTGAAAGTGTAGATATTTCAATGGAAAACTCCAAACAGCTATAAGAAAAGTGAAATTAGGAAAGGCCCCAGAAGCAGATCAAGTTTATCCAGAATGATTAAATACCAAGGGAGAGAGGCAGACAAACTACTACATGCAATATGTCAACAAGCATGGAAGTCAAAACAGGTGCCAGACGAGTGGAAGAAGGGAACGGTAGTACCAATACACAAGAAAGGGTCAACTATGGAATGCTCAAACTACAGAGGAATATCACTATGTAGCGTTCCAGGAAAAGTATATGTTAGGATACTGGAAACGAGACTAAGGAAAAAGAGTAGAGGGTCAGATTGAAGAGCACCAGAGTGGATTTAGACCACGAAGAAGTGTACAAGACTACATATTTACAATTAGACAATTAATAGAAAATTCCTTGAGAGAAACATTGACTTGCACCTGTGTTTTGTTGACTTAGAAAAGGCATTTGACACTGAGGAGGGACGCACTATAGCATTCCTTAAAAGAACACAATGTAGAGCAAAATTTAACAGAAGCCATTAACAGTTTTTACACTAAACCAACATGTGCAGTGAGAGTAGCTGGAAACATATCTGCAGAATTTGATGTAGATATGGGAGTAAGACAGGATTGTGTCTTAAGTCCTCTTTTGTTTATCACATTTATGGATTCAGTCGCAAAGGCATCCTCAAAAATGAAGAAAATGAATGTAGGTATGTGGAAGCTCAAACCAGTAAATGTATCAATGCTTTCATTTGCCGATGATTTAGTTCTGTTTGGAAAATCAGAAAATGACCTTCAGTCGAATATCAACATTATGAACAATAAACTAAATAAAAGAGGAATGAGAGTAAATGCAAAGAAAACCAAAACAATGCTAGTAACTAGGAAGCAAAAACACACAATCTTAAATTGGGCAGGGAGAATTTAGAACAAGTTCAAAGCTACAATTACCTAGGAGTAATGATTAAATCTTAGGGAAAACTAAGAGAAGAAATCAGCCAGAGAATCCAAAAGGCAAGTGCAATATACAACCATCTAGGAAAGGCATTTGTAGGTAAGCAAGAATTGTCAACAAAAACCAAAATGGCAGTATACAATACAGTTTATTGTCCTACTCTCCTCTATGGCAGCGAAACTTGGACTTCAGACAGTAGAGAATACAGTAGAGTACTGTCAGCCGAAATGAAATATCTAAGAAGAGAAGTAGGGAAAACTAAAAGAGACAAAATCATAAACTCAACAAGAAGAGACTAAACCAAAGCAGGGGCATAAAAACTAAAATAGAAACAAATCAATTGAGATGGTGTGGGCATGTAAACATAATGAATGACAATAGAACAGCTAAATCAGTATACAGTGCTAAAGCCCAAGGTAAATGACCAAAAGGCAGACCTCGGAGAAAGTGGGAACAAGATGTAAAAGATGCATTGAAGCATAGAAATTTAACCTTTTGGAAGGAAGCAGAAAATGCCAGGACAGGGCATCCTGGAGAAAGATCATCTAGGGCATCTGAACCCATACACCGAAAGGTAGAATAGGAACTGATAAAGAAAGAAAGAAAAGGACGAATGGAGCAGACATTCTACTCTAGAAACACCAAGGCTTGATTAATAATTATAACAAGGTTATTTATTATACTCGCAGTCAACAATCAATCAATGAGTGAAGCAATCACACATATTATTATATATCCAATGGAAGCTGCTAAAACGAGACGTGGAATCTACCTCTACATTCTTGTACTCTTTCCCTAATCATGGATGAATACGGTATTTATTGTGGAGAACTAAGAAATTCTAGAATCGGAAATTTTCACATCTATCCAAACAATTCCACAGCATTCTTTCACTTTCCAGATATAAATGAATGGATACTTGTGCACACCAAAACGATTATGTCGTTACAATACGGGTTTTGCAAACACTAAAATCGATTACACCATAGGTTTCCTTCATTAGGGGAATCCCAACAAGACTATAAGTAACTGTATTACATTTACAGTTTGCTTGATTATCGATTTTGATGTTTTTATTTGTTTATTTGAGGATAAAGGAATCCTGATGCCGGCTTTTTATACACTATTTTTGTAACTAAATCTTGGGTCTTGGGGAGGGGTCCACACAACATTTGTAAGCTTGTCACTGTTTTGCCCCTGGGGATTTTGATTTGATTCGATTTGATTTACTCACATCCACAACAAATGTGATCTCAGGGTTTTTGGTAGGATTTTCATTTTTGGCCGGACTGCCCTGTAAACAGCCAAGGGACCTTTAACATGCATAGAGTGTTGTGATCTGCACACGGGACCTCCTTTGTATCATCCATCTCTGATGGGACGAGGTGTCGATCCACCTACCTGGCCCGGGGAGGGGGGGGAGATTTTGCTCGAAAAGAATCTAGAAAACTTTTCAACCGTTGGCGGAACTTGAACCCACTACCTTTTGGTTGAGAGACTGACACCTTGCTCTGGACTACATGGTCCCCTTACTCCTGGGGGAAGGAACTTCCAGTAGCATTCACCATTCGCCCATGAAGGGAAAGACAAGGACAATAATTAGTAAGACATAAACATAAGACATGAGATATAAAGAAATATTATTGCAGTTTGTCCACGTTAAATGAAGAAGAACATACAAATGGAGATGAAAGGCCTAAGAGGAAGAAAGATCAGAAAAAAAGATATTTTTTGGGGCTGAACACCTTTATTTAGAGACAATAACAACCCTGCCAACTTTTTCAAATTGAAGACTGATTGCGCAAGCTATTTTTAACTCGCACAACAGCCCTTAATATTCCAGAAAACGTCAACAATTTAACTTGAAGGTGAAGGTGATTGATAAAAAAGCAGTCCACCGATTGCTGGCTTTTCTTCTTCACAATAACTGACCAACTCAATTCTCGAGTATTAAAAAAAATGTCAGCACGCATATTTTGATTTAACCCAAAATATTAATCCAATCTTGGCTTTAAAGTGATGTGTTTAAATCTGTTTTTACAGTCTTCAGTACTATTGCACTTGCAGGGTTTTATTTCTGTTGGCAGTCCATTCCATAGCCTTATTGTTTAAGGGTACAATGAGTGCAAGTGACAATTATTTTGTGGCGTGGAATATTGCAACGGTGTTTTTGCAAACTAAAAATGGTGTTTCTGAACTTCCAATTCAATTTTTGTTAAAACTTGTAATCATCCCCTAAGGGCAATTATTCACCCCAATATCTCTGAGTCTCTGCTGTTAACTTAGGGTTTCTTTACAAAAAAAACTACCCTCATTTGCACGTACATACTTTTCAAAGTAAACACATTTATGGGCTCAAAGCCAAAAACGGTACTGAGTATGTTTTATGCGTACTGGTTAGCTAATTTTTTAAGGATACAAAGATAAAGAGGAAGTTGTGTTCCTTGTAAATAACATGCATTTTCCCACTCGACCCAGGTGCAAATGGGGACAAGCACTAGCTTGAGCAAAAACCTATGTCAGACTAACATCCTGCCCGGGAGGAGATTATTGTCACCTTTTTCACTTCTCGCTATAGAATCCGGGATAAGCTCCGGCTCTATGGGCTGTAATGGCCTTGAAGGAACTTTACTGTACTATTGCTAATTGCGGTCATACATACTTAACAATGTAAAAATTGCTAATTATTGAATTGTAGCGGCGGTAAGTGGCCGAGATTTGGGGCAAACACTAGCTGCAAACACTAGCTTGAGAGCAAAAACCTGCGTCAGACTAACATCCTGCCCAGAAGGAGATTATTATAACGCTATAGAAAGAAGGATAAGCTCCAGCTCTATGGGCTGTAATGGTCTCGTAGGAACTATTGCTAATTATGGTCATGTTCCTAAATAATAATTTCACAATATTCAGACTACCGAGTCTGTGGAAAAGTGTGTCATTTTCATCTGAAGAGTTAAAACTTAAAAGATTAGAATTTATTTCCTTCAACACTTTTCATCTTTCAAGGAAAACCAATAGTGCTGAAGTAAGTTCCCTCATTCTTCAAGGTCATTATGGCTCATAGAGCTGGAGGTTATCCTGGTTTCTATTGCATTAATCGAAATAGGTGATAATATTAATAATCATCTCCTGGAAGGACACTAGTCTGTTGCAGATTTTTACTCCCACGCTGCTTACCCATTTGTACTTGGACAAACTGGGGAAAATGCGTGTTCGTTTTTCTCAAGGAACATAACGTCGAATCCAGGACCTCTTGATACCAAAATCCAGCAGCTGAACCACTTGGTCAGCAATGCTACAGAAGTGCTAAAAACCACAATGCTGGAAACGGAACAAGTCATAGTCAAAGGTTACTTTACTCTTTAGTTTTCTTTGAAGTAGAAAAATGGGCTTTGGTTTTTCGCTTAATTGTTGGGTTTTGATTTTCCTTCGTTTTGATTTTGATTTTTGGTTGTTTTTTTTGTTTTTTGTTTTATTTTGGTTGAAGGGTATTTCCTTTGTAAGTTTTACCCGTCGTTTTGTTTTGTTGTCCATTGGGCATGGCCTTTTGACATTTTGCGACCTGAGAACAATACAATAAGGTTTTATCTCCACTAACTGTCATTTTGCATTATTCGTTATTCGACCGAAAGTTGAACCACTTGTACAGATCTTTATACAGTCGTATAGATTTTACTGGGGGATAAACTTAAGAAAAATCTTTTAGCCGACTTGGGGCTTGAACTCGCCTCTGGACTACTACCCTATGGTGATAAAGACGACAAGAGAAAAATAGCTTTTTAGGCTATGTAAAGAAGTGTGGAATGTTGGTGGTGGTGGTGGTAGTCTAGGCCAGAGTTCAATATCAGTTCATGTATCGTATCACTCTTTCTAGATTCTATAAGGTCTTCAAATATAATTCTAGGAGAATCAATACCATCGCCATATTATTTTCCCATAAAAAAATGATCTTCATGTTCATAGATTCCAAATATTACTTAGCATAGAAATAATCTTGCTGTGATTTACAATTTCTTTTTTATAATAAAAAAATGCAAGTGTATCAACATTAATAACATATATTTTAACGGCCAAGAAAATATTAGTCTGGGCATGTCAGTGATAAAATGAACTAACTTATTAAGAGTTTCGGAGAAAATATAAAAAAATAGGAGATTTTAATCTAGAAGTTTTTAGGGAGAATTTCTTTCTAGGAGCCCTGATCTAGGCCAGTCCAGGGGTAGACTAGAATTTAAGGCCATGAGGTCATAGGCTCAGATCTGTTGTGCTTTGGCCCAACAACACAATTATGACAGTCACTTCATTACAGGCTTTTCCTCAATCCTTCTGGACTGTGAAATGAGTAACAGCTACAACAAATTAAAGCCCGCAACAGATATCTGTTCAGGGAGGTAATCTTATATTCTTCAGTCTTCCATTTGTTTTGGGTTTTCTTTGATGGAATTAACATTTTATGCATTTTTAAGCATATCTGCTTTATATATAAAAGCATTTTCTTTTTTCTGAGAATTTAAGAAGTCGAGCATTCCATTTTTTACATTTTTTTTTTAGACAGAGCTGACATGAACACAGACCTGAACACCTCTTAGAAGAAAATCTTACATTTTACACAAAACTTTTCTCAGAATACACAAAGCAAAGACGACTTCCATTTTTGTAAAGTAATTTAATCAATTCAACCAATTAACAACTATACTATATATATTTACAAAACATGCACATTCAACTCATTTCATGATATAATAGGTGCACACACACTTGACAAAAAGGTCAAGCATTATATATCTATATCGCAAGTAAAAATATTGGGCTGAATTCACAAGGTTTGTCAAGCCAGTACTCTGCTAAGCCTTGCAGGTTGCTATGGAGCAAAGTGCGTAAAAGTCTGAATTAGCCAAGCCTAAAAACCTTTATGAATTCCACTCAATTTGAGACAATCCAATGGCAGAAAATGAGAACGATAAAAGTATGTAAATGGAAGTCAAATTAAAAATTTAAAACAGCAAATTTTCTTTCTTACTACCTCTATTAAACATAAATGTCAGCATGACTGATTTATCCTCGTATAGAAATGAAATACAGATAAAATCAGAGACGAAAAAAATGGTATAGATAATAGAATAAAACCATCTACTGAATCATTGAATGAAAAACATGTACTAATCTGAGCACACCCAAAAAAGAAGAAGCTGTAACATTCAGCTTTGCTAGCAGAATTTACTGGGACCTGACTCAAAATCCTAACTTAACACTACACTTAAAATCACAGATTCAATGTGGCACATGTGAATATTGAGATTCCACAAACTGAACAGAGTATGTCAGGAGGAAGAAGAAAGAAAGCTTGCTCAGGTCAAAGAGATGCCGCTACATCAAACTAAGAATACAATAGACAACTACAATCTTGCACTCCTATACAGCAATCCTCCCTCCATACTAGCATGTTGTGTACCATCATAATAGCTTATAATCAACAAGGTATACTCAATTATGGCACTACAAAGACATCAATTCTTACTATCACATAACTCAGAATATTTCAAAATATATTGAAGCATGCATTTCATACATAAGCCAACAAATTACTAATCAATGAGGTAAGTATATTTCTTTTAACAAGTAACTCTCCAAGAATCATACATTGGAGAAAAATTAATCATTTGGCTATGGAAATACAGAAGGAGTGGTCAAATAGAATTAATCAACCAATTATAAAATACAGGCATCAGATAAAAAGAAAAGAAAAAAGAGTTGTGTATATGTTATCGACTAAAATGAGGAATGAAGTGAGCGCACATGGTTTTCAGATGATAACGAGACATTTACTGGCAGTGTCATCCCTTTCTAGTAGTTATAGTTATAATTTGCCCATGGCTTTCAAATGATAAAGGGACTAATATTCATTGTCAATGTCAAACATTTCCTGGCAGTAATAGTAGTAATTAACTAATGGATTTCAGGTGATAAAGAGACTTATATTCATTGTCAATGTCAAGCATTTCCTGGCAGAAATAGTAGTAATTAGCTCATGGTTTCAAAGTGATTAACATTCTTATTCTTAATGTCATGATTTCTTTGTAGTAATGGTGATAATTCGCTCAGGGGAGCAATAGTCATTGGCAATGCCATGCATTTCTGAGTAAATAGTAATAAATATTCTAATACTCTTAAAGACATCATTTCTAAAGTTCTTCTTTTCTTTTGGAATTACAAATGAAATGCGTTTCAATATCAATAAACACAGGCTTCTTGATATTAACAGAATATCTGTGGGAGTGCACTCAGATTGGGAATGCTTCTCTACAGATTTTTTGTAAGTATAGCAATTGATCTTTGGGCTATCAGGAGAGAAAATCAGGAATGGAAAGATAAGAAAAAGAAGCGATGGGATGTTTGATTTGATTTGATTTTACCCACATCCACAACTAAGGCGACCTCAAGGAGTTTTGGCAGGATTTTTCATTATGTCCAGACTGCCTTGTAAAAAGCAACAGGATCTTTAACGATCACGAAGTGTTGTGATCTGCACACAGGATCTTTTTTATCGGCCGTCTCTGATGGAACTAGGTGTCGATCCACCTACCTGGACCGGGGGGGGGGGGATATGAGAATTTTTCAGCTGTTGGCAGGTCCTAGGGCCCATGACCTTTGGGTTGAGAGGCCAACACCTTACCTCAGGACTACCGAGTCCCTCAAAGGGGTGGGATGTGCTATTCTCTTTTTTTTAAAATAGGAAATATTACTACATGTCATGTCTTCTTAAAAAAGAAATAATAACATATGTCATGATAGAATAAGCTCTTGAATGCATTCACTGCCTGTGTTTCTTACCCAAGTCCATAAAAAGAAGAGCAAGTGTTCTTTCGAAGTTGAGATTTTATGTATAAAAAAAATAAGTACGTTATGAAGCAGTCTTCTGCTATTTTCCCCATTAACAGCATGAAAAAGAAAAAAAATGATAGCAAAAAGAATGGCAATGAATTTGCACAGAATGAACAAACCAACTGATTGAAATAAATCATGATCAATAAAACTTTAAAATACCAGACCCTTCCATTCTCATTCCAATGAAACAGAACTTTTTTTAATATTGACTGGTAATCTTTGAAGTAAATAAATTTGAACTTTTGGGATAAAACAGGATTGAATGAAACAACAAAAAAGTAATTAAAACAAAAATGCTATAAATGCATTTATACTGCAAGTCAATAGAAAGTCAAAACAAGCAATCTACATTATTTACAATAAGAACAGGAAACAATATCAAATTGTGTAAATTGAACATTGTCTTCAAGAAATGCAATAAACAGAGTAGGGTTCAATTGTTTATAAAGCATATTTGTTTTTTCCATTGACATTTACCCCGTCCATCACATGCGGTGATATCAGGGTAAATTAAGAGGAAACAGCAAGATGAAAGATAAGGAAAAGAAGATAAGTGAAAGAGGGAAAGGAAAGAAATAGGACCTACCAACACCACCCGCCAACCATCTACTTTTAAAGTGTGAGTCTACACATAAAACAAAGGTATAGAGCATAATAGCATTAAAAGGGTCCTGGTGTGAAAATTTTCCCGTTTGTTCCTGTCAATTTAACTTATGTATAGGTGTAATGGACATGGCGTACTGAGTTGAAATATGTCTGGGGATTTTTCTGATTGCTTCGGTTGCCATGGAATCAGCGGCCATCTTCGATTTTGCTCAAAAATTTCACTAAGTTCAAATATCGATAGGCTTTTTAAAAATTTTTAACAAATTTCTTTCAAATTTGGCACAGACCTTATTTGATACAATATCTAAATTTGATTAGATCCGATTTTTGTTTTATTGGTAAGTTTTGTCTTTATAAATTTTGGAAACAGCATATGAGAACAACCAAAAATATACAAAAATTGTGCAAAAAATTAAAATTTTCCAAAACTATAATACATATAAAAAAAGCATCTGATCATTTCTTTATTTTCCCCAACTCGTCATTCATACCCAATTTCATAAAGATACATTGAGAAATAAGAAAGTAGATAGGAAATAATGAACAAAAAAGGACATTTTAAGAAAATCGTATTTTTCTCATATTTTCTGTTATTTGAATATATTTTTCTCCCATAAACCTAAGAAAAGAGTAGGATAATACTTTGAAACATCATAAAACCTTGAGAGGCTCTCAACTACTTCATATTGACTTTGTTTCAAGTGCACCAGGACCATTTTTACTAATTTTGAGACGGTGCCTTTTGATTAGAATATGTCCCGTATTTTCCGGACGATCTAAGGCAATATTCATAATAGATCCTCAAATACGATGTTGTTGGACTGCACTTATTATGACGATCAAAATGAGTACCAATTTGTCATACTTTAGATAATACTTCTGGCTTTTATCTTATAATAGCTGTGTTGAAAGATAGGCCTGTATTGTTTCTAATTTTTTTTTTATAAATTCAAAGAATTGATAGTTTTTTTTATATCAATGTCACATTGAATGAGAATGAACTGCTCTATCCACTAGTATGATAGCCTAGAATTGTCCAATTTTCAGCAAAAATGGCCTTCCCAGAACACCCCCCCCACCCCAATACTACTGAACAATAACAAAAGTACCAGGAACATTTTTTTCATTTAGCTTTATACTTTTGAAGGCAAAAACTACCCAATAGAAAGTCTCTGTATAGTCTATGATCCCATTGTGGAGGCAAGTGAAGGATGGTGTCAAGAATCTTGAGAGTTTCTTTCCTGTATAATCTGAAGTCTTCCTTACCCGGTATATACAAAAGAAACCGACAAAGCTCATGATAATGAGATATCCCAAACCCACTCACTCCCTTATTTCTCGTATTCTAAAATGCCGATCATTGAGGAACCAGGAGTAACATTCCAGTTACCACAAATGACCACTGAATTAATCAGCAAAAGTAAATATAAAAAAACCCACAGTACTCTAGCTCAATACGTCATAGAATAAGCAACGAAGACTGGGATACGAAGCACAAAGTTATCAATGATGACGTCATGCATTTTCTTTTCTTATTGGAGGGAGCCTTTATGGATCATTCTTACAGTACAAATTAACATGCGCCTCCACTACTACTCTCCTTCACAACACAAGACATTTAAGGAAAGTTAAGCGTCAATAAAATATGTAACAGAACGTATCCATCAACAATTGCCATGAAAATGTTTATCTGAAGAAGAAATGCTCCCAAACGGACATAGCATAACATACGAAATGTCCATGCACAATCGATTTAGCATATGGAAAGCTAATACAATGCTGTGAGAACATTCCTTGTGATTGTCACAGAAACCTCCATCTGGAGACATTGCCAAGGTAATAACTGCAGGGCAAATTCAAGTGTCCACCCAGATGAAATATTAATCCTACGGTCTCATAAATGGTGAAATAGCTTAGATCTAATTTAAGAGATAGCACACCTTCAATACTATGCATACAATGTGCATCATGTAAACAAAGAAATCAATAACAATATGATTTCCTACGGGAGAAAACAGCATGCTTCTTTCTTTCCTTTTTTCCCCTTTCTTTCTTTTGGCGCAAGATAAATATACAAGCCTACTAATACCAATAACTTAAAAACTCCCGCCCAAACAAACATGTGTAAGTGTAATGTAGGGGTGATCATTTCGTCCAAACATATAAGAGTATCATACATATTCAACTAGAGAATTTTTCCATTGTAAAAACAAAAATGACATAAATATCAAATTGATTTTGAAAGAAGGAACAAAATCATGTACTATTCAATTAGTGTCACTGGATCTTTTCCTCTTTGAGACGCTCCTTTCAAAAACAATCCAGTTTGTCAAAGAGCACATCATACATTAGACAACAACAAAGCAATGGACAGATGTATCCAAGTGATTCAAGCATGACTTAGGAAAGCACAGTTGCTCTTTTACCTTTTAGTCGAATAGATTCACTACTTCGGGGCCTATTTTTCATTATTTCTCAAAAAAAAAAAGCTGATCTATTCAATTCACACAGCGTAAGTAAACTACAATAATAAAGGTCTCCCATATCATTACTGTACAAAATCACGGAACTGTAAGGAAAAACAAAGGGAAACATAAACACATCAGAAATGTGTATAAATATATATGAATGCTAATTAGTTAAAAATTCTAAAGATAAAATCAAACATATTCTAAAGTCAATCATAAAAATAGAATTTCAGCCATGGAAACGATACTGAATTTCTATAAATATTATAATGCACCTAATGCCAATCAATTTAAATGCAAAAGATGACTTGTAGTTTCTGGAAAAAAAGAGAGAAAATGAAGCGACAACTAACAAAACAAAACAAGTCCCATCCCAAGTAACAAGGAGGTCTCCAAATAAAACACACATAAAAAACAAAACAATTTCATTATCTCAATTTTCTGCGTGAATTTCAAAAGGTAAAACAAACCATAAATTGTTACTGCCAAAAAACATTCAAATTGCGCTTTCCATTGCTAATGTAAATTTGTGAACCAAAATCGAAGAGCAGCAAGGAAGGCACAAGCAAATTTACACACAAAATCCTGGTAAAACAGCCGAATACAAATCAAGGTAGATTTTTCTTAAGACGAAAAAACCCACAGGGTACAATAAAATGCTATAAAAAGAGACAACAACAAATGGATGGATGGAGAGGTGGGTGGGTGGTCCACAAAGAAATGACAACAGCGACAAGTGTATGAGAACCATGGTTGTCTGCATTCGATGCAGAGACATAAAGAACACAAATATACTACTTTTGCACTCAAATTATTTCACCACCGGTGTAAAATGTAAAAACATGCTTTTGTCATGGGGGGAAAACCTGCATGATTCTGGCAATTGCTGCTTTTCATGAGAATTATCCAGGCAGTGACTGAAGGTTTAGTCAAATTTAAGATCTTCTTCACTCTCAGGTGGAACAATAAGGAAGAGTTTCTGGAAAAAGATGTTAACACCAGCTGTGGACGAAAAAAAAAATAAAAATTTGTAAATGAGAAAGATAAACATGGAAATTTTATCCTAATACTGGTCCAAGCAGATCTTTCTGTTTTTATTCAGCAAAATAGTTCAAGCGTTTAAAAGTAAGTAATGTCTAATAAGATTTTTCCACTCCATCAATCAGTGTGCATGTATGGCAATATAAATAAGACTCTTAACTCACGAAAACATATTACTCATATATGAAACAAGACCATGTATTCCAACATTCTCAAATTGAAGGCCAACGCTACACTGCAAATATGAGAATACGAGGCAATATGAATGAATGTTTTAGCTTTCAATTCTTGTAACTGATGACACTGTACAAAGGTGAAGGCCAAGAATATAGAATGATGAGTTCACTTACTGATTTTGGACTGGATAGCAGCTGGTTTGGTCGTCCAACGATTGCCAATGATATAGAGAATGGTGCCGACACCAACCAAGCAAAGAGCCAACAAGGATTCTTGCACCTTCTGATAAACAGTGAGGATGACAACAGCCAAGCTGACAATGCACAGTACAATCGGCAAAACAATTGGCACCTATAGGACAGAAACGTTTTTTAAAAAGTGAATTTTTTAAACCTTAAAAAAGATATAAGATAATATGTGTGTACAGTATCACAAAAAAAGCAACACTGAAATAATAATGTTATAAATTGGAAATACCTAACTGATAAACAAAACCCACCGAAAATAACAACAGCATGGTGCACAGGACATAATATACAATACATATTCACATACTGAGGATGCCAGCATATTGACACTGCACTACGATTAAAAGACAAAAGTATGTCACATGTAAAATTTTTCTTTCCTCACCTTGACAGGCCGCTTTAGATCAGGTTCCTTGTATCGAAGCCACACCTGACCAGCAAAGACAATGGTAAGAATAGTGGCAAATCCAAATCCTTCCATCTCTATCAAAAACCAAATGTCATTGGACATTTGAAATGCAAAAGTGAATAAAAGCTGAAAGTAAAAAAAGGATTTAAATTGTGAAAAAGTGAACAAGCTCTTTATAACAACAATAAAAAAAAAAAACAAAGCAAAAGGAAGAAAAATAACAAACGTATGTTAACATTACAAAACTGATTAAATTTTCCCTCTTTATAACTAAATCTGAACATGTGTAGGCAAAAATATCGTACAGTCAGGACCTTGTCTTGGAGTCTAGCCATCTGCTTGGCACCAAACGTGCAGTCTGTAAGGGTCTTAAGATGCTACAGCTGATAACAAAACCTCATTAAAAAATAATAATTTACATGTCAACAGTTAAGAGATCATAGAGGGTGATAAGAGAACACACAAGGAAATATGTTATTCAGTATCTACAAGACAAACAGATTGTTACTTACAATGACGAAAAGAGAAGAAGCTGGAGTTAAATATTTGTACTGGATCATAGCCATGAACTGGGGCATATGGTTATTTACAGCCCCAGTGTAGAATAATCTGCAAAAGCAAATAGAAACAACAAAAAATTAAGCTTGGGTAGGAAAGTATTCCTTTCTATGGACTATAAGTTAATTTGTGCACTTCTGATCAGCAAAGGGGGTCAGATGTGATGATAACAAGAAAAAATGGCCATTTATATTTGTTCATTAAGATTCACCCTAAGGTGATATTGGCTTTTAAGTTTTTGGCTGTTTTTTTGCTCCTACACTGTCATGGAAACCTGAAAGTGTGTCAAAGGCATCTAAGTTTTTGGTCCATCTATAAAAGAACTATGTGGTTGATTCATTATTTTGCTTCAAGTTGAAGATGAACAAGATTAGTGATAAGACAGATGGATGAGGAAGCTGGGCTCTACATTATGCACAGAATGTTTTATATTCAACCAAAAATGTTTTGGGTCTACTATTAGGCGAAGCCACTTGAAGTTGAAGTAATGCTTGAAATCAAGGAGAATTCATCTTGGCAGCTATCTAGAAACCATACCTTCATCCTTCTACAAAAAGGTTACCTCATTGCATTACATTCAGTTTCAAGGCATGTAAAATTAAATAAATTCAAAAGGCATAACGTTCAATGAGGAGGAGACAAGATGTGGAATGCATGAAAATTAATATTCTAATATCATTAAAACTTTGATGAATGGGTTATTAAGTAACAAAAGTATAAAAAGTTCAGCCTTTTCGCACTAATCAGGCAAATATAAAGAGCACGGAGATGACTGCACAGTAGCAAAATGGAATTATAAAACCTTCAAAATACTAGTAATAAAACATGAGAGCTTGATTTAATCAACTTCTAGCATCGAGTACCTGGACATGGAGAGGAAAATGCCATTGAGAGTTCCACATGTAGAGACTGCAATCAAGATTGGCATTGCCCAATGCATCACTCCCAATGTCTGTTTCGAAAATGTCTGGCAAAAGATGAGAAAAAAAAAGATTTTTTTGGATAAAACTTGTATGTGAAAAAAGGTTGAGCGAAAATCCAAACCAAACAATATTTCATTGCCGGGTTTAAGACAAAAAAAAACAAAACAGAGCAGATGCATATTTCATATATGAAATGAAATTTTATAAGAAAAATCTATACCTGAGGAAAAAAAGTACTATTTGTTTCATTAATGTAAAAGAGGTGTCTTCATAGAAACAAAAATTAACACTAAAAATCTGTTTCAATAATCTAATTCTTTAAAATACCGAAAGATGACAAACCTTCTTCTAATGATATAGTTCTCCGCTATATAATCCAGTTATTACTGTGATTACATTAAATTAATCATACCAACCTCCTATCTGCAATGTTACTTGGAATGAGAGAAGCGATAATATTATGTGTAGCATTGTGTACCTCAAAATCTTTCCCTCTTATACCTTTAAAACAACAAAAAGCTTCCAGCATCCAACCATGCTCATGTGAACCCTCCTCTTCTTGATTATCTGATAATGGCTACACTGAACAATATGTGTCTACACATTTCAAAACCATCTCTTCAGTACTTCAATCGCCTGGTAAGCTGATAAAAGCAAGGTGTCTGATAAAAAACAAAGCATGTACATGTGTATGTCCTTACCACAGCCACAGCAGTTGACTCCAGCATAAGTGAAGGTGACAATACGGCCAGATAGGCGATGTTGGTAACCAGATACACGCACAGGACAAGCGACATGGAGATCAAGATGGCGAGAGGAAGATTTCTGTAGTTTACAAGACAGTGGCAAAAGTCGAATGAAAAGAAATCTATTTTGATCAAATTTTGTTTTTTCTGATGTTGATAAATCAATTTGAAGAACCAATCTCTCGTTTGGGTTAAATTTGAAAACTTTTGATGGAAACAAAACTCCAAATTGAGTTTTATAAACAATGGGCTACTCAATTATTAAACAAATGCACAACAATCATAAAACGAAGAATTTTACAATGAAATGTCACAAATCATGAAGAAAGTATTCAAACTTTTATTTTAAATAGGAAGAAAACCCCAGAAAACAACTTACCTGCCGGGATTAATCATCTCACCAGTGAGGAAGTTCAGGTAACTCCTGGAAAAAGAATTAAAATGGCAATATGAGAGTTGATTAAATATCATATCATAAGCACATACTTAATACATGTATTTGATGTGGGTGGGAGAAAAAAAACTGCACAACAAGACATGAAGACATGGGTCTATCACTTTATTGAAGCGTTTACAAGGAAGGCAGTGTCGATACAAACAGCACTGTCACTTCACGTTAATTGAAGAAACGTAACTTTTTAAGATGAAAGAGATTGAAAATAACAACAGACGCAGTATCAAACAGCAGCATCTACCTACTGCCCACGTAAGTTGAGATGATAAACGTGTTCGAACCTTTAGACCTATATACCCAAGAAATCTTTAGATGCTCCAATGCGAGTCAAAAGCAGGACAGATACAACAGTTTGATTTTGAGGAAAGAATTTAACAACTCATCAGATGCTTTGGTACTGGATAGGTTAGGAGAACTCCCAGAGCCAACAATGTGCAAAGAACAATAAGCCTTCTAGTAACATTGTTTTTAGCCTGCACTGAGAATTTTTAATTTAATTTTCCCCACATCCACAACTAAGGTGATCTTAAGGATTTAAGTAGGATTTTGTTATACACTGTCCAGACTGCCCTGATAACAGCCAAGGGATCTTTGACGTACACAGAGTGTTGTGATCTGCACACAATACCTACTTTTCATCGTCCGTCCGACGGTACTAGGTGTCAATCAAGCTGCCTGGACCAGGGAGGTAAATTTTACTCGCAAAACACTTGAGAACTTTTTCAACCTGTCTGGGCTTGAACCCATGACCTCTGAGTTAAGAGGCTGACACCTTGCCTCTGAATTACCAAATTCCCCTTGTACTGAGAAATTGCATGGATAGGACAAAGTGATAGGAAAGGAGAGATTTGATTGGGGCAATTACCGGCAAGACAAATAGGTGGCACCTTGATAGGGAAACTAAGGTATTGTCATTGCAATTTGCTTAAATTTTTAATTGGCTGTATCCACCATATGGGGTGATCTCAGGGTGAATTAAGAGGAAACGGCATGATGAAACACATGTCAAAGAGTGAAATGAAAGCAGTAGGACCTAGCAGCAGTATCCACTGGTGGCTCACGATAGAAGTAATAGGATAAAATGAAAGATGTAGACGCTCCCTGCGGCACCCACTGACCATCCACCTGTCATTGCAGTGTCATGATGTTAACTTTGTTTCATTGAAATTTACCCTATCCAGTCTACGTTCAGGATGAATTAAGAGGAAGCGACAGATGAAAGAAACCAGAAAGCGTGAAACGAAAAAGTGGAACCTACCAGCAGCGCCCACCAAAGTTGTAATACAAATAACAGTGTAAATCATTTGACTTACCATCCACTGAAAGCCCAGAAGCCAGAATAAAATGAGAGAGCAATGGCACCACCACTGATGTCACTGTCTGAAAAACTGTCTTGAAAGCTTTCAACCTCTCCTAAAGAAAATAATTGAAAAGGTAAATTGAAAAAAACCCTGAACTAATTAAATGATAAACATCTCAGTTAAGGTTGCCCTAAAAAGACATGCCTTTTAAGCCTTGATTTCAATAGAAACAGAGATTTTTATGCAAGCTTAGTATAATACGAAGATGAATATGGTGCATGTCAGCAGTTTCTACTTAAAAAATGGAAACAACAAAATATACTACAAGTGATTGATTATAACAACATGGATGGAACAACTGACCCATTTTCATTGAAATCCACCCTGTATACCATATGCAGTGATTTCAGGGCGAATTAACAGGAAACAGCAAGATGAAAGAGAAATGAAAGAGTGAAAGGAAAGAAGTAGGACCTACCTACCAGAAGCATTCCGTAACCTACTAACTCATAAAAATACATTTTAGGAAAGTGTCCCGGGAAGGCATTTTTACCACAAATCGGATAAATCTCGTTTATTGCACTACTGACGGAGCAGTTCATTCCCTTCACATTGATACCATAACAAAGGCTCAGTATCAGTTCTTTCATTTTATAAGATTTTTTTTTTTTAATGATACCGGCTTAGACTTCAACACATCAGGTGTATCATAAAAGCCAGAAATTTTGTCTGAAGTATAACAAGTTGGTACTCATTTTAATCACCACACAGTACTCTATCCGAAACATATGTTTTGAGGAATTATTGTCAATATTAGCTAAGATCGGCCGAATATTACGGAAAACGTTCAGCACACCTGTTATAAAAAGAAAAATGCCACCCTGACATGAGTATAAGTGACCTGGGGCAGTTGAAATAGGCTCGAAATGAAGTATTTGATAGCCTCTCAAGATTATATGATGTTACAAAATATCATATTATTCTTTTATAGGTTTATAAACGAAAAACCATTAAAATAATGAAAAAATTGTTAAAAATGTGATTTTCTCAAAATGCTTATTTTTGACAGTGATATGTGATCTACTTTTTTAAATTTATTGTCCGATTGCCCTCAAATTTGGTATATAGCATTTATAACGCAAACGAAATTTAGCCTCAGCAGCGATTTTTGATATCTCTTCAAAGTTTTGCAAAAAAATTTTATATGATTAAATTTGCCAAAATAACGTGTGTGTAAAGTTATAGCCAAGTTTGTTCATAACTGAAAAAGCCTATTTGAAATGAAGTAGTAGGTATTTTCACATGATAAAACAAATTTATACTGTTTTCAGCTAATCTAGACATGCAGTACTTTTGTTTCTTCTGTTTATTTCTCTGAAGTAACCCTGTCCACTATGGCGGTGATCTCATGATTCGTAACTGACTAATATTACTAACAACTATCCAGCCACCGAGTACAATGGTAGTGGTATATATCAAATGTTTTCAAAAACATGTTCAGAACCCCCCCCCCCCCCCTCCTCCTAAAAACCAATAAAGCACCCTGCATATTCCTTCCTCTTTGTGAACATGAAAGGAAACAAGATGGCTGCCTTTGACGATTAAAGTAGCTCACAAATCAACAGACGCATAGAGACACTGCATAAACACAACAATCGCTTTATCAAATTCAAAATCAAAAATACAGCTGAGGTGGGGGGGGGAGGAGGATTTCCAGCTAATGTCCATGTCACAACCATTGATTGTCACAAAAAAAAGTAATCTAAACAGACTTCTTTTAATACTGTGAAGGGGGAAATTAAGACATATATGTCAATAGCAGTAATTAGTATGTGAGGTCACCTTTTCCCAGGTAAACCAAGCCCATGATGATGATAATAGCCAGAGCTGTCAACTTGCAGAAGGTAATGATGATCTGCACTCTTGTTGTCCACTTGACATTGCGCATGTTGATGGAGATAAGGACCCCTGGAGGTTAGAGATAATGTTTGAGTTAGTCATGATAGATTATATTGTAACATCTCTCTGAGTTCAGGGTCTTATTTCTTTCTCTCCTCGTTGCAATCCTTTAAGCTGCCATGCAGATTACGAATCCCATCATGTGGGGTTGTATGGATGGTTTACACTTTGTTTTCTTCTTTCTCTATCACTGACCGATTGTTACATTAGAAAATTTTGAAAGATTTGAGCTGTTCTTTATCTAAAGAGATTGGTTTGATCATGTTTGGCAGCCTGTGAATCGTAGTGTCCTGGTTTCAGACGATGCATCTCCTCTAAACATGGGCACATTTTCTGATTACCCAGGCGTGTCATTGAAATTGACCCCGTCCACCATATGCGGTGGTCTCATGGCGACAAAAAGGAAACAAGATGAAAGATGGAAGGAAAAGGGAAAGGAAAGAAGCAAGACCTTCAATCAGCCTTCCTATGATTTTCTGGAAGAGGCAATGCATTGACACGTGCTTAGAACAAATAGGCCTACACCGTCGTCGAAAAGAGTAATGAAATACTAATAGAGTGGGCACAAGCTGGACGAGTGCACCAACTGATGGGCACACGAGAAGCCGTGAATCTCCTCCTTGATAGGCTAAAGATATGGGAGGAAGGGAGAGAGAGACAGAGAGAGAAAGAGAGAGAGAGAGAGAGAGAGAGAGAGAGAGAGAGAGAGAGAGAGAGAGAGAGAGAGAGAGGGAGGAGGGGGATAGGGGGAGGGGGGGATAGGGCGAGGGAGAGGGAGAGGGAGAGGAGGGGGAGAGTTGGTAGTGGCAAGGTTCAAACTGCGGACAATTTCTTTCGTGGAAGTCGTTAAGACCATTCTAACGTTGACTTTTTATTTGTACTATGCGTGTCCAAAACGAAAGTGGCGACAGAAAGGCACGAATGGACAATGGGGGCAAGACGGCAGGCATCGAGACCAACATAATTTAGGGAACGAACGTCCATAAATGTCTAGTCTAGATCTCGCTCCCAGTACCATTCGCACCGTCCAGTACCACCCGCTGGCCGGTGAGCGGGGCAATAACTACCAGCGATGAGAGAGAGAGCATTTCAATTCGGTTCATGTCCCACGATGGAAAGCTACCTGCAAAAGGAAATGAGGGGAAGACGGAAGGCAGATGTTAAGCTAGTCACGCAGTGAGAACAAACATCAACACGCCTTCAACACGTACCTCAAGCCGAACGTATGCTGCACGTAAGGACTGAGAGTGTCGCAAACGCAGTGCGATACAACATGTATTCAACTTCTGCACTACTCAGTGACATGATGACGTGAACATAGTTAAAAATATTAATTCCAAAATGGTGGCTCTGTGTGTTGTTTCTCGGCAGCTTCTTCTTTTATACTGGCTTGGTAAGAGACGTCGTTATAGGGGTCGAAGATATTGGGTGCATGAGATATTTAGAAAAAGGGAAAGATTGGGTGAATATCATCATCTTTTGGATGAGGTTCTGAACGACGGAGAAAAAATGCATAGATTACATCAGAATGAAGCCATCAACTTTTCGCACACTCTTGGAGCTACTGAGTCCAGCTTTAATCAAGCGCACGACAAACGTTCGAAAACCTTTGTCTCCAAGGGAACTAATCACCATCATCATCATCAGTAGCTCAGCGGTACTAGCTTCGCCTGGCGATCGAGAGGTTGTGGGTTCGAATCCCCGTTGGGACAGGTTCAGATGAAGACTGTCGGGGAAGGTATTGTTTCGTCATATTATGTTAAATGTTGCTGTTGGTCTGGGAACGCTCTGTGAAGCGCTTTGAGCATTCAAGTGGATATTGAGCTATATAAAAGCTTCAATATATTTATCATTATCATCATCATCATCATCATCATGGGCGTTGTCGTTAATTATTATTAATGGAATTACTACTCAATTAAACACACAAGTCAGGATTTTAGAAAATTAAAATATGTTGATATTTTTATGAAAAAAGGCACTCTTTTATTGAACAAATTCAAGTTTGTGTTTTTTTTTCATTTTCATTATTTCACCTGGATAAACAATTTAATCAAGATAATAATAAACAAAAGAAAATGGGCTATTGTGATTGTCTTATTAATTGTTAAAACAACCAAGCAAACAAACACGTAATAACAGAGTATACACACACACACACACATGGATTTACTATTACATATCAAGTATTAAGTCATTAAGGGGGCATCAGTTTTTTGTTGTAAAAGTGCTTATTGTCAAATAGGGATTATTCTCCACTGACCCATCACATCTTTATTGATACATTTTAAAACTTGTTATTGATCTAGAATAAAATCATACGGCCATTTCAAGAAAATTGCAACAACAAAAAAACATAATTAAAAAATGGGCTGTTGGTTATCTTTTCAACTGCTGGAAAAAGAAGGAATGTAGGCTACTACTCCTGCTGCGAACAAATCACAAATAATATCAAAATGAAAATACTCTGTATGTAATACGTTAAACAGTTTAGATGCTTTAGTTGAGTTGAGTATAATACTCGTATGTATCATTAGAAGTCTTGTAACGATGATATAGATATGCATCAGTCTGCCTTTGTTGACTTGGCCCTGGTTGACTCGGTCTTTGGGTGAATTGTTTTTTTAATGAAGACAAAAGTATACATATCTATATTCTTTTCGTATGTAATGTCGGTCGTAGAAACGAAATCTAAAGTCAAAATTTCATTTCAGTTAACTTTTTTGCTCTTAAAATGGTGCGAAATGTTTAGCCTACAGCGCTATTTTTAGATACAGTATATGCAATCCGTCGTGTCAACCCGAACGCGAGACAGGATGCGCGATGTAGCAAGGCAATTGTGCACTTTCGTCAAAAAGTTGTAGCGAACTCGCGTTGTACCGAAGTGAAGTTGTGTTGTCGTCACTGCGTTTCAGTAGAAGGTTTAAATAGGGTTTCCAATGCACGTTCACACCGAAAGACGAATCCGTGCAGAAGACCTGTTGATGTTTGTTCTTACTGCGTCACCAGCCTTAGGGGAGGGGGTGATGAGATATTGATGTTGATAGGGAAAGTGACTACGTACTACGACTGGGAGGCGAGGAGAGCCAAGCCATTGCAATAATCACACCGACTGGGAGGCGAGGAGAGCCAAGCCATTGCAATCACCATCCCCGTCTAACATTTTGATCACTGTACTAGATCTAGATCTAGATCTAGATCTAGTACGACCATAATGGAAAAGAAGAAACAAAGAAAAAAACATGCATAGCACAGAATACGCCTGTTATACGATGTTTAATTGAAATTTACCCCGTCCACCATTGTGGTGATATCAGGGTGAATTAAGACGAAACAGGTAAGATAAAACAGAAGCGAAAAGAGTAAAAGGAAAGAAGTAGAACAATGTAACTGAAACATGGGACCTTAGTAACAGTGACGAAAGCGCACTACAGTAAGTTCACATTGCACTATGTAATTTAAATTTCAACAAATCACCATTAAAGATGTAATATGCAAACTGGAGGAATGGCCTCGGCAAATGTAAAGTGAGGGAGAGAAATGAGGAGAGAGACGTTTTAATATTAGAACATTAAAGAGAGAGAGAGAGAGAGAGAGAGAGAGAAAGAGAAGAGAGAGAGAGAAGAGAGAGAGAGAGAGAGAGAGAGAGAGAGAGAGAGAGAGAGAGAGAGAGAGAGAGAGAGAGAGAGAGAGAGAGAGAGAGAGAGAGAGAGAGAGAGAGAGAGAGAGAGAGAGAGAGAGAGAGAGAGAGAGAGAGAGAGAGAGAAAAGACACGACAATACCAAGACGTGGAGGAGAGAAAAGTGTATAGTAAAGAAAAGGCAAGTTAGTCATATAACCATACCTTGTGGTCGTGAATCAATATTGCATGTAGCAGCTGTGACCGATGTGCCTTTTTAGTAGGCAGGATGGCAAAGAAATTGCATACATGTATTGTAAGTAGCTCAACTCAATGTAAACCGCATGGATGCTAAAAATAAAGTACAGTTTGTGCCCACACTTCGAGTTCAGTTTCGACATGATCAGTTCCGTGGCGGCTAGTTAATTGCTTGTTCCAATGAAATGTGGCTTGGCCACCATATCCTTTAATTTTAAGGGAGAATTAAGAGAAGGCAACAAAATTGAAGGATAAGTTAAAGTGTGAAAGGAAAGAAGCGGGTAGAATCTTTATATATTTGCACATATTTGATTTTTTTCACAACTAATGTGTGATCTCGGAATTTTTCGTAGGACTTTAATTTTTTACAGAGAGTTGTGATCTGCATAAAGGACCATCTTTATTGTTGTCGTCTGCTGTTTCCGATGGGTCTATGTGCCGATCCACCCTCCTGGACTAGAGGGGACTTTGAAAAAAATATCTAGAAAGTTTTTTTAACCTGTCGTGCACGAACCCACGACCTTTTCGTTGAGAGTACACCTTCAGATCTGCCACCCATTCATGCCCAAAAGTCAGGATGTCTGTGACAAAAAAGAGGGATATACGTACGGCACAATGAAAAAAAACCCCTGACAACTTAACTGATAAAAAGGAAGTGTATCGTACTTGAAAGAATAATGTATTTAAATCATTTACATAGTTAAAGACTAATGCACACGATTATCCTTTTCATTTGAAAGCATACAATACCAGATCTGGTAACCTTCAGAAGATCAACGAGTTATCTCAACTGTATGTATGAAACCAAAGTTATATTTTTCATCTGCAATCTCAGCACTAAAACAACAAAAATCCAACAAAACAACAAAAAAATAACCAACAATCAAACAAAAAGTGATCGAATCTATCACTAATGACCTTAAAACCTAGATTTAGTTTTCCAAGTTTATAATAAACACTAGACTACAGTGAGAGACAATTAAGTACTCAATACTCACGGGACCTTGACTAAAAGACCCGACTTACATATAATATTTTAAAATCGACTGATGTGATTTGTGAGTTATCTCCCCCTTTGTGGTCGTGATTGGTTGAGAGAGAGAGCCGATGTCAGTTAAATTTGTTTGTTAAATCGAATTTTACCCCTCCACCATAATAACACGCGGTGATGTCAGGGTAAATTAGGAGGAAAGAACGAGATGAAAGAATATTACGACTAAGAGGGAAAGAAAGAAAAAAAGGAACCTACCAGATTAGTAGCACCCGCCAACAATTGGGACTTGTCTCACGTAAAATTAGACAGGCCCAAATCTGAGGAAGCGTAGGCCCAAATCAAAGTAGCTTCACTTCCTTAGTTCAAGTCCAACGCTTTGCATTATTGTATCAAGAGCATGTGAGAATAACATTGACGTAATACGAGTTGAAGTAATTCTAACACGGGCTCGATAGTCCAGAGGCAAGGTGACGACCTCTCAACCAAAAGTGGATCGAGCCCCGCCGACGGTTTAAACATTTTTGTAAAAAAGAATTCTACACCTCTGGTCCAGGTAGGTGGATCAACACCTAGTCCCATCAGAGACGGAAGATAAAAGAGAGTTCCGTGTGCAGATCACAACACTCTGTGCACGTTAAAGATCCCTTGCCTGTTTACCGGGCAGTCCTGGCAAAAATATTAATCCTACCGAAAATCCCGATAGCATCTTCTTAGTTGTGAATGTAATCAAATCAAATCACAAACTAACACGGGCTGAAATAATATATACTAACACGCGACCTAAAGAGAAGAAAATCAATACCCGTGTAACACTAACGCTATTGAATTACGGCTAATGAGAATCATGCATTGGAAATGAGGTGATAATGATGGCGCGTATTTCCCGTTTTCAAAAAATATGGGCAAAAGAGATGGGTATGTTTTTCATTTGTATTCTTGTTTCTTGTGGTGATACGTCTGCAGACATGTAAATTTGTTTCGTTCTCAGACGGCATAGGAACCGATTAATCTCAGTGTTAAATTTAAATACAAAAAATATCGCCCACAACAAAAACATCGAGGAATGTGTTCACAAAAAAATGTTTTCGTTTATTAAATCGGTGCCAGTATCGATAATACGTGAATTTCCAAACCTTGTCAAATATCGCCAAAAAGTTTGTTAAAATCTCGCATACTAGTACGGTAAGTACTACTAGGCCATAGGGTTGATCGTGATAACAAAAAGACATATGATTGAAAAACTTGGATTGCAAACTGACCAAACAAACAAAAAACCCGGGATGGGTCGAAGTGAAATGAATGCCGAATGCAGTATTTTAGTGTGGGTGGCAGCCCATCTATCAACTTGCCTACAGACCACTAACTTCACAGAAACAAGGATGAGATGCCAGTAGCGCCTGCCAACCACCCACCAAACAAACAAAAAAATATATAAAAAAGAAGCATACTGGTAAAACACATTTCAATCCTTTCCATCTCAACATAAAACATATCGTGGTACAGTAAGTTGCTCTCTTAGAACCGTTGACTAAAAGGGTGTGCCGATCACGGTTTTGTGTGCGTGTTTGGTTCCAGTTCGCAGGGTATGAATTATCTTATTTTGAATCTTTGTTTAGGTCTATGTCTTAAATCTGACACCAAAAGGTGATTCTCTCTCTCTCTCTCTCTCTCTCTCTCTCTCTCTCTCTCTCTCTCTCTCTCTCTCTCTCTCTCTCTCTCTCTCTCTCTCTCTCACACACACACATACACACAAACTTCGGACGAGTGCAATACGTTTGACAATTTAAAGGCATGCACTGGAAAATCCAAAACTCATTCATAAGCCCCCAAACAGGGACAGGAATGAGTAGACCTCCAACACTCTAGGCCATCGTCTTTTGTGAAGGTTACGCTAAGCAGGAGACTCTCCCGTTGTGATAAGAGACGAAGAAAACTATCCATGCATGACAGTAGCTTTCCTTTTGTGATTTAGGAATGGCGGGGAGGGCTTCTGACGGGATATTTTTAATGCTTTTGAGTTTGGGCTTTTCATTTTAGTATATGTATACATGTATTGTGTAACTGTTAAAATATATACAATCATCCTTATATCTTTGAAACTTTGCAGCGTCATGTAATAAATGTGATGTATGCACGTCTTATGGACATTTCTATAGATCGTAAACATGTAGACAAGTGATCGAACATGCACCAAACTAGCAAATCCGATGCCCCCACTCCATTAAAAAAACAACACATTATTTATACATGTATCGTGACTGAAGCATTCGGATGTGATTAAACACTACAGATGTCCGCCACTTTCCTTGTCTTTAAGAACAGCTCGACATTACATGCAAAATCAATAGCTTCCTTTGTGTTTAAGAACATAACACTACTAGCATTGTCATCATCATCATCATCATCATCGAAAGCGTGTGAAAAAGCTGCGAGCTGGACCCCCTTGCATTGTCAAAAGCTTTACTTTGTGTTTAAGAACAACATCATTACATGCATTTTCAGCTTTACTTTGTGTTTAAGAACAACATGACATTACATGCATTGTCAATAGCTTTATTTGTCAAAACATTACATGCATTTTCAATAGCTTTGTGTTTAAGAATAACATAACATTACATGCATTGTCAATAGCTTTACTTTGTGTTTAAGAACAACAGACATTACATGCATTTTCAAAAGCTTTACTTTGTGTTTAAGAATAACATAACATTACATGCATTGTCTGTAGCTTTCTTTGCGTTTAAGTGCGAGAACGACCGGTGATGCGTCTTTTCCCCTGAAACGTCGACTATTTAAAAAAATCGGCCATTTGAAAAATCTCCGAAATCTCATCTGAAAATTTTTAAGTCTCGGAAGTCTCCTCTGAAAATTCTGGTCCTTTCGACGTGTCAAAAAACCCGGAAATCCGGGAAAAACCGGAAAATCCCCACCCCTGAAATCTGATGACTGGAACAATGCCTGAATCTCAAATGTAAGTTCCAACGCCGGAAATCGAAAAATTGTAACTCGTCTCTTCCGACATTCGTCATTTCTGCCATTCGAATCGCAAATGTCCGAAAAAATGTTTTCGTTTTGTGGAAAAATGTCGGAAATGATAAAATTGTCGGCATTTCGCCTAAAGGCGGAGAAATGGAAGGTCTGAAAATTAATATATTAGATCTAGATTCTACATATTCTCGTTTTTGTCGGACGAAAGGTTACACCGAAACGTCCCGTGTTTGTTCTGTCTTTATTAGTGGAGTTGTCACTTATTGTCATATTTCGCCCACATGTATTGTATGTAGCTTTTTTTGCAAATCCGTCGAATTCGTTAAAATTACAATCAACAGCTTGTCGGAAGCTTTTCATTTAGGTTAACAACTACGACATAGATAAAGGGATGTATGAAGCTTTTCCTTTGAGATTTCAGCATCATAATATCATCGATAATATCATTGTATTCCTTTGAGATTTCAGCAACATAACATCATTGATAATATCATTATATCTTTCCAGTGTGAATAAAACAGAGAGCTAGAACTTTCTTTGTGATAATATCCCCATACCCCACCTTGCTCCCAACTTTCAATCGTGATTAAAGTCGCATCGTCCATTATTGATCATAAGCCCCCCCCCCCCCCCCCCCAATCTGTCCTTGACCTAATTGTTCTCGGAAGTTTTTGTTTTTATTAATTTAATTTGATTGATTTACCCACATCCACAACTAAGGTGATATCGGGGGTTTTGGGATGACTTTTAAAAAATTTGTCCGTACTGCTCTGTAAACAGCCAAAGGATATTTAACGTCCACAGAGTGTTGTGATCTGCACACGGGACCTCCTTATAATCGTCTGTTTCCGATGGGACTGAGGTGTCGATCCACCTACCTGGACCAGGGGGTATATTTTGCTTGGAAAAACATTGAGAAAATTGTTCAACCGTTGGCGGGGCTTGAACCCACTACCATTTGGTTGAGACCGACACCTTACCACTGGACTACCGAGTCCCAGGTTCTCGGAAGAACAAACCTTCTAAGACGTCTCTATGAATATCTATGGCAATACTACTGATTGATGTTTTTCTTCCGTAACGATTTTTAATTGTTTCAAAGACTAATAATATTGTTAACATCGTCTTTTGCGGCAACTAACTTGTCGGACATGGTCCTATTTTGTTTGTTAAAGAAGTTCCGTCTTTTGGAACGTTCCAATCATCAAAAAAACGCGCTTATACTTAGAGACTATGTTTATCATGACAGATGGTGGCTGTGCATGTGCAACAATAAGGATTGAATTGATAGCAACACGCGGCCATCGATTTCAAACACTGCATCAGACCTCAGTGAGACAATATGTTAAATCTTTTTTTTTCTAAAGCAACATTGGGGGTCATGGTACACGTACACACCCATAACGTAATTAAAAAGACCCAGCGGTTTAGAAGAGGCGATCAGTCGTCTTTTAAGTAAGAGTGTCATAAAATAGGATCACTGGGGGGGTGGACACGCACTTGATACACAGTCAAAGAACCTGTAAATCAGAAGACAAGTAAAAAACAAACAAACAAACAAACACGGAGATGGTTACATGTAGACCGAAAGATAAAGACAGATGATGTGTCCATGTATGTAGATCAGATGTTGCCTTCTTTTCAGCGCGATCGGCAAAATGTCTCGAATCCATAACACATCCCAACTCCTCTGCCCCACGTTAACAAAAACTTTCTATATATAATATTATTTCGACAAAAAGACGACCGTTTCACTTACTTTTGGGTTTATAATTTGTTGTTGGTGGGGTTTTTTAACCCTTCCCAAAATGGCAAGTACACGTTATTGTAATGTAATCTCAAAGCGGCGGAGAGTTGTTCGTCAGAACAGATAGAAATACCAACACGAGTACTCTTATATTGACGACACTGACAAAGCTTGATTATCGCGTGAAAGACCATTTAGAAGGACACGTATTCAAGGTTTTCACTTTCATGATTTTTCCTTCTTTAAAAGACAAGTCTACCCATTGATGCTGGCCTTTTCAAGTTGATTGAACAACACGTGTAAAGACAAATTAAAACCTGTCTAATGTTAGATTTTAATTTCCAACATGGTTGAGAGAAACGGCAGAACGTTTGGATTCTTGTTGGGTTGCTTCTTTCTCAGGTTATATTATAATATGTTCAGATCCAATCACCGAAATTATTTGTTGTTCCTAGCGCTTTTTGACTATGCACCTTTAACGTGCCCTAGTAATACTAATAGCTCGTGCGCCTTGAAAGAGGTCCAGATTAAGAACCCATTGTGATTTATACCATTGACCGTATTTCCATAAGACTACACTGATTGTAGGATACACATGACGAGGAGATATAAAAGTAGAAAGACGCCATGTAGAATAGATTACAACACAGACATCCTGGTAAGATATGAATACCATTAGTAGAATACAATGACGACATTTAAATGTGCTCAGAAAATGTCGTCCACCAATATGAAACAACGCACGCAATGCGTCCCGATCCTTGGCTCTCTTGGTTTGCTCATCTCAACATTTTTGATTAGCAAGAGAGCGATAAAAGAACGTATCAACCATGCTAGTTAAAAAAGGGTATTGTTAGGTCAAATCACTGTGTAAGCTAGGGTATCAGGGTGAATTGGTATCATGTTTGCAAATCTGGTCAACTCCGTAAATCCACCCAACCAATCAACACATTTTTAAAAAAAGGACTTCGTTTGTTCCAGGTCAACTCATGAATGGGTTCAGAAAGCTCATTTAAAAAAACCGCAAAGCTCCTCATATATGTGACAGATGGTTAGTGGCGTTTTGTTCTTTATATTATTGTATCGATCTAGTAAAATCATTATTTTGAAAATAGCTTTTCAGACATCATGTATTCACTGCAAAACAGTCAAAACAGCCCCTATTCCCGTCCGTCGTTTGTGCTGATGATAAGCCTAGATCTCTCTATTTTACATTTTGTATTGAATGTAAAGTGAGATTAACTTAAAAATAAGCATTATACACGACATATCATAAAAATCTAGCTTTTGATCTTTCTCTCGCTCTTGTAGTTAGTCGGAAACTCACGTTAATCTGAAGTCCTGTCAAATTCTATGAATGTATTTGTTAGATGATTGGATAAATAAAGTCTGAAAAATGCTTCATCCGAATAGAATTAGAAATCTACCTAGCTCTAGAACCAGACCCATGATGTTTGGATTAACCCCACCACAATTGATTTTGTTTACAATTATAAATGACTTGCATCATATTTCTAACACAACGTAATTTGATTATAATCACCATTTCTGTTTTTATATCTCCCAGAAATATTTTTAATGTAGCCACAATGAATAGATCTAGATTCTGTGTTGCTCCAATCCCTGCTTAAAATGCTGAAGGTAACTGTTTTTGTTTTGAAAGTGGTTACTTAACTGATTATCTGAGCATTTTATTTGCATATCTTCACAGGAACGCATATCATAAGACAGGACCCATGTTTTTGTTATTAATGTCCCAGGCAAACCTGCAAGAGAAAGAAAGAGAGAGAGAGAGAGAGAGAGAGAGAGAGAGAGAGAGAGAGAGAGAGAGAGAGAGAGAGAGAGAGAGAGAGAGAGAGAGAGAGAGAGAGAGAGAGAGAGAGAGAGAGAGAGAGAGAGAGAGAGCACAGATTATGTCAGATATCATACCAATACACTCAAACATACATGGGCATTATATTATACAGTAAAACGCACGAGAAAGGAGATACAATCCTCCAGCGGAGCCTACAAAAGATATCGACAACAAAACACATCACCGATATCACAAAAGCAACAGCCACGGAGATAATGAAATCGGGCAACGGCTGGTAAGATGACCTGCAAATGTTTAGAGACCTACAAAGCTAGTAATGAAATGGGAGATCCAGTGCGGCTAAACAACGGACACGTACACAACATGCAGCCTGTTGAGTGAGTGTTGCCTGCCCTGTCAGGCCTTGGCTTCATTACACGTAAGCGAAACGTCATCGCACAAGAGCTTCTTTCAGTATTCAGTCTTTAATGATTTCAAGCCAGAATTAGCAAATTTAAAATGTCACTGAAATAAGACAAGACAACATCGAAACGAATGCTCTATGATAAAGAAAAGGAAAGTTCTTTTAAAGGCCGTTACGGAACATAGAGCCCAAGCTTATCCCGGACTCAATAGCGTGAAGCGGAAAAGGTGATAATAATCACCGCCTAGGAGGACAGGACGCTAGTTTGACGCAGGCTTTTACTACCAAGCTGGTGTTTGTACCCATTTGCATCTGGGTTGAGTGGAGGAAACGCATGATACGTGTCTCTCCCAAAGAACACAACGTCGAACCTAGCTTTGCTGGGATTCGAACCCGCGACCTCACGATCCCCAGTCCGGCGGCCTAATAACTCAGCGATTGACGCAACAAAATGCTACATTGTACTTAGTTTTAAAAATTTACGTTTTAATATGTGTCACTGCATTGCAATACATTACAATTATATTCAATTGAGTCACGAAGGTAAAAACAAACGTTCATAAAGTTCCTTTAAATTGAATATCTCAAGGGTACTAGAGACTTCTCTCGTGTAAAGTATTTGTGAGTATTTTTGTTTAAAACAAACACACGGTGCATGTATATGGATTGCATTAAGAGACTCCATACCGACATCGTTACGAGGTCATCAACATCGCTATCATCAAAGTTTTCCCACCTTTGTCAAGAGCATATTTATAATTATATTGAATTATGCAAGGCTTTGACGTTTCGGGCACATCCTTCACAAAACATCGTCGTCGTCATCTTCTTGTCCAGTAGAACTAGATAATGTCTAGTTCTCATTATAATTCAACTTCACAGACAACGAGTCTTTCATCTCTTTAACATCTTACACCAACAAGTACCCCATCCCCATGCGAGGCAATATCCTTTTCCTCATATCATTTCGCTCTTGGAGTTGAAGGGACGATGAACCAGTCTTTAAAAGGTCAAGAGTCAAAAGGCTAGTCGACTACTGAAGAAAATAAAGGGCACAAATTCGGTGTCAAAAATACACTACGATACGCAGTAAAATTATTTTATTCTATATAGGCCTATATTCTTTTTGTTAACTTTCAGACTGCAACACCTTCTCCTGCGCGTGGATCTAGGTATGTATGATTGACACGTGTTATGATGAATATGGATTCTAATGTCACATTTATGTTTGCAGTTTTTCTCCAATTAAAAAACCATGATGTATAAATACAAATAACTTTCTGTGTACGAGTGAAAAAGGGAGAGAGAGAGAGAGAGAGAGAGAGAGAGAGAGAGAGAGAGAGAGAGAGAGAGAGAGAGAGAGAGAGAGAAAGAAAGAGAGAGAGAGAGAGAGAGAGAGAGAGAGAGAGAGAGAGAGAGAGAGAGAGAGAGAGAGAGAACAAGAGAGCGTTCTAGAGAGAGGAGGGGGGGAGTGGTTTGAATGGAAAATCATTACACTTACACATGTCCAAAGTAATCTGCGGTTCGCCTTCCATTTAATGCGCATTTGTATCTCCTTTTGAGAAATAGCCGCAAACAAGAAAGGGGGGAAGAGGGTGTGCGCTTAGAAATAAGGCGAGTGTTGGTATTATTTTAATGCATGGTTATAATAAATATTATAAATGTGTCCGAGCGACTATTTTTAGTCTCCCGATTTCTGATACAATAAAGTGCGTCCAGCCTTTTAACCGTTGGCCCTTTTCTTCTTCCACTTTAAATCCTTCCAGACTGTCCCATAATACTCCCTTTTCAAATTACTAACGTTCGTTCATGCCCCATGAGAGGCGCCAAAACCGCGAGTTAACACAGCATGTTGACATGAATGGGTGCCAAGGCACAAGAACTCTATCTTTCCCCAAGAGGACAAAAAGAAATGGACCCAATAGCAAATACTCTCCCACACACGGACACGAAACACACACACACACTGTGTGCACAGCATGTAAAGTTTCTTTTTTTCTTCTTTATCACGAAGTTCCCACGTGTCTGCCCTTTCAACGCGGATGATGCAACCAAGAGCGTACATTTCATAATACAATTTACCAGCAACCTCACGCACATATCTTTTCCAGACACAGCGTAAAGCAGATCAAACTGGATTTGGCAAATATATCAGTAGTATAAGTCTCAGTAGTCTATATAGTGCAACATTTTCACCACAATATTGAAGACATGGAACCAATATCCACAGAGCCTATAAATTGTTACACGGTAATCTTACTGCCAATTTCGTGAGGTTTTTGTCTACGAGACAGTAATCAAGAAAGAAAGGATGGGGGAGGGGGACACAGACACATATATTAATAAAGGAGAAGTTTTGATTTATTGGAATATCATATCCACATCAAGCGGTGATCTCAATATCAGGGTGAATATAAGAAACTACCAGTATTCCCCGCCAACCGAGCATGGTGAGAGAAAGGATGGGTGGGGCAGAGACAGACATATTTATAAAGGAGAAGTTCGTTTATTGGAAGAACACCATATCCATCCTATGCGGTGATCTCAATACTATACCAGGGTGAATATAAGAAACAAAGATGGCATAGCAAGATGAACGAGTGAAACGAATAATACCAGTATTGTCTGCCAACCAATTACTGAGCTTGGTGAGAGAGGATGAGGAAGGGAAGTGTTAATACAGAGGGATAAGAAGAAGGGTTACTTTGTTTCATTCAAAACGTCAACTGAAAATTTCCTACCTCTACAGAAAAAATCCTACCTAGGAAATGAAATACTCTCACGACGCCAGAAACGGAGAACAGCGTAAATATTTCCAATTTCAATGCATTATTATAAATTGTTAATTAAAATCATAAATGAATGACTTTCTAGTTAATGTTTCACTTTGAATTAATAATATTTCAGCATTGTTCTGAAGAAAAAAAAAATAATTCTGATAGCTGATAGTAGTGATGGATTTACTCCTATCCTTTCACAAAACATGTAAACAGTGCAAAAATGAAAAAAAAAAATTTTTTGATCTCCTTTCAAAAAATAGATCAAACACAAGAGTGAAAATATCCATAGCCTAAACACACGTACAAAGACTTACTCAGTCTACCGAGAAGAAAATGAGGTTTGGAAGGTTTTTTCTCTAACTCAATTCTGCCAATTATAAATCTTAGATTTTTCTGTTCTAATTTTAGCTACCACCATCCCCCCCCCCCCCCCCCACACAGTCTCTTTTTCTTTATCAGGATCAAAAACGTAAAACTAGATTCCCCTGCTGTAGCCACCTAAATATCACAGCTGTGAGACGTGGTATGACCATCTACATATCTAGTTTAATTAAAATGCCTCCATATTTGAAACATTTATAATAGAAACAGACATTTGTCCTGACAACGTTGATAAATCTATTACAAGGTATGTTGTCAACCAGTCCGGACATGTTAAGGAGCTAATTCATACAGAAAGGAGACATGCTAGTAGGCACCTGAACACCTATAATTGTATCATGCTTAAAATGGAGGAAGTAAGATGTGGTGTACTTACACACTATGCAGATTGCAAGAAAACGCTGAGCCAGAGCAGGGACCTCACAATCTGGAAAAAGTGGCTTCAAGATGTACAATGAAGCAATGAGACTGAGTGCTGCAGAACCAACAGGGCATATCAAAAGAAAGCTGATCCACATACATATGAAGGCCGGGGTAATCTCCAAAAGCTCGTTTGACATAGATATACTCTCCACCTGTCTCTGGCAGCGCTGCTCGAGTTCAGCATAACAAATAGCACAAAGGGTATTGTATAAGCCGCAAATGACCCACATAATCAGGGAAAAGCCAACTGATTTCGTGTGCATCAGAATTCGACTGGTGACACAAAAATGCCTGATCCGATAATAACGCCCACGATGATGGAGACTCCCTGAAATAATGTGATTTGCTTCTTGAGCTGGATTTTGTCACCTCCTTCAGCCATTTTGAACAGGAAGGTGTATTTTTAAGTTCTACTGAATAAATGAAGTGCTTGAACACCGGTGGTAAGATCCCCCGATTTCAAAAGCGATCTGAAAAACATAAAAGGTTTTAAAGTAACATTGGTGAATCATCTGGGTGATATTTTACAAATTTGTCTAATTAGAGAAACATTTTGTCAGTCAAAAATCAACCAATTTTCACCAAATAAACTTTAAAATTAAAATGCTAAAACTCATTCTTTGACTATCAGTTAATAAAAACGAAATTTGACAATGTTCACTTTAGGATGGGTTTTGTCAGAATCACAAGTACACAAATTATTAAATTTATAAATTAAAGGATAAATCTTAGAACGATTAGAACTAAGAACACCCACTGAAGAGGCAACAGAAAAATTGTTCATTTAAATGATTTACATAAATATAGGCCTATTGAACAAATATAACCATAAAACTGACAATAATGAGGGAAGGAAATATATCTGTTGAAAAAAATATGAAATATTCAAACTCTTCTACAGTCAAAATACTTCCTCAAGACACCCAAACTCTAATCTGAAAAGCATTATTTATATTATAACATATATGGATATACTTTTTTTTTCTCTGCTTAGTCCCATAGCTAGAAATCTACATCTAGATCCATTGAATAATGCTAGATCCTATCTAAATCAACAACAAAATGGAACAAAAATGTATTTCTTAAGCCTACAACACTGTTTGATGCAATAAATCAAAAATGTATTGTCCATTGATCTATGGGTGAATTAATTATTCAAGAAGAACGGAAGAATGGTGTGTGACAGTCGGAATAAAATTGTGACCTAGATCTATAGTCTATTATATCTAATCTAGGTGTAGCAACTACAAGCAGAGCCCTCAGCTATTGCTATGTGTTTATAAAGAGGCCAGCATTATTCGCGATTAATGATGAACAGAACATGCCACTATTCAGCATTAAGGGCAAAAGATGAAAAAATCTTGTAATAAATATTCTAATAGTTACATCTCAATAGTCCAGACTTTGATAATCCGAACGAATGAGCTGGGGACGGATTCCGGACCCAAACACCTAATTTTGGAACGTTATCACAATACAAAGAGTTTATAAATACTTCAATAATCCGAACACTCAACTGTTCACGATAGTTTGACCAGCCCGCCGACGGCGCATCATGTTCATTTTTTTTGTCTGTCTGCTCCCCAGTTCTCCTCTCTCACATAGTATAGTACATTTGTATTCTCTTTCTTTCTCAGTCTTGTGTGTGTATGTCTGTCTCTCTCCATCTCTAATTATCTTTCTCAGTCTCTCTGTCCTGTATTGTACGTACATGTATCTGTTTGCCTCCACATGTCCCTCTCTCTCTCCCATATTCTCATCAGGACTCTCTTTCTATCTCGGTGTGTGTCTGTCTCCGCCTCTGTCCCCAGTCTCTCTATTTTGTGTGTGTGTGTGCATCTGTGGGTAGGGGGAGAGACACAACTAGACCGAGATAGAAGATACGGAGAGAGAGAGAGAGAGAGAGAGAGAGAGAGAGAGAAGAGAGAGAGAAACAAAAGACCAAGAAAGAAAGATAAACACAAGACCGAGAAAGAAAAAAACACAAGACCGAGAAAGAGGAGAAAAGAAAGAGAGAGAGAGAGAGAAAGAAAGATAAAAAGAGGGAGAGAGAGAGAGAGAAGTGAGATAGGTCGAAAAAGAGACACACACACAGAAGACCAAGAAACATCGAAGGAGCACATTAATATAATATATATATTATATAGATCTACACTCGAATATCAAAATGATGTTCATTGATTGGCCGTCCGATACGATGCTAATGACGAATAGCTCTAGCATAATTTTCTATTACCCCCCCCCTTTATTTCCCTTCACTATTTGCCATTATTGCATTAACAGCAAAATCAATCTGTTATTATAATCTAGCTCTAGATTTCTAGATCAAGATATAATCTAGATTCTAGATCTAAATAGATCTAGATAAAAAAAAATTATGTCTTCCTTTAAAAATACCAAAATAAGTATTTACCATGAGTAGAATCTAGATATAGATTTTCTAGCTCTAGATATCTAAAGCTAGACGAGTAGCTCTAGACCTAGATCTAGATATATAGAGATCTAGCTCTGGATTCCTGCCTAGAGGGTTGATAACCTACAAATAAGCCCAGATTACCTGGCAAACAAAATCATAAGAGACAGAATCTAGATTTCTCTACATTATAGATATATCTATATATCAAGATCCAAGCTCTTACTCTATGATATAAATCAAGAATAATAATCTAATGGACAGACTTCATTGTCTGAAAGTCAAGTTCAGCCGATTAGGACCAGTGTCAGAAAGCGCAGACTTACCATAAAGTCAGTAGAATCAAACACCAATAATCCAATATCAAACAGATCAACTAAGATTCGAGCGACGAGCACATGGTGGTGGTTTAAACTGAATCACAATACTCCCTGAAGCAGGCCCTAGCCAACCAACCCTACCGACTGGTAACTCGCTCCACAGGCCGAAATAGTAGGCTACCACCCTACTATAACAGTCTCACAAAACTCATAGGCATAATATACGAAAGGAAGTGGTAAATGACAGACACGGTCTATCAACAATGTTTAACGGTTAGTTATGCATGGATATAAAATTGTATAATATTATCATTATTCGCATTGGGTATTATTGGCAACGTTACAGATATTGATTCCACAATGTTCAAGTTTGTAAGATTATGGTATCGGTAAAGGAGCCTGATCGCGATGAGACCTCAAGCTGTGCAGATGAAAAGCTGGCTGTGTGAAATTGCCTTTGAAACTGTCATTTAGTTTTAATTTTACTGATTAAAGATTCATATTATCCTAACATTCAGAGTTAAACGATTCAACATATATTTTGTGTGTGCAAGTTTTAGCATAATGTCTTGAAATTTTGATATCAATGCTGTTATTGCATGGTTTTCTTTATGGACTCAAGGAAAACAGTGTCTTTGAAAGACATTGTGATCGTTCCTACAATGTCATTGTCATATTCTTCGTCTTTGTTAGAATATGATTGAATAGAATAATGACAACCAAAAATATTCATTTTAATCAAAAGTTGAATGTAAAACGCAATGTTTACTGACATATAGATATGAATGCATGTTTATTGATACATTTTTTCGAAGCATTAAAGATCACAAGATCTTATGGCAACACAGTCCAAACTCCAATCCCTCCCCCTAATAAAAAAAAGACCCCAACACGCATACAAACCATATTGCAACATACGCACACAAAAAATAAGAACCAACGAAAACCCTCCATTCAAAAAAACAAAAAAAACCCATCAACAACGAAACAAACCAAACAACAACAACAACAACAACAGCACGATTAATCACAAACCGTGTGTACACATACCTTTTATTTTTACATTCTGATGAGAATTGATTGCCTTGAAAAGAGAGATGTAAATGTATTTTATGTATGGAATGTATAAAGTCATCTTAATACACATATTATATGTCTTATATTTAATCACGCCCTTACATTATGTGTGTCTTGTCGCTCTACGTCATAAGTCCCAATCTGGTTACTTCAGATTTCACAAAAAATAGGAGACATGACTCAAGTTAGATTTCTTTTTCCACCCCCCCCCACTCCTCTATCTACAGCTATCTACAGCCCACCACCACCGCCCTGCCCCTCCCCCAAATAAAAATAAAAAACGAGTACAAAAACACTAACAAATCAAATTTAAGTTCACGGCTTTCTGCAATGAGACAGCAGTATTTCAAAAACAGAAAAACTAAAAATGTCTTTGAGATAACGTTCTTGATTTTGTTTTTTGTGCTTTGCTTTTTTGGGTTGTTTTTTGTTTTGTTTTTGCTAAGTGGTTTTTTTTCTCCCGTCTGTTATTTTGTACTCAGATAAAACTTTGATGAAGATAAACGCCAAAATTCGGTTACACGGCCGAACATAGCTATGAAGAACTAAATCCCGTACAATTTTGTATTTCCTTGGCGGGTATCGATTTGAAGTTCAAATGAGACTATCGCAGGTTCTGTTTGAACCGAGCCTCATTTCCTCCAGCTGGTCACCTCCAATAACTTTGGTTGTGCTCATCGGAAAGCACCCCTTGGCTCAACATGATTTTGATTCTGGAACATTTATTATAGCTACTGAATTGTAATTCTGACTGTATGCATTTTAATAAGTTTTGTAGAGTTTTATGGTCAATAACAATTAAATTGCTGATTTTCTCTTATAGCAGTCGCAGTATTTTTAATAATATTCGCGTACAATACTTGACTTACTTCAACAGGAACAAAAACGTTTAACAACAGCACCCGTCACAACAACGACGATTCCAATGACAGCAACAACAATGACAACAACAAGCAATATCAATACTGCACCTCCTCTTCCTACTTTTCTTCTTTTTCCCTTACTCCGTCTTCTTTTCCACTTTCTGATCCTCCCCTTTCACCCTCCTGCTCCTATTGCTACTACATTTACTACTACTACTACTACTACTACTACTACTACTACTACTACTACTACTACTACTACTATTACTACTACTACTACTACTACTACTACTACTACTACTACTACTACTACTACTACTACTGCTACCACTAGTACTACTTCTACTACTGTTACTACTATTAGTAAGGAGGAAATACGAAATTGAATATGAAGGCCTAATAGAGACAGTACAAAGATGGACAAGTTTCGGGCAAAACCGCCCTTCCTCAGTCACACAGTAACGATAGAAGAATGATTTAGTGGTCGTGGGTGACACTATATGGCGCCAAAAGGTGGCCAGTCATGTGATGACCCATTACGTAGATTCCATGAGTAAGCCTCATAACAACATAAACCAAATGTATATATGAAGAGCCTAGTGCTACAAGTACTTAAGTCACAAAATGTCCAACGATAGAAAAGGGACTTAGAAATGTGTGCAGGACAGTAAAATCAGAGATTTAACTCATTACCCCAATGCACCTAATATAGTTTAATGGTGGTTCTTGAGGTACTCACTAGGGTAATATAAGGTCTCTAGTCCATTTATGAAAAAATATATATGACTAAAATAAACTTTCGGACTTAAGTAATTTTATTCACAGCATGGACTTAGGTACTTTTAGTAATAAAAACATAAGAAAGTCAAAAAAAAAAAAGGAAAAACTAAAAGAAGGAAATAAGGGAATGAGGTAAAGCCGCCAACGAGCAGAGACAGACAGACAAATGGAGAGAGAGAGAGAGAGAGAGAGAGAGAGAGAGAGAGAGAGAGAGAGAGAGAGAGAGAGAGAGAGAGAGAGAGAGAGAGAGAGAGAGAGAGAGAGAGAGAGGGGGGGGAGGGGAGAGATAGATAGAGATAGATAGATAGATAGAGAGAAGATAGATAGATAGATAGATAGATATATAGATAGATAGATAGATAGAGAGAGAGAGAGAGAGAGAGAGAGAGAGAGAGAGAGAGAGAGAGAGAGAGAGAGAGAGAGAGAGAGAGAGAGAGAGAGAGAGAGAGAGAGAGAGAGAGAGAGAGAGAGAGAGAGAGAGAGAGAAGGTTTTATAATTAAAAAATTGGAATAGAAGGCCTACCGTTCACACCTATCTGTGTAACGTAAGTGTCGATCATAATCGTGCTTGATTTCATTCAGGGTGTAACACGCTTGTATTCTAATAAGTAAATCAACGACTTACCCTTGTGGCGTTTTAAAAAAACAAAAATAAAACTGAATAACCAAAAATAATGAAGAAAACTACATGCATTACAGATAGTGAGTTTTTCGTGTCATATTGAATGAGACAATCAATGGGATTATGTATAAGGATGAGGAGAAGACACATGCAAAATGGGAACACGTGTGCTATGCTGACCATGAACATGTGCTAATAAAACATGTAATGGCATCAATCGAATTTAAAACATTAAAAAAAGCTAAAAGAAAAAGAAAAACAAAAAGATTATGTACATGTACCTGGTGATGAATACGGACATGAAATAAGTGTTGAAACCCCTCGTCTAGTTCCTACGAGACTTCAATATATATTTCATGTCCTTATTCACCATTTTCGACACACTCCTCGCCTCACTATTTGTACTTACACTTCTCCTACAATACCAGTAATCCCAAATGCAGAAAAAGAATTGTGTGACCGGGAGGTTACTGAAGAAGAAGTTTTAGATGCTTTAAATAGCATGAAGAATGGCTCTGTGCCAGGAATTGACCGCCTTCCTATTGAATTCTACAAGTTATTTTGACAGCATATCAAAGATCCTCTGCTAGAATCATTCCAATACAGCTTCAAAAAGGGTTCACTATCAGGGTCTCAAAAACTGGGAATCATAAGCTTACTACACAAAGGAAAAGATAGGACAGAGCTCTATCATTGGAGGCCAATCACCTTTTCAAATACCGATTATAAGATAATCGCCAAAGTATTCGCCAAAAGGCTGGCGTCCGTAGTAGACAAAATCGTGCACATAGACCAGAAAGGTTTCATACCAGGTAGACATATCACTGATATGATTCGGGACACTGACGACATCTTGGAAACAAAGAATATGACAGATAATCAATATATACTTGTCTCTCTGGATTTTAGGAAAGCTTTTGATACTATGTCGATTCCTTTTCTTTTGGAATCAATTAAAACATTTGGATTTGGAGATGATTTTATGAAATGGATGAAGGTTTTGCTTCATGGAAGAACAGCTTCTGTTAAATATGCAGGTTTTATCTCGGAAGAATTTAATGTAGAAAGAGGTGTGAGGCAAGGGCTTCCAATATCTCCACTCTTGTTTACTGTGGCTGTAGAGCATCTCGCCATAAGCATTAGACAAAATAAAAACATAAACCGCATAAGCCCTGTCGAGGGAATAGAACCAATAAAAATAAAACAATATGCGGATGATATGTCACAATTTGCCAAAGGCATTGATGATCTCAAGAATGCATGAGATCAAGTTGAAATATTCTCAAAACTGTCTGGACTGAAACTCAATAAAGAAAAATCGTTAGCTATGCCATTAAATTTTATCAATCCATTTCCTTGCATAATGCACGGAATAAACACAGTAAAGGAAATAAAAATACTAGATATATTCTTTAGAAACAATGAACCCGCAATAAGCATTGCAAAAAAATTGGGATAAAAGAATTAACACAATTAAATGTATATTGACGCAGTGGGCAAAAAGAAATCTGTCAAGAACGGGTAAAATTCAGACACTTAAAATGTTCGCAGTCAGTTAACCTATGAGTAACAGCTTTTGGAGCAAATGTTTCTCTGAAACAGTTTCAAGGTATGCCCCTTATTCGCAATGAATCTTGGCTTCGGGTACTAAAGACATGGACAAAACATAATTTCGACAAGAGATATAAAGAAAAAGAAGCTAATATTTTCCTCCAACCTTTATTTAAAAATAATAATGTAACTCACGCTGGAAAGGTTTTGCCTGTGCAATGTCTTATAGTTAAAGGGTTAAAAACATCAAAAATATTTGCAATGGCGGAGCAATAATAGATTTTGAACAGTTCAGTCAAAAATATGGTAATTATCCACGGGGAGTATTAGATTATCGGCTAATATACAATTCGCTACCAAAACATAGACTTCAACACGAAGCTATGACGATAAGCCATAAGCAATTCCTTTTTAGAAGTGAACCAGTTGGATAAATTGGAAGAAAGGGATCCCTAAAACTGATTAAAGGAACCGAAAGATCACACACAGAAAATCAGTGGCTCCGAAGGTTTGACGTTCATATCACAGATAAATATTGGAATTTAGGATGCGTTGAGATAAAAGAAATAAGATTGAGAGGATTGCAGTGGAAAATACTGAATAATATTTATCCAACAAATATTGTACTACACAAAGTGGGAATTCGCAACTCCCCACATTGTTCGTATTGTTCAGAAATGGATTATATAAAACATTTCTTTGTAGACTGCTCGAAAACAACAAATCCATAGAAGACCATTAAAGATAGACTTTGTATGAAATTAGGTAAACGAATTGTTCTAAAAAGGACATATTACTTGGATTAACATTTGCAATTGGAATTTGTCAAACTGAAATTCAGGATATGAATAGAATGTTATCGATAGCTAAAATGGCAGTGTCGATGTACAAATATGAAGAAAGGGGAAAATGTAATTGGGATATTCAATTTCAACGCAAAATTAAGAAACATTGATATCTAACCTCATATTTTCGTCAGCTGTTTTTTTTCTTTCTGTTTTCATTTTTCGTTTAAAGATGGGTTGGGGGATGAGGGGGGGGGAGGGAGGGGTTAATATTCGGATGTTTCGTCTCGGGTATTTCACTTCATCTTTTTTTATTTTATCTTTACATTCTTTTAATGTTATCTTGTTTTTGTTTTCATGTTTATAGTTGGCTTTTGTTTTGAAATAATGAATTCAATAAAATAAGGAGAAAAAGAAAACAAGAAAAGCAATGATGAATGGAAGCGTAACAGACCACATAGGCTACCCCAAAATGGCCATTACTATATTTCATCACTATCCTAAGTTCATTTAACAGTCAAGAGAAAGGGACAGAGAGAGAGAGAGAGAGAGAGAGAGAGAGAGAGAGAGAGAGAGAGAGAGAGAGAGAGAGAGAGAGAGAGAGAGAGAGAGAGAGAGAGAGAGAGAGAGAGAGAGAGAGAGAGAGAGAGAGAGAGAGAGAGAGAGACAGAGAGACAGAGGAGAGAGAGAGACAGAGAGAGAGACAGAGAGAGAGAGAGACAGAGAGAGAGAGAGAGAGAGAGAGAGAGAGAGAGAGAGAGAGAGAGAGAGAGAGAGAGAGAGAGAGAGAGAGAGAGAGAGGAGAAGAGGCGGGCAAGAGAGGCTAAGGAGGAAGCTAGGTAGATAGATAGGCAGAGGAAAAAAAAAACAAAGATATAATATAGTTTGGTTGAAATGGGACTAGATAACAAATCTGCAAAAGTCTCATAGGCGTTCATCTTCCAATCTGAGCGGAAAAAGAAATTTAAAAAAAATAAATTTTTTTAAACAAGAGACCTTAATTTTTTGAAAATGTGTATTTTGCGTTGCATTCACCAATGTCGTAACAAATCAGAAGAAATCACTGAAGTATCAATAAATTAAATCAAAGGTATTGTGGTCAAATGACTCCTTGCTCTGCATAAGGCAATCGTGATATCGAGTGGTGAAATCAATGAAACAATTAAGCTAGTAGTAGGAAGTAGTAGTAGTAGTAGTAGTAGTAGTAGTAGTAGTAAAAGTAGTAATGAAAATATGATAGTAGTGGTAGTGAAGGGATAATATGATGGTGATTGCTGCTGAAGACATTGATGATGATGAAATAACGATGGTGAGTATGGAGGTGGTGTAGAATTATTTGATGATGGTAGTGGTGGTGGTGGTGATAGGAGCAATGATGATGATGTTAATGATTAATTCAAAATGGGAAACTAAGAAAAGAAATCAAGGTGCCAGAGAATCCAAAAACAATGATGATGGGGGTAATGGAGAAGGATGAATATAAAAAATGGGGATGATCTAGGAAAGGCAATTGAAGATGGTAAATGAATCATGAATGATGATGTGAATGCTGAAATCAAATGATTTTTGATGGCAGTAATAAGCAACACAGTTTAGGGTTGTGTCATACTCTTCGTCAATGGTTATGACAGTGAAACCTAATGACCTTAGACAGTAGAGAATAATTGTAGAGTACAGGCAGCTGAAATGAAATATCTAAGAAGAGCAGTAGGGAAAACTAAAAGAGCCAAAATCAGACAACACAACAATAAGAGATCAAACCAAAATGCAGATGGCATATAAACCAAGAAATAAATCAATCCATTGAAATGGTTTGGGCATGTAAACAGAATGAATGATAATATAATACCTAAATCAGTATACAGTGCAATGGTCGTGGGGGCGTTTTCCCTTGAGCCCAAGATAATAGACCAAAATGCAGACCTCGGAAAAAAGTGAGAAGATAAAAGAGGCATTGAAGCAAAGAAATTTAACTCTTTTTGGAAGGAAACAAAATATATATGGACAGGGCAGCCTGGAGAAAGATCATTTTCGGTTATTGCATCGCAGACTTCAGATCTAAACCCATACACATCGGAAGGTGGAATGGGAGCCGATAAAGAAATTGAAGAAAGAAAGAAAAAAAAAAGAAAGTTTGTTTCTCAGTCATGAGTCAATTGGGGATTGTACTTTTCAAACAGAGACAGATGATCCTGACCTACCTGACCTATGGTTCGTCTGCTAGAGTGTCGTCTGACTCTTGTGCGCTTACAATGCTCCAGGGCGATCTGCCCTGTAAAGTTTCGAAACTAGGCATTTCCATTCTGTTCTATCTTTAGCAATCTGACGTAAATGCTCGAGGTATGAAAGGGTGTTATGCTTTTGTTATACCAGACTGTGTTGAACGTCTTTTAAGGGTTTGTCTAGTGGACATGTTTTTGGTCTCCCTTTACGTTTCGTCGCTTCTTAATAGAAAAAATATCTGATCATTGCTTGTTTTGGCTGGTGTGTTGGGATCTTCTGTTAGAATGTCTCATAACAGTCTCCATCTAGTATAGCGAGGGCAATTGATGGTTTGTTTTGCTGTAACAACATTTGTTTGTGATTTTTGTGAGATATTTGATATTGAGGATATTTCTTAACTGTTTCTATCTATATGTCTGTCGGTGGAATATGTTGAGTTTTTGTTCTTCTTGTTGGGTAAGTGCTCAGGTTCAACAGTTGTATAAAAGGACAGATTTGGCAAGAGCTCGGTATAGTTTAAGCCTCGTCTGTTGTTGGTGGGTTTTTAAAAATAATCATTTTGTCACTTCTAATCCAGACTATAGTCAATTTATGATGTGCTGTATTTAGCAATTTTAGTGTTTTCTTCAACCTTATGTCTTCGTTACGTTATCGTAGGGAATTTACTTTCTTTGCCTTTTTTAATGCTCGTTATCGCTTCCTTGAGTACTTGTAAATTTGGTTTTACTAGTATTTACCAGAAAGGTTTACGTCTGCAATCTATTTCTTCCACGTCTCTGAAGCCTGATATCGCATAGGATCTTTTGTAGATGACACGAAGTCTGTTGGACGTCATCTGCTCGGCGCATATGCAAATATTCACAATCATCGATGCTGTTTTGTGGCTGTTGTCTGATGCCTCTAAGAGCGTTTCCTAAATAGATTACAAAGAGCACTGGACTGTCTCCTTGAGGTGCTCCAATATTTGAGTTGAAGTTATCAGTTCTCCCAATGAATTTTCCAGTTTGATTGAATTATCTGTGTTACTGAGAAGATACATGATTGTGAGTAGTTCATCGTCCTTTATAATGTCTTAATTTCTTTCCTCTTCTCAGTTGTTTTCCATGTGTCATTTGATAGCCATTCTTTCCTTTTGTGTCTTTTTGTTCCTAAGTATGTTTTAACTGTCTCTAAGTAGGCATGTTTGATAGTGTTCCATCTGCTGTTGATTTCACTTCCATGACATGGTTTGTCATCATCCATATCAGTCAGCACCTGAAATCTATTTTTCAAGCTTATCATAAAAGTTTTGGCTGTATTACTACTATTAGGATCTTTAAGTTTGTCCATTTCGTATCGTTCTCTGCCTTTTCTTGTTGTATTTGCTTTTCTCAGTTTGATTTTTAGATTTGCAATTACCAGATGGTGGTCATTTCCAACGTTATCTCCTCTTGTTACTTTCACACCAAGAAGGAATCTTCTCCATGTTCCATTTATGAGAAGTTGATCGAACTGGTTTCTATCCTATCTTTTCTATTTGGTGAACACCATGTAGGCTTATGAATCTCCTTATGAGGAAACAAAGTTCCACCAATAACAAAATCGTTAGTATCTCTCCAGTATCTCTGTCTGGTTCTTTGGTGGTGTCTCTGTCTATTTGTTTCTCTGTCTCTTCCCAGTCTGTGTTTCTCTCTTTATCTCCATCCCTCGCTATCCCTTGTCTTTCTGTTTCTGGCTCTGTCTTTCTCTGCTCTGCCTCCGTCTCTTGTTACGGTCTGCTTGTCTGTTTATCTCTATCTGTCTGTCTTCCTGTCCGTATCTCTCTCTCTCTCTCTCTCTCTTCTCTCTTTATCTCCATCCCCCTCTCTTTCTCTCTCTCTCTCTCTCTCTCTCTCTCTCTCTTGTCTCTCTATCTCTCTCCAAACTCTCTCTCTCTCTCTCTCTCTCTCTCTCTCTCTCTCTCTCTCTCTCTCTCTCTCTCTCTCTCTCTCTCTCTCTTCTCTCCAAGCTCAAATTCAAAGTCAGTGATGTTCTGGTATGCTAGAGAAGGGCATAATTGGTGATTTATTCCGTTTATGTAGTAACAATACTAATTATACATATCTTACCATGAAATAATAATTCTCCGCCGAAATAGCATCACAGCCCCTCCATCTCTCCCCAAAAACAACAACAACCACAAACGAAAACAAAAAACAACAACAACAAACAAACAAACAAAAACATAATAACACAAAAACAATGCACACACAGAAAATGTATCGAAAACGCGACTGAAAGCAAGAAAAAAAAAGGATAAAATATCACGTCATTTCTGTTTCCTGATTGGTGACTTACATATTTGTTTTGTTTGGTGTCCATTGCAATCCGTGCCACCACACGCAATAATTACAGGGTGAATTAAGAGGAAACAATGAAATGAAAGACATGTGAAAACGAGAAAGAAAAGCTGTAGGACCTACCAGTCCTGCCTGCCTACCGCCCATGATGATTTGCAATTTTGTTTCACTTCAGCTGAGTTGATTACGGAAAAAATACCCCAGTAAAACAAAATATACCCAAAAACAAAAATGCATGTAGATCTACAGCAATCGTAAATGGATTCAAATTTTCATCCTCTCTCTCTCTCTCTCTCTCTCTCTCTCTCTCTCTCTCTCTCTCTCTCTCTCTCTCTCTCTCTCTCTCTCGCTCTCTCTCTCTCTCTCTCTCTCTCTCTCTCTCTCTTGATTGATTGAATCGTTCATTTTTAAAATCCCTTTTTAACTTTTCCAATAGATTTTTTATTAAGTTTCTGCCTAGTCGGTCATACTAAAAAAAAATCATCAAATTCATTTCAATGTTTAAAGGAATGGACAATAGAGTCAAAGAGATAAATGGAACTATCACTTCAACATACACGTTGTAAAATGTACGTCATGTATGTGTACAGTATAACCAGTGATCTTGTCAGTTTTGAAAAGATGCCGAATTACGGAATCCGTTTCTGAGGTTCTGATGGAAATATTATGTTTTCTGTATTCTAAGGAGTATATTTTGTTTGATTAAAATCTACATCGTACGTCAGATGTATGCGACAATGTTGTTAGGTTGGATTAAGAGGAAGCAGCAAAGCGAAAGACGAGTAGTAAGAGTGAAAGGAGCGGCGCCCGCACACCCATCCGCCCTAACAACAAATATATAATATCTCAGTTTAAAAAAAGGAAAATCGACGTGAATTCATTTGTTTGATTGGACATTACCCCATGCATCGTATGCGGTGATCTCAGGGTGAATTGAGAGGAAACAGCAAGATGAAAGAAACACGTGACAGCGTGAAAGAAAAGAAGTAAGACCTACGAGTAGCGCCCGCCAACCGCACATGACCGCCGTGAAAGTGAAAGTGGGCGTATATTCACACAAATACTATAGTAGATATGTACTTTGTACTTTAAAATTCTTTCAACACGAAAACAATAAAAGAGAAATACGTGTATCTCATCCAGTCAAAACATCTCTTTTCCTCAATAGACGAACAAACACAACAAAGACACCCACCACCAACAAGAACAACAACAACTACATCACACTTCCCCACAATCCTCCTTTTCACCTCAACTACTGTTTTCTGTGTAATTACCTGTCGACCATATGCAATGATCTCAGGTTTAATTAACTGAAAACAGCAAGATAAAAAAAGACATGTGAAAGAGTGCAAAGAAAGAAGTTGAACCCACCAGGAGCGCCGGATAGCCGCGTACAGAACAACTACAAAAATATATACGAGAAAATCAAATGTGATAAAAACGATAGTTTTCAAAGAACACAAAGCTTACATTAATGAGCATTGCCATTTACTCAATTCAATTTAACACATTGGATTTAAAAATACATATCATAATATATTCCTGGTTTACCTTGAGAAAGATTATTTGGAAACGCTGCAAAAACTAACCATTGTAAATATTGACATGACTTCAATTGTTTATCATTCAAAACTTCACATTGCAAGTTGTTCAAGAAACTTCACCGGAACTTCACATTGCAAGTTGTTCAAGAGACTGCACCAGAACTTCACATTGCAAGTTGCTCAAGAGGCTGTACCAAAAGCTCACCAACACAAACATTGGGTGGTTGCGACAGGGCGTAAATGACACTGTTGGCGACGTCTACGTCTCTCAGAAGTTTCACATTTTTGTTTAGGCCAGTGTTATACTTGTCAGCCTGGAAATGAAAGCAGATGGGTTAAAATACATTTGGTCTGCCCGCCTTTAAGACCGAGCTAAGCAAGGCCTTAAAGGAGGTGTAGGCAAACATCTAATAAAGGGATGTAATTGTATTATTATAATATCACACCGATATGACCAAAAGGAGAACATCATTAATTCATATATCTGTTTTAAATTTATATATATTATAAAGATACATATTTTAAAAATTATTTTTTATTAATTTTTTTCATTCTTTTTTTTTATTTATATAGATCTTTTTTTCATTTTTTATTTTTAAAATTTAGATCTAGGTCTATTTATTTATGTATATATTATTATTATTATTTTTAATTAATTTTGTTGTTGTTGTTGGTTTTCTAGCTTTCAATAACAGCATCCATCTCATGAAATGGTTGTGCCAGATCAAGATCCGACAAGCAGTGACGGATACGGAAATGAGATATGTGTCCAGAGCTAGGGTGTAGATCTATCTTATGTTATTACCTAACATTGCAGCTTTGCTCACTAATGAGTTGTTGTTTTTCTCTCTCCAACAAATACGGCCATTAATATGTGCACGTTGCAGTTAAAAGTGAACACCAAAACATGACCTCCCACTTTACCTCTTTATCACATGAATAGTTGGTGCCTTCTGTCAGAACCCATCCTGGCTGGATTGTCGTTATCTTAATGCCGTATTCGGCAACTTCCAGTCGTAATGCTTGCGACATTCCTTCAACAAAGAACTTGGTTCCACAGTATACAGCAACCCCTTTTTCTGCCTAAATGAACAGGTAGAAACGAGCAGGTAAAAATCTAATTATAGGGTTTTAAAATTTGATTTGATTTGATTTGATTTATTTTACCCACATCCAATAAAGTGATCTCGGGGGTTTTGGGTCGGATTTAAAAAAAAAAAATATTTGTTTTGCCCGGACTGCCTTGTAAACAGCCAAGGGATCTTTAACGTGCACAGAGTGTTGTGATCTGCACATGGGACCTCCTTTTTTATCGTACGTCTCCGATAGGACTAGGTGTCGATCCGCCTACCCGGACCAGGGGGAGAGGGTGGGGGAAGTATATTTTACTAGAAAAAAACAATCTTAACGCACAATGCCTATACGAGAATGAAGTTAATGAATGAAAAAAAAATTCGTATCATATTTGACTTCTAACGTAAACAAAATTAAAACAGGCAAATTTAGGAGATAATATCAAGGTACTATAGAGATTGCCAATTACAATTATATAGTGTATCCATAATGCTTTTGAAATGCATTAATTTATTTAAGAAAAGAAAACCCCAACAAGAATAATAAATGTCATTCAAAGCTCTTTGGGAAAAAACAACTGTGGCTCACAATTGGACCAAAATAGGTAGATAGTTTTTTCTCCACTTCAAATAGTGTGTATACACAAAATAAATTTAACAGGTTTCCGTGAGGATAGAACGAAGGGGCACAACCATGACCCACCAACAAAAGCAATCACGACTTAGCTCCTCTTTTCCAGATCTGAAAAGCTTTGGCTTTTGAGCTCGAGTTAACAGCGTTGTTTTGTATAGAAATAAATGTGACCATACAGGCTAGTAAATTGCCATCTTTAAACAAATAGGATTCATTTGCCTGGTAACACAAGGTTGAAAGAAATCTAACATAATTAAAGTCTCTACTGGTGGTTTGCATCCCAGATCAGACGTTTGAGTAAAAGAATATCCCTTTGAGGCGTAGGGCCCTGGACGAAGGGGGCGAAGCTCATCTCATTGTGTCTATCGTTTTTGCGGGGGTTTTCGTCTTCTGAAGACTCTCTGTCTTTAGCTCCCATCGAGTTTCCTTCTACTTAATATGGGGGTTTCTTCGGAGCTAGGCATAATTTCAATGGAGCTAGTTTCTATCGAATTGTCAATCTCTCATTATCGACCCTGATATTATTGACATCCGAGTTTCAATCGAATTGTCAATCTCTCATTATCGACCCTGATATTATTCACAACCGAGTTTCAATCGAGTTGTCAATCTCTCATTATGGACCCTGATATTATTCCCAACCGAGTTTCAATTGAGTTGTCAATCTCTCATTATCGACCCGGATATTATTCCCAACCGAGTTTCAATCGAGTTGTCGATCTCGCATTATCGACCCTGATTTTAGTCACAACCGAGTTTCAATCGAATTGTCAATCTCGCATTATCGACCCTGATATTAGTCACAACCGAGTTTGAGTCGAATTGTCAATCTCGCATTATCGACCCTGATATTAGTCACAACCGAGTTTCAATCGAATTGTCAATCTCGCATTATCGACCCTGATATTAGTCACAACCGAGTTTCAATCGAATTGTCAATCTCGCATTATCGACCCTGATATAAGTCACAACTGAGTTTCAATCGAGTTGTCAATCTCTCATTATCGACCCTGATATTTTTCCCAACCGAGTTTCAATCGAGTTGTCAATCTCTCATTATCGACCCAGATATTATTCCCAACCGAGTTTCAATCTTGTTGTCAATCTCTCATTATCGACCCTGATATTATTCCCAACCGAGTTTCAATCGAGTTGTCGATCTCGCATTATCGATCCTGATTTTAGTCACAACCGAGTTTCAATCGAATTGTCAATCTCGCATTATCGACCCTGATATTAGTCACAACCGAGTTTCAGTCGAATTGTCAATCTCGCATTATCGACCCTGATATTAGTCCCAATCGAGTTTCAATCGGGATTAAGTGCTTCGTTAATAAGATATATTATGCACTGTTCCACGATATACCCAGATGTAACTTTTGTGTTTAAGTGCTTCGTTAATAAGAGATATTATGCACTGTTCCACAATATACCCAGATGTAACTTTTGTGTTTAAGTGCTTCGTTAATAAGATATATTATGCACTGTTCCACGATATACCCAGATGTAACTTTTGGATGGTTTGTGCGTAACACTTTAAAAGGGGGGAAAGAAGTAAATGAGCTGGAAAAAATCTCTCTACCGATGCAAACACTGCAAGACTGACTTGCTAAGGGGTGATTCAATTCAATTCAATTCAATTGAAGAAGATGACGCGTAATGGATGGTGTTATCACTCTTATCATTGCCTGGTTTTAGTCCCCCCCCAAATAATAATAATAAGGATTTCGAGGTTGCTAGGTTACACACCACAACAAGTTATATCGGGTACAGACGAAAAAACTTAAATGTTCTATGAAGTCCCACTGCAGATTAAAATCAGTTATCGGTTTCATAGGCATTGCGTTAATTTTCACATAAAGTTACTCGGTTGAATCCAAATAATCACTGCTTAAGTCGTACATAAGAAAGTAATCATTATGAACTAATTCTAAACAATCTGTCGTACGCTTGTGTAGGGTATATTTAAAAACAATCATCTTGTTGAAGTATTATAGGATGTATTGAGAAAAAGAAACCCCATAGTTGGAAGAATACGAAATTGATCAACTAACCATTCATTTGAACATTTTTTGAAAAAAAAAGCATGAACAAATAATAAAGTTCCTTAAAGGCCCTTAAGGTCCATAGAGCCGGAGCTTATCCCGGTTTCTATAGCGTGAAGCGGAACAAATGACAATAATCACCTCCTGACCAGGACGCTAGTATGACGCAGATTGTTTACTCCCAAGCTAGTGTTTGTACCCGTTTGCACCTGGGTAGAGTGGCAAAATGTGTGTTGATGAACACAACGTCGGACCTGGCTTTCCTAGGATTCGAACTCGGGACCTCATGGTCCTCAGTCCGGAAGCGTAACCGCCACTGTATAAACAGACACACAAGGCTAAGAGATTAAAATTTACAGATCTTTCAGGAATATCATTTACACTTACCAGTTTCCCGTTCTCGGAAGAAATGTTAACAATGTGACCAGTACGTCGCTCAACCATGCTGCCTAAAACAGCTCCAATACCATTCACGACGCCCTGAGAAATCAAGAAATCTATTTTCAGTCACAACAATATGATGACAAATGTATCATCATTACACGATAATAATATCTACAACATTTCAGTCTCACAGAAAAAGAATTCAACCCAAAAATGATAATGTTGGTCTAGACATCAGATCTATCGTATATTATTGCATGACGACGGACCTTGCAATTGACATCGATGACTTTATCCCATTCATCCTCCAGTAAGTTTTTCATCAATGTCACGGGATAACAGCCGGCATTGTTGACCAGGATATCCACGGGGCCCAGAGCTTTCTCAGTCTCTGCAACCAGGTTTTTGACCTTTAAAGAAACAAACAAACCAAGAGATAGATGCAGTAAGGATTAGCTGGCTAAACTTATACTAATCTGACAACAATATGAAATGCTTTCTATCAAATGTATTTAGATTTTCTTTTCTTTGGCCTTCTTTGTTGTTGTCGTTGTTGCTGTTGTTTTTATTTATGTTATGTTTGTTTATTTGGTAGACTTTGTTTTCATTTGATTTTGTTAATAAGCAAAGCTATTTAATTTATTAGCCCTTTCTAATGCCATTCGACATTGAAGAGTCCACAATTGCCATTGTTATGATCAAGAGATGAAGGTTTCTTATTGTATATAATATATTATTTTTGACACCTCATTTCCTTATTGAACGTCAAGTTGTGTGCCTTCCCTTCCACACCGATATATATTTTCCTACTTTAAAGAAGATGATGACTGGGTAGTCCAGAGATGTGTCGGCCTCTCAACCCAAAGGTCACGGGTTCAAGCTCCAAGGACGGTGAAAAATGTTCTCGTGCTTTTTTCGAGTAAAATTGACACCCCCCCCCCCAACCTCTGGTTCAGATAGGTGGATCGACACCTAGTCCCATCAGAATGGGACGATAAAAAGGGGTCATGTGTGCAGATCACTAAACTCTGTGCACGTTTAAGATCCCTTGGTTGATTACAAGGTAGTCTGGGGGAAAATTAAAAACCCTACCAAAAACCCCCGCGGTCACTTTGGTTGTGGATGTTGGCAAATCAAATTAAATCAAATCAAATCAAATCATATCAAATCAAATCAAAATCACTGTTCATTAAAAACAACATATTTTGAGATCTCGATTGAATTCAGAAGAAAAAAAAAAAAAAACCCCGTATAAGTGATCGAATTGCGGTGCCTTTGTTTTTTTCTTTCTTTCTTTATCAGTTGCCATTCTACCTTTCGGTGTATGGGTTCCGATGCCCGAGATGATATTTCTCCAGGATGCCCTGTCCTGGCCTTTTCTGTTTCCTTCCAAAAATGTTAAATTTCTATTCTTCAATGCCTCTTTTATATATTCTTCACACTTTCTCCGAGGTCTGTCTTTTGGTCTTTTACCTTGGGCTTTAGCACTGTATACTGATTTCGCTATTCTATTGTCAGTCATTCTGTTTCCATGCCCAAACAATCTCAATTGATTTATTTCTCTCTTAGTTTTTATGCTATCTGCTTTGGTTTGATCTCTTATTGCTGTGTTTCTGATTTTGTCTCTTTTAGTTTTCCCTACTACTCTTCTTAGATATTTCATTTCGGCTGCCTGTACTCTACTGTATTCTCTAATGTCTAAGGTCAAGGTTTCACTGCCATAGAGGAGAGTATGACAATAAACTGTATTGTATACTGCCATTTTGGTTTTTGTTGACAATTCTTGTTTACCTACAAATGCCTTTCCTAGAGGGTTATATATTGCACTTGCCTTTTGATTCTCTGGCTGATTTCTTCTCTTAGTTTTCCTTCAGAGTTAATCAATACTCCTAGGTAATTGTAGATTTGAACTTGTTCTAAATTCTCCCTGCCCAATTTAAGATTTTGTGTTTTAGCTTCCCTAGAAACTAACATTGTTTTGGTTTTCTTTGCATTTACTCTCATTCTCCTTTTATTTAGTTCATTGTTCACAATGTTGATATTCGACTGAAGGTCATTTCCTTATTTTCCAAACAGAACTAAATCATCGGCAAATGAAAGCATTCATACATTTACTGGTTTCAGCTTCCACATACCTACATTTATTTTCTTCATTTTTGAGGATGCCTTTGAGACTGAATCCATACATGTGATAAACAAAAGAGGACTTAGGACACAACCCTGTCTTACTCCTATATCTAAATCAAATTCTGCAGATATGTTTCGAGCTACTCTAACTGTACATGTTGGTTTATTGTAAAAACTTTTAACGGCTTGATTTAAATTTTGCTCTACATTGTGTTTTTTTAAGGAGTTCCATAGTTCGTCCCTCCTCACAGTGTCAAACGCCTTTTTCTAAATCTATAAAACACAGGTGCAAGTCAATGTTTCTCTCAAGGAATTTTCTATTATTTGTCTAATTGTGAATATGTGGTCTTGTACACTTCTTCCTGGTCTAAATCAACTCTGTTGCTCTTTAAGCTGATCCTCAACCATTTTCCTTAATCTCATTTCCAGTATCCTGGCTTATACTTTTCCTGGTGCGGTAAGTAGTGATATCCCTCTAAAGTTTGAGAATTCCATAGTTGATCCTTTCTTATGTATTGGTACTACCGTTACCTTCTTCCAGTCGTCTGGCACCTGTTTTGACTTCCATGCTTGTTGGCATATTGCATGTAGTAGTTTGTCTGCCTCTCTCCCTTGCTTTTCTGGATAAACTTGGCCTGCTCCTGGGCCTTTCCGACTTCCCCTTTTCTTATAACTGTTTGAATTTCTTCCATTGATATATCTACATCTTCAGCTGTCTCCTCTGGATACTCTTACTAATTGACATTTACTCCTTGTTTCATATGTTCTGGGGGATTATGTAATTGTTGGAAATACTTTCTCCACGCTTCCATGATTTGGCTGTCTTCTTTCATTATTTCTCCTTTGGTATTCTTAATTTGTCATATTGGGCTTGCTTCGGTTTTTCTCATGCTCTTCATTGTCCCCAGAATAGCTTTCGATTTCTTTGATAGCTTTCTTTAAGTCTTTGTCCAAAATCTTCCCATTGCTCCTGTTTTGCTTTCTTCACTTCCTCTTTGGCGATAGTTATTTTATTCACGTAATCTATCCTATCCTCTGGTCTCTTTGTTTGCAAGTATTTCTTCCCAGCATCCTTCTTTTCTTTGATCTTAGACTTGATATTCTCATTCCACCATGCTGTTCTTTTCCTATCTCCTTTAATTTGTTTCCTACCAGAGACCTCTTCGGTACAACTGGGGAGTGTTTATTTATAGAATTGCCACTTTTCTTCTACTGTGCTATCATTCAGATCCATCTGCCTTTCACTGATACATCTTTTATCTTAGATTGGTATATCTCTTTTACTATTGGTTTATTTAGTTCCTTTATTTTGAGTTTAGTAGCTTTCTTCTCTTTCCTTTTCTGTTTGTTTTCTTCAGTCAGTAATCTCATTTTGGCAATCACTAAGTGATGATCACTAAGTATTTCTGCTCCTCTGTTTACTCTTGCATCAAATGTACTGTAAAAAAGAAAGCTGCTAACTATTATGTAGTCTATCATTGACTTTTCACACCTGTTTTCATTTACTCTTGTATATTTGTGGATATCTTTATGAGGAAAAAAGGTGTTGGCTATTTTCATGTTATTCTTTAGCGAAAATCTATTAGTCTCTCTCCATTTGGAGAAGCTGTTGTCTCTCCTTCTTTACGTATCACTCCTCCTGATGTTTCTATATTGTTGCGTATTCTAATGTTTAAATCTTCAAAAACCATTAGTTCCTGTTTTTTTTAAAGATTCTCTGCAGTTATTTGTAAATCGATTTCGAAGATATCTTTTCTTCTTTAGTTGCGTCTTCGTTTGGTCCATAAGATATTAATAATAAACCTCTAATAGCCGTGGGCTTGTAAATTCCCAACTTTCTAGTAGCTTTTCATGCCTTTTCTGCACTAGGAGGCCTGCTCTAGCTCTATCTTTGACATTTATTCCCGAGAAGATTAAAATATGATTCGGTCCTACATTTTCCATTCCTTGTCCTTTTTTTTTGTTTCTTTCTGTAATGGCCAAAATATCTACTTCGAAATTCCATGTTCCCAAATCACAGTCCGCATTCGTTTCCAAGTTCGTCTTCGAAAGATCAAGCCGGTTATGTTACTTTTACTTCTCTGAATGAGGTTGTTTTGGATAAGCAGGGGATTAGCCCACTGTACCCTAGGTAGATGGTGGGGTTACCACCTTGAGGTTGTCTACCAGGCCTTGTTATTTTCTGACAGGGTTAACTCCCTTAGCCTTTAGTCATTCAAGACAAGCATGCAAGGCAACATGTTGTTATTTTCTGTCAGGTTTAACTCCCTTAGCCTTTGGTCAGTCAAGACCGGCCTGCAAGGCAGCATGTTGTTTTCTGTCAGGGTTAACTCCCTTAGCCTTTGGTCGGTCAAGACCCGCCTGCAAGGTAGCAGGAGACTCGTGGAGGGCGGGATCATCTACTCCCTCACAGGTGCCTACCTGTCCACTGCCGGGGTGCCTATGATACTGTGTAAATATTTGTGCTAAGCATGTATGTTGCATCCGTACAGTTTGGCATTGTGTCCTATTGTTTTAATCTGTGTGTGTGGAAAGCGGTTTTGATCAACTTTATGTTAGATTTTGTGCATTGTAACATTATCTTTCGGATGTGATTAATAGTTGATTTTTTTAATCGAGTTGAATGGAATTCACCTGAATTGAATGGAATTGAATTGAATTGATTTGAATTTACAGGATATAGCTAGAGCAGAAGTAGGCCCCATAATGCATACAAGACATGAAAAGCTTTTAGAAAGTCGAAATTTAAAAGCCCGCGGCTACTAGAGGTAAACATTAAACCAAAAGGAGGAGAAAGTATATTATTAATAGAATATTGTCTAAACAAAGACGCCACCAAAGAAGAAAAAGATATCTTTGAAAACGATTTAGAAATAGCTGCAGAGAATCTCAAACCCAAACAGGAACTAAGGGTTTTAGGAGATTTAACGCTAGAGTAGGCAACAATGTAAAAACATCAGCAGTAGTATATAGGTAAAGAAGGAGAGACAACAACTTCTCCAAATGGAAGGAAACTAATTATATATTTTTGCCTAAAGGCTAACATAAAAAAGTCACCATTTTTTTCCACATAAAGAAAAGTCAATCATAGACTACATAATAGTTAAGAGTTCCCTTTTTTTACAACAATGGATGCAAGGATTAACAGAGGTGTTGAAATATTTAGGAAAAATGAGATTATTGACTGGAAACAACAAACAGAAAAAGATAGCAAAGAAAGACGCTTAACTCAAAGCAGAAGAACTAAACAAACTAGAAGTAAAGGCAGATTGATCTGAATGATAGCACAATAGAAGAAACGTGGCAAGAAACACAATACTTCTCAGTTGTACTAAAGAGGGCTGTGATAGGAAACAAATGAAAGGAGATAGGAAAGAACAGCATGGAGGATAGAGAATGTCAAAACTAAGATCAAAGAAAAGAAGGAAGCATGGAAGAAACATTTACAAATGGAGAGGCCAGATGATAGGATAGATTAGGTGAGTAAAATAACTGTTGCCAAAGAGAAAGAAGGAAGTTAACAAAACAGGAACAATGGTACAAGTTTGGACAAAAACTTCAAGAAAGCTACAAAGGAAGTCAAAAGCAGTTCTGAGGAGCAATGAAGAGCATGAGAAAGACCAAATCATGCCCAATACGACAAATTAAGAACGCCAAAGGAGAAATAATGAATGAAGAGTATTTTCAGCAATAACATAATCCCCGCGCAACGTATGAACCGAGGAGTGCATATCAATTAGTAAGAAAAGTAAGTAATCCAGATGAGACAGCTGAAGATGTAGGTCTAGATATCGTAATGGAAAAATTCTAAACTGCTATACCGAACAAAATAAACTAGGAAAGACCCTAGGAGCAGAACATGTTTGTCCAGAAATTATCAAAAACTAAGGGAGAGAGGCAGACTAATTGCTGTATGAAATATGTCAACAAGCATGAAAGTTTAAACAGGTGCCAGAAGACTAGAAAAAGGAACAATATCAGACCTACCAAAACACAAGAAAGGATCGACTATGGAATGCTTAAACAGTAGAGCTTTTACTCGAAAACCTCGAAGAAAACTTTTTAACCGCTTTTGGTTGAGGGCCGACACTTTGCCTCTGGACTACCGAGTCTGCCAATATGACAGGGATTTCCTGGAGGTACAAACCTTACCAATTATTTTCATCCGCTCTTTATTGACCACCTAATACACGTCTTGTTGAAACAATTAATGGTCTATTTCACCTTCGGGCCAGATACATCTGCCTGGATGAGGTTGCGAAAGGAACTCCAACAGCGCCAAACCAATAACAAACATACAAAGCAAAAACGAACAAGAAACAAAACAATACATAAAAAATATCTACATGTATAAAACTGTACATCTCAAACGTTGACCGCTCAAAACTATTGTTTCCACAATCTCCATATTTCGCATGTAGATATTAAAAAGCCTGCTTTGGGTTCTTAGCGAATAAACTCTTGAATGAAATCAGTATTTTAATTGATTAGGAAAAGATTGTTTGCCTGCAATCCGCGAAACTTATTATTGTTACTAGATCTAATTTATTGATTTCCGGTCATTACATTGAAAAGCCCGCGTAACTTCAGTATTACTAATTTGATCTAATAATCGTACTTGACATCACCCGTAATCTATACAGCGGTTTCTGAGTTAACTACAGTCAAAGTTCAAGAGCCCCAGCTTTATAATAAAGTGAAATCATAACCCAACATTATTTACGGGGATGCTTGTATATATAAAAGAACCAAAACAATACAAACATAGTTAATGAGATACCATTACCTGTTGTCGATCGACTACATCTGTCTTGACAGCGATTGCTTCCCCTCCTTTAGTCTTGATCTCTTTAACTAATTCTTCTATCAATTCAAATCCTCGAGCTGCTAGGGCGACCTTGGCCCCTTCACCAACCAGGGCCATAGCGATTGCCTTGCCGATGCCATAAGAGGCTCCCGTGACCACAGCCACTTTTCCAACCAAAGGAGATGGCTTGCTCACTGAAAGCAACGAAAACAAATAACAGAGCTATTACCAGAATGGCAGTAGTAGAAAAATGAAGACAACATCAGATTTGGTCACAAAAGTGAAGTCATTGACGTGGAAGGAGAGGCAGTTAATACGTCATCGGTGCTAAAAAAAAAAGAGAGAGAAATGAGAAGATGCGGATTGCGCAGTTGAATTGCGTGTACATAACGTGACAAAGAAGTAGTAGTAGTACTACTACTACTACTACAAACTACTACTGCTACTACTACTACAACTACTACTACTACAACAACAACTACTACTACTACTACTACTACTACTACTACTACTACTACTACTACTACTACTACTACTACTACTACTACTACTACTACTACGACTACTACTAGTAGTGAAGCGGGGTAGAGAGAGATAGGTAGGTAGGTAGATAGACAGATATATATATATATATATATATATATATATATATATATATATATATATATATATACAGAGAGAGAGAGAGAGAGAGAGAGAGAGAGAGAGAGAGAGAGAGAGAGAGAGAGAGAGAGAGAGAGAGAGAGAGAGAGAGAGAGAGAGAGAGAGAGAGAGAGAGAGAGAGAGAGAGAGAGAGAGAGAGAGAGAGAGAGAGAGAGAGAGAGAGAGAGAGAGAGAGAGAGAGAGAGAGAGAGAGAGAGAGAAAGAGAACAATGTGATTGGTAGTGGAGTAGTGGTAGTAGTAGTAGTAGTAGTAGTAGTAGTAGTAGTAGTAGTAGTAGTAGTAGTAGTAAACGAGGAGGACAAAGAGGGAGAGGAGAAAGACGAGGAGGAGGAGAGTAGAAGTAGTAGTTTGAGGAGTAGTCAGAAAGAGAGAGAGGGGGCATAATATGATAGGATAACATGATTCATAATATACCTGCCTGTCAAGGGCCATGGGAAGAGTGTGTATGAGCCAAGGCTTCCCACACCAATTATAGACAGCCAGCTTGGCTTTGACATGAAGTAAAAGTAGGTTACATTATGCATAACTTGACATATAATATTGGTATATCGTACAGCTATGGAATCGTTCATTGTGAGCAGTGTAGTAAAATCAATAACTTATCAGGGCGTGTTCCACACAAACTCTTTGACGCAAAAGCCATAGCGTCGACCGACAGACATTACGACTCGAATCGCTGTCTATGACGCATGTGTAGACATTGACTTTTAACTGAAATGGGACAGGAAAGTATTGGAAGAGCAAAGCTTAGTAACACATCTATTTTCAGCCACGCACCAAACTTTATTTTGGCTTTCATGTACATTCTACGGGTGAGACAATTCATTCGTCTTGGTTATTCATTCATGAATTGCAAAGTTCCTATTCATTCATGAATTGCAAAGTTCCTGCTGCCTTGCAGGCCGGTCTTGACCGACCGAAGGCTAAGGGAGTTAACCCTGACAAAAAATAACAACATGTTGCCTTGCAGGCTGGTCTTGAATGACTAAAGGCTAAGGGAGTTAACCCTAACAGAAAATAACAAGGCAGCCCCACCATCTACCTAGGGCACAGTGGGCTAATCCCCTGCTTATCCAAAACTAAACTGATTCAGAGAAATAAATGTAAATAACTAGCTTGATCTTTCGAAGATGAACTTGAAAACGAATACGGACTGTGATTTTTGGAACGTGGAATGTTAGGGCAATAAATGAAATAGTGTTAAAATTAGTTGAAGAAAAGAAAAAAAGGACAAGGAATAGAAAATGTAGGATCAAATCATATTTTAATCTTCTCAGGATTAGATGTCAAAGATAGAGCTAGAGCATGAGTAGGCCTCCTAGTGCATGAAAGGCATGAAAAGCTACTAGAAAGTTGGAAATGTATAAGCCCATGGCTATTAGAGGTAAATATTAAGCTAAAAGGACTAGACATTAAATTATTAATAGCTTATGGACCAAACGAAGACGCAACTAAAGAAGAAAAAGATATCTTCGAAAATGATTTACAAATAGATGTAGAGAATCTTAAACATAAACAGGAACTAATGGTTTTAGGAGATTTAAATGCTAGAGAAGGCAACAATGTAGAAACGTCAGGAGGAGGAATAGGTAAAGAAGGAGACGACAACTTCTCCGAATGGAGAGAAACTAATAGATTTTTCGCTAAAGAATAACATGAAAATAGCCAACACCTTTTTTCCTCATAAAGATATCCACAAATATACAAGAGTAAATGAAGACATGTGTGAAAAGTCAATGATAAACTACATAATAGTTAGCAGCTTTCTTTTTTACAATACATTGGATGCAAGAATAAACAGAGGAGTAGAAATATTTAGTAATCATCACTTAGTGATTGCCACAATAAGATTACTGTCTGAAGAAAACAAACAGAAAAGGAAAGAGAAGAAAGCTACTAAACTCAAAATAGAGGAACTAAATAAACCAGTAGTAAAACAGGTATACCAATCTAGGATAAAAAGATTTATCAGTGAAAGACAGATGGATCTGAATGATAGCACAATAGAAGAAAAGTGGCAGATGTATAAAGAAACACTGCTCAGTTGTACTGAAGAGGTCTGTGGTAGGAAACAAATTAAAGGAGATAGGAAAAAAACAATATGATGGAATGAGAATTTCAAGACTAAGATAAAAGAAAAGAAGGGTGCCTTGGAAGAAATACTTGCAAACAAAGAGACCAGAGGATAGAATAAATTACGTGAATAAAATAACTATCGCCAAAGAGGAAGTTAGGAAAGCAAGCAGGAACAATAGGAAGAGTTTGGACAAAGATTTCAAGACGGCCATCAAAGAAATCAAAAGCTGTTCTAGAGGACAATGAAGAGCATGAAAAAGACCAAAGCATGCCGAATACGACAAATTAACAACGCTAAAGGAAAAATAATGAAAGACAACAACGAAATCATGGAAACATGAAGAAAGCATTTTCACCAATTACATAATCCCCCAGAACATATGAAACAAGGAATACAGATCAATTATTAAGGGTAACAATTATCGAGATGAGACATCTGAAAATGTAGATATCTCAATGGAAGAACTTCGAACAGCTATAAGAAAAGTGAAATTAGGAAAAGCCCCAGGAGCAGATCATGTTTATTCAGAAATGATTAAAAACCAAGGGAGAGAGGCAGACAAACTACTACATGCAATATGTCAACAAGCATGGAAGTCAAAACAGGTGCCAGACGACTGGAAAAAGGGAACGGTAGTACCAATACATAAGAAAGGACCAACTATGGAATGCTCAAACTATAGAGGGATATCACTACTTAGTATACCAGGAAAAGTGTATGCCAGGATTCTGGAAAATGAGACTCAGGAAAAGAGTAGCGGATCAGATTGAAGAACACCAGAGTGGATTTAGACTAGGAAGAAGTGTACTAGATCACATATTTGTAATTAGACAATAAATAGAAAAATTCCTTAAGAGAAGCATTGACTTGCACCTGTGTTTTATTGACTTAGAAAAGGCATTTGACACTGTGAGGAGGGACGAACTATGGCATTCTTTAAAAGAATACAACCCCAGAGCAAAATTTAATAGAAGTCATGAACATTTTTTACAATAAACCAACATGTGCAGTGAGAGTAGTTGGAAACATATCTGCAGAATTTGATGTAGATATAGGAATAAGACAGGTTGTATCCTAAGTCCTCCTTCGTTTATCACATTTATGGATTAAGTCGCAAAGATATCCTCAAAAATGAAGAAAATGAAATTAGGTATGTGGAAGCTCAACAAACCAGTAATCAATGCTTTCATTTGCTGATGATTTAGTTCTGTTTGGATAATCAGAAATCAGTCATTAAAATCTTCAGTCGAATATCAACATTGTGAACAATGAACTAAATAAAAGAAGAATGAGAGTAAATGCAAAGAAAACCAAAACAATGCTAGTAAATAATAGGGAAGCTAAAGCACAAAATCTTAAAGTGGGCGGGGAGAATTTAGAAAAAGTTCAAATCTACAATTACTTAGGAGTAATGATTAACTCAGAGGGAAAACTAAGAGATGAAATCAGCCAGAGAATCCAAAAGGCAAGTGCAATATATAACCATCGAGGAAAGGCATTTGTAGGTAAGCAAGAATTGTCAACAAAAACCAAAATGGCAGTATACAATACAGTTTATTGTCCTACTCTCCTCTATGGCCGGGAAACCTGGATATTAGACAGTAGATAATACAGTAGATTACAGGCAGCTGAAATGAAATATCTAAGAAGAGTAGTAGGGAAAACTAAAAGAGACAAAATCAGAAACACAACAATAAGAGATCAAACCAAAGCAGATGGTAAAAGACCAAAAGGCAGACCACGGAGAAAGTGGGAAGAAGATGTAAAAAAGGCATTGAAATTGAAGCATAAAAATTTAACGTTTTTGGACGGAAACAGAAAATATCAGGACAGGGCCTCCTGGAAAAAAGATTATCTCGGGCATCTGGACTCATACACCGAAATGTAGAATGGGAATTGATAAAGAAAGAAAGCATGAAATGCAATGTTATTTTGAGACCTAAAGCTAAAGCATAATTACAGTTTTTTTCCATAAATGTTCATAAAGGAGTTATACAGCTTAAATTGCTCTTTACATTGCTGTTCTGTTTTTGTGGATTTTGTGGATGATTTTAATGACATTTAAAAAAACGTAATATATGTTCATTGAAACCTTAGTAAGCTTAGGGAGTTTTATTAACATGTATGTATCTTATGTATTATGTAAACATAAAGAAAGAGATATGTTCTTTAAAATGATGCCGGTTTTGTCATTGTCGGCTTATTCTTTGACTTTTTTTAAAGTTTTGAAATTAGTGAAATATTGTATATTTTACATAGTTCTCGAAAAAGTGTAAAAAATTACTCCGAAGCTATTTTTGAGCTAGAAAATTGTCATTCCTTTATTGTTTTACGTGCATTAAAAAATAAAGTTTAAGCTTGATCTATGTCTTGAAACTCTTGATTTTAGAAATTTGGACAGTCTGCCTTTGTTTTCTTGCTGTCGTCATACGAAAATCCATTTTTCGCTCTTTGCGCAAAATGTCGACATTTTAAATATTTCAAAAGATTATAACTTTCTTAAAAATGGGCTGCATCAATATCTACTATTATTGGACTGTCTTTAAATATTATTTTTCGGAGATTGGAGGTGGCGGAAAAAATGGACCATTATTACTTGTTGGTCTCGATTTCTAAAATACTTGAAAACAAAATAGAAACTGCATGAAAGTCCGATGTAATTTTTTGTTATCACCTAGCAAATTGAGAATGTTCACGAAGAAACTTTGATTGGTGGTTTTTAAAAAAAAGACTATTGACACGAAAGTTTGATGTCAAGTTAGATTTAATTGTTATTTGTAGTGAGTTGGGTTTTTTCAGCAATGGAATTTATATTATGTTGATCTACTTGAATGATGCAATTGCTTATTTCTTTTCTTTTTTGTTGTTGTTGCCAAGTATAGTTTAACTCGTTTGAAACAACATGGTCTAATATTTTTATGTAGCCTATACTATGGGAATATCACAGCTTTTCAAATGGCCATTCAGATTACTTTGTCGCTATTCTGTTACTTGGTTACTTTGTGAAACCAGCCAGACTTTGCACATCGCACACACTAGCAGTTACTTTGTGCATGTAAAAAATGAAAACGCTTTACTACCGAAAACGAGTGGTCTGCAGTCATAACCATACACTTTTATTTTGGAAATGAAAAGCATAGAAAATACATTATAATAACGTGTTACTTACTATTGTCGTGACAATTAACAAAATACAGATTGCTGCACTCTTGCTGGACTTGCTGCAAACACACGGCGAAATATGACAATAAGTGACAACTCGCTCTTTCGTATTATATAAATACGATGTATGGTGTGTACTGTAAAGGTTTTTGGGCCAGGTTCTCAGTCAAGCAAAACTGGGGCGGTTTTTTTGTTCGTGTTCGCGGCATACATATCAGGTGGAAAGGGCGAACGGGACCCGGGATACCTGCGTCGCACGCCGAAAGATCATTCGAGGCATTCGATCTACGTACGTGAACTACAGAATTCCCAGTTGTGCTATAGGCGGGCCAGGCCTCTTTTCGTTGTGTTTACGCCACAGAATTCTAGCATAGCACAACGGGTAATTCTTATCTTATATAGATCTAAATCTAAGTAAAAACAGTTTCCAAAGTACATTTTTCTGCCTGTGGTCAGACCGCGTCTGATACGCCTATCGGACAGTCTTTTTACTGACGACATGGTCAGTCAACTAAAGGAAGAAAAGGAAAAGGAAAACCACAGGAGAGGACAACTGCAGTACTGGTACCCATTCACAACTCACAACACAAATTCACAAGTGGCCACCATGACCGCTCTCACCATCATTACCCCCACCACCACCTCCGTACTGTTTACCATCATTATCGTCTCCTCCGTCTACTTTATCATCTACACCATCAACAGCAATGTCACCACGATCAAAACACAAATACCACACAATTTGGTATGTATTTCAGTGGGGTTTTAATTTTTTTGTCTTTCTTTGTTGTCTGCTTTGTTTTGTTGTTGTTTGTTTGTTGTTGTTTGTTATTGTTGTTGTTTTGTGTTGTTATTTCTTTCTTTTTTTTTTTTTGGGGGGGGGTTAGATGGGTACTTTTGTTTTTGTTGGGGAATTGTTTGTTTGTTGTTTAATGTGCATGTACATGTATTGCTGTTCTTCTCCAGATGTGATAATTGTTTGTTTTTGTTTCTTTGAAGTCCACCATGGCGGCGATCTCATTGTAGTACGTCTCGGGATGTGTGATTGATAATGCTACTAGTACTACTGTTCTTCTCCTGATGTGACAATACATGTACTACATTATCACTTCCCCAGATGTGACATTAGTGACAATACAACTGTCTGACATCTTCAAATGTGTTGCTGGCAGTAGTGGCAGTAGCCGTCAGCAGCCGGCTGTAATATGCCGTCATGCCCTTATCTTCTTTCCCGCCATGAAAGCTGGTGATACATTATGTCCAGGCTGCCGTCAGCAAACGCCAGTTGCCGTCAGCCAGCAATTTGCTTTGTCGTGTGCACACACAATAAACGGCTGGATGATCCAAGGGAAGTAATTTCCCACCATACCAGCATAGTGAATGCCCTTGATTCGCAGTTAATTCCCGCCAAAATGGACGAAGAGAAGCTTATCATAGTTGTCCAAAGAAAATCAGTGATCTACGACAAAGAGGACAAAACCCATCACAACCAAGATGTCATAAGTACCACTTGGGAAGGCATTTCCAAAGAAGTCGGTGCTGATGGTAAGTTCACATTTAATTTCATTTTATTGAATAAAAGGACATACACACACATAACTTCACTGACAACATACAGGGTCGTAGTTGTAGATCTAGGTACAGTCCGGTTGTTGTTTTTGTTTTGTTGTGTTTGTTTGGTTTGGAGAATGTTCTTCAAAAATCTATTAAATCTAGATCTATATATGATAATTATATAATGTGCAATCATCCAACTCAGATTTTATAATTTCTTTATAGTAGAAACCTGATATAACAGGGATGACGGGACCAAAGCAAAATCCCTGCTATAACCGATTGAGCCCTCTTGACTCCATGTTATTGCCGATAAGCTTTCATAGAGACAAAGAGAAAGAAAACGGGAATTAGAAAAAGCCCTGTTATTACTGGATTCCTGTTATAACCGGTCCTGTTATAAGTGGTTTCCACTGTATATAGATCTATATATAAAATAATACAAATAAAAAATTAAGAAAAGACAGGTTGACAAAGGTCGAAATTCTTCTATCCCCCAACTCTTTAATCAACAACAACGCCACATGCTAGAAGCCACCCCAAAAGGGCATTCCGTTTGTCTCCGAGCTCGTGAAAGTCTGTAATTAAAAACGCACTTTTCATAAGTCAAATTGCGTCTTGGGAATGGTCTCATGATGTTTTAAAGTAGAGGGAAAGCTTCATCTCCCACAAATGCAATGGGTAGGTCAATGTTAGTGTTTGGGATCTTTGCAGGTTTTGGTAGCTGAAGTTTGTTTTCTGACAACAATCTCCCAAAAGGCGATTCTTGCAGGATACCACCGTCGCTGCGGCTTCCGTAAGCACCTACATCTACCACAAGAAATCTCCCTTTTGCATTTTACGATTGCCATCAAAACAATGGAGTGATATACTTTGTAATTGTAGTATTTCGACCCGGAATTAAATGGCCCTTTTAGGTGAATATGCTTTCCGTTCATTGCACTGAAAAGTCTCTGGTTGCATCCGTATGTAATCTACTCATTTCTGGGCATCGTCCATCACTTGCATAATTAAATAAGGGTATTCCCCATACACGCTACGATGGCGGTGAATTGGGTGAACGCCATATTTTCGAGAATTCCGTTTCATTAATCGGTTTTGTAAAATCAACCACAGCAATAAATAAAAAAATCAGAAAGCGCCATGTTTTTCCTTCCAAGTGTGGCATCAATTTTCCGGACAGCAACTGCCGGCTCTACCGTAAACACTGCATGGCAGCAAGTTGCCGACGGCAGCTGGCTGACGACAAAATTGCCGGGTTTAGCATGAACTAAGCCTTAGGCCGAATATATACTAAGCTCGGTTTGAAGGAGACAACTGAAGGCCTTAGGCCGAAAATATAGTAAGTCGGTCCAACTGTTGTCTTCAAAACGAAGACGGTTGACGGATGCAAACGTATCGGTATACTGCGCCCGCCGTTTTCCGCCTTCCTTTTTAAAAATAAGCTCGTAACACACTATTCATCGGCCTAAGGCCGAAAATATACTAAGCTCGGTTTGAAGGAGACAAATGAAGGAAAGAAGTAACGCAGGCCAAACTTACAAATGAAATAGAGTGTTGAAGGACGGTCTATATTATATTGCACCCGACTCGCAGCAACTGTTCAAGGTTCGTCAAAGTCAAAGTGAAGTGGAACGTGCTGCATTTCATCTTGCTGGACGGACGCGACGAGCGATCGCTCACCGTCTCACCGGATGTCAGTGACGTCACTGAGTCTAGTGGGGAGATGTATCTGGTCCAATATCTCTTTAATGGTTGATCGTATCAAAAATCTGATTTCAAAATTGAAATTAGCGACTCAAATTCTAGGCAAGAATAAAACTGAATTTAGTTTTTTGCAATTATAAGATCATTTTGAATCAATTCTCCCACCGCGACGGGAGCGGTGGCGGGAAAATTGTGTCTGACACGGTGATGAAGTAGATATTAATAATTATATAATGTGTAGTACAACCGTTGTGATTTATCTCATGTGCACAGCATTTATTACAGATTATTCTATTCAATTCTGCCGAGCAGGTGTCACGTAAGAGATTGAATGTAGAAGGTTCCATTCGAAAATACTCCTTAAATTTTATCGAGTCCTGTCGCAACATCGGCATTAGATGGTGATATTCACCACACATATTCCTTAACTTGTTGATAGGGTGAATTGACATTAAACGCCGTTTGGTGCGCCTTCTTCTTCGTAAATACAGCATCAAAGTCAAAGCTAACTTGCTCTTTCTTGAAAGCGCCATTGTGTCAAATACAGTGACTAAGTGAGTTGTTTTCATCGATGAATAGTGTGTTACGAGCTTACTAAAAAAAAAAAAGGCGGAAAAGGGCGGGCGCAGTATACCCATACGTTTGCATCCGTCAACAGTCTTCATTTTGAAGACAACAGTTGGACGGACTTACTATGTTTTCGGCTTTAGTGGAATAGAGTCCCGTGTCTTTATTCCCGAAGTACGTGGAGTGCTTTTACAAGACGAATGGCACTGGCCATTGTTCCACATATATATATAAAGAATCATCTACCCAGCACCGTGATCATGACCAGTATTATCTATTGGGTGCCTATACATATCTTTCATCAAACATGGACTGAACGCAGAACCAACACATTCATAAAAGAAGAGTTGCACTAGTTGCAGGTAAACGAAGCATGGCTGCAATCTTTTTGTCAGTGTTCAAAAGCTGAAATACTTCGACCACGTCAAACGACATGAAGGATGATTTTGGAGAGTAAAATGAGTGGGGAAAAAAACAGAGGGAAGCCATGAAGGGGAAGGCAGAAAGATATAGAGGATGCATCCACATTTTACCCACATCCACAACTAAAGTGATTTCGAGGATTTTGGTAGGATTCTCAACTGTGCTGTAAACAGCAATGTGATTTTAACGTGCACAGAGTGTTGTGACCTGTACAAGGGGTCTCCTTCTTTATCGTTCGCCTTCGATGATCCACATACTTGGATCAGGGTTGGGCGGGGGGGGAGAGGATTCTACTCGAAAAAAACTTGACTAAAATCTCCAACCGTCGGGGCTTGAACATCCTGTAAAGTTTTTTAGTTCCCATCTCTTGCTTCTCATAGCTTCCTTTGAAATCCCACCACTATCATCCCTGACTTAAGTGTACATATACGGGCAGATTAATTTTCTTGTATATCCTCATTTAGCTAACATATTCTAGGGTAAAGTGTCCTGCTCAAATGCTACAAGTTTGGGGTTTGAATCTTGGATTTTTCATGAGGGCCTTCATGTATATGTTATGTCCTTGAACTTTGAAGCTAGGTAGGCTAGATCTGACATATTGTCGCAATGAAGAGGGATGCGAAGCTCACAAGTCGCAGGTCTCGTGAAATCATAATTTTTATAAGGCGTTCAGAATAAACTTTCAAGGGGTTGAATTTTGATTTTTAAAATCTGATCTTACCCAGACTCATAACTAAGATGGTCTCGGGGGATTTGGTAGGGCTCTTTAATATTGCCAGGACTGCCATGTGAACAGACACTGGATCTTTAACGTGCACAAAATGTTGTGATCTGCTCACGGGACCTCATTTCTAGTGTGTCTCCAATGGGACAAGTTGTCGACCCACCTACCTGGACCAGGAGGTGGATTTCACTCAGAAAAACTCGAGAAAACTTTAAACCTGCCGGGCATGAACCCACGATCTTTTAGTTGAGAGGCCGACACATTTCCTCCGGACCACTGCGTCATCAAGTCCCCTTTCGATGGGAAATACATAGTTGTTGGGCTTTTTAAGCTTCCTCCCAAGAGGAAGAGCGATTTTGAACCGCCTCTTCCGCCTTCAGTAACAGGGTTAAATTGCATCTCTATAGACCTCTGATCCTGGAAGGAGGTCAATTCTTTTCACTACAATTATTAGTGTGATGATATTGATATTATTTTTGATTGTCGACCTTGTATCCAGGTAGGTTTTGTTTTCACGGGTTTTGTGTCAAGATGGACAATACCGGTAATTATTCTCTCTGGCACGGCATCATAGTTGACATGGCTCTTCTTTGTTTGTTTGTTTAGTATCAAAGTATCTCCGACCTGGCCTTCCTTGTCTACCGTTGTACACAATGAGAAGATCATTGGATGTCAAACGACCGCTTCCTTTCCATCGAATCACAAAGGCCTGCAATGTTGACTTGTTGATATTCTAGTTCTCTTAATAGGAGGTGGAGTTTTCCAGTCTCTTTCATAGCTCTTACGTTTCACGTGCATCATGATGCCACATCAGAGTTTGATTTGGTTTGATTTGATTTGATTTGATTTGATTTACCCGCATCCGCAACTAAAGTGCTCTCGGGGTTTGGTAGAATTTTAAATTTTGCCCGGACTACCTTGTAAACAGTCAAGGATCTTTAACGTGCACAGTGTTGTGATCTGCACACTGGACCTCCTGTTTCATAGCCCGTATCCGATGGGACTAGATGTCAATCCACTTACCTGGATCAGGGCAGTAAATTTTACTCGAAAAACAAAAACCTCGAAAACATTTTTCAACCGCCTGCGGGGTTTGAACCCACGACCTTTTGGTTGAGAGGCCGACACCTTGCCTCTGGACTACCGAGTCCCCCGCCATGTCAGAGAGAATACTAAAGCCTGGTAGGGGGCCTCAATGAGGCAGCCCCACCATCTACCTAGGGTACAGTGAGCCAATCCCCTGCTTATACAAAACAACCTGATTCAAAGTAAAATATACAAGGATATGCCCGGCTTGAACTTTCGAAGACGACTCTGGAAAAGAATACGGACTGTGATTTTTGGAACATGGAATGTTAGGGCAATTAATGGAAAGGAGTTAGAATTAGCTGAAGAAATGGAAAATTCAAAGTAGACATTTTGGCTATTGCAGAAACAAAGAAAAAAGGACAAGGAATAGAAAATGTAGGACCAAATCATACTTTAATCTTCTCAGCAGTACATGTCAAAGATAGAGCTAGAGCAGGAGTAGGTCTCCTAATGCACAGAAGGCAAGAAATGATACTAGAAAGTTGGAAATTTGTAAGCCCACGGCTATTAGAGCCAAATATTAAACCAAAAGGAAATTATTAATAGTTTGTGGACCAAACGATTAATGGTTTTAGGAGATTTAAACGCTAGAGTAGGCAACAATGTAGAAACATCAGGAGGAGTAATAGGTAAAGAAGGAGAGACAACAACTTCTCCAAATGGAGAGAGACTAATAGATTTTTGCTTAAAGAATAACATGAAAATAGCTAACACCTTTTTTCCTCAGAAAGATATCCACAAATATACAAGAGTAAATGAAGACAGATGTGAAAAGTCAATCATAGACTACATAGTAGTTAGCAGCTCCCTTTTTTTACAGTACAATGTATGCTAGAGTAAACAGAAGAGCTGAAATATTTAGTGATCATCACCTAGTGATAGCCAAAATGAGATTATTAACTGAAGAAAACAAACAGAAAAGGAAAGAGAAGAAAGCTACTAAACTCAAAATAGAGGAACTAAATAAACCAATAGTAAAAGAGATATACCAATCCAGGATAAAAAGATCTATCAGTGAAAGGCAGATGGATCTGAAGGAAAGCACAATAGAAGAAAAGTGGCAAATATAAATTGTACTGAAGAGGTCTGTGGTAGGAAACAAATTAAAGGAGATAGAAGAAAGAGCAGCATGGTGGAATGAAAATGTCAAGACTAAGATCAAAGAAAAGAAAGATGCCTGGAAGAAATACTTGCAAACAAAGAGACCAGAGGATAGGATAGATTACGTGAGTAAAAGAACTATCGCCAAAGAGGAAATTAGGAAAGCAAAACAGGAACAATGGGACGAGTTTAGACAAAGACTTAAAGAAAGCTATCAAGGAAATCAAAAGCTGTTCTGGGGCGCAATAAAGAGCATGAGAAAGACCAAAGCATGCCCAATACGACAAATTAAGAACGCCAAAGGAGAAATAATGAAAGGAGACAGCCAAATCATGGAAACGCTTCATATACACTGTTCCTTGTCGCAATAACAACATCAGTGGTTTAGCTAAAGGGTAAAACATGGTATAACGTATTATAGGTACATTTACTAGGTCTTTGCAGCTATTGGGCCTGTAGAAAGCCGTTCAGCTGGAACGATTGGCAGCCTCAGACTTTCTTAGGAGACAGTGACACGCATAGACAACGAGAGCAAACAGTAGGCTGTAGTGGAAGGAGGGAGGGAGGGAGGGAGGGAGGAGGGAGGGAGAGAGAGAGAGAGAGAGAGAGAGAGAGAGGGGAGAGAGAGAGGAGAGAGAGAGGGGGAGAGAGAGGGGGAGGGGGAGGGAGGGGAGAGGGGGAGGGGGAGAGGGGGAGGGGAGAGGGAGGGGGAGGGGAGGGAGGGAGGGAGAGGAGAGAGGGGGAGGGAGAGGGAGAGGGAGGGAGAGGGAGGGAGAGAGGGGGAGGGAGAGAGAGGGAGAGAGGAGAGGGAGAGAGAGAGAGAGGGAGAGGGAGAGGGGAGGAGAGGGAGGAGAGAGGGAGGAGAGAGGGGAGAGGGAGGGAGGGAGAGGAGAGGAGAGAGAGGGAGGAGGGAGGAGAGGGAGGGGAGAGGGGGAGGAGGGGAGGGAGGGGGAGGGGGAGAGGGAGGGGGAGAGAGGGAGAGGGAGGGAGGGAGGGAGGGAGGGGAGGGAGAGGAGGAGGGAGAGGGAGGGGAGGGGGGGGGAGGGGGAGGGAGGGGAGAGAGAGAGAGAGAGAGAGGAGAGAGAGAGAGAGGGAGGGGAGAGGAGAGAGAGAGAGAGGAGAGGAAGAGGGAGAGGAGAGGGAGAGGGAGAGGGAGAGGGGAGAGAGGGAGAGGGGAGAGAGAGGGAGAGGGGAGAGAGGGAGAGGGGAGGGAGAGAGAGAGAGGGGAGAGGGAGAGGAGAGGGAGAGGGAGAGGGAGAGGGAGAGGGAGAGGGAGAGAGAGGGAGAGAGGGAGAGGGGAGAGAGAGGGAGAGGGGAGAGGGAGAGGGGAGAGAGAGAGAGAGAGAAAGAAAAGGAAAGAAAGGAAAGAAAAGGAAGAAAAGGAAGAAAAGGAAAGGAAAAGGAAAAGGAAAGGAAAAGGATCTTCTCTCTGTCACACATCTGTCTCCTCTCTCTCGCTCTCCTCGTCCTTCTGTCCCTCCTCTTCCTCTCCTCTCTCCCTCTCTCTCGTGTTCCGTCTCCTCGCTCTCTCTCTCTCGTTCTTCTCCTCTCTCTCTCTCTCCCTCCTCTCTCTCTCTCTCTCTCTGTCTTCTTTCTCTCCCTTTCCCTCTCTCTTCTCTCCTGGAAAGATCTCTCTCTCTCTTTCTCTTTCTCTGTGTCTCTGCTCCCTGTCTCTGTCTCTGTCTCTGTCTCCCTGTCTCTGTCTCTCTCTCTCTCTGTCTCTCTCTCTCTCTCTCTCTCTCTCTCTCTCTCTCTCTCTTGAAAGAAATCTGTGTCTCTCTCTCTCTCTCTCTCTCTCTCTCTCTCTCTCTCTCTCTCTCTCTCTCTTCTCTCTCTCTCTCTCTCTCTCTCTCTCTTCCCTCTATCTCTCTCTCTCTCTCTCTCTCTCTCTGTCTCTGTCTCTGTCTCTGTCTCTGTCTCTGTCTCTGTCTTGTCTCTTAGACTCTCTCTCTCTCTCTCTCTCTCTCTGTATCTCTCTCTCTCTCTCTCTCTGTCTCTCTCTCTCTCTCTCTCTCTCTCTCTCTCTCTCTCTCTCTTATGCTTCTCTTTGGAGAGAGAGAGAGAGAGAGTGTCTCTCTTTGTCTCTCTGTCTCACTGTTTCACACTTTCTCTCTCTCTCTCTCTCTCTCTCTCTCTCTCTCTCTCTCTCTCTCTCTCTCTCTCTCTCTCTCTCTCTCTCTCTCTCTCTCTGTGTCTCTCTTTACCTGGTCTCTCCCCTCTCTCTCTCTCTCTCTCTCTCTCTCTCTCTCTCTCTCTCTCTGCACTGGAAAGGTCTGTCTGTTTCACTCGGAGCTCTCTCTCTCTCTCTCTTATTATGCAATTCTCTCTCTCTCTCTCTCTCTCTCTTCTCTCTCTCCCTCCCTCCTCCCTCACACTATCTCTCTTTCTCTCTCTCTTTCTCTCTCCTCCCCCTCGGTATGCACTTTCTGTGTGTATAAGTCTCTCTCTCTGTATCTGTACACACTAATCTCTGCTCTCTCACACAATATTATCTCTCTGTCTCTCTCTCTGTTATGTCTCTTAATATGCACTTACACACACACACACACACACACATACACATAAGAATAGGAAAACAGAAACTAGATACAGTAAGCCAGCAACAACACTTATCCATTAAAGGAAAAGACTCCAAAACATTTGCTCTGTCTTTGACGTAATCGATATGTAGGTAAACCAGAACATGAGACCTTTCCTGACGAAGAACTCATAGGGCTTATCCGAAAAAACAAGCATCGAGCCAGGAAACCTTGTGTTCTGCTTCATATACACTGTTCCTTGTCGCAATAACAACATCAGTGGTTTAGCTAAATGGTAAAACATGGTATAACGTATTATAGGTACATGTACCAGGTCTTGTCTGTCTATTGGACCTGTAGAAAGCCGTTCAGCTGGAACGATTGGCAGCCTCAGACTTACTTAGGGCTGTCAATGACACGTCTAGACAACGAGAGTCTGTCAGTAGGCTGTCTGAATAATCTTCTAGACATAATAAATTACAGAGTGGCCCAAGTTTACGTGCCATTTGATATTTGACCCACAAGATAATCCCCCCACCCCCCCCTTTACTTCCTTTCCGCCTGTATCAATGCTTTCATTTGCTGATGATTTAGTTCTGTTTGGAAAATCAGAAAGGGACCTCCAGTCAAATATCAACATAATGAATAATGAATTAAATAAAAGAGGAATGAGAGTAAATGCAAAGAAAACCGAAACAATGCTAGTAACTAGGGAAGCTAAAACAAAAAATCTTAAATTGGGCAGGAGAATTTAGAACAAGTTACTTAGGAGTAATGATTAACTCAGAGGGAAAACTAAGAGAAGAAATCAGCCAGAGAATCCAAAAGGCAAGTGCAATATATAACCATCTAGGAAAGGCATTTGTAGGTAAGCAAGAATTGTCAACAAAAACCAAAATGGCAGTATACAATACAGTTTATTGTCCTTCTCTCCTGTATGGCAGTGAAACCTGGACCTTAGACAGTAGGGAATACAGTAGAGTGCAGGCAGCCGAAATGAAATATCTAAGAAGAGCAGTAGGGAAAACTAAAAGAGACAAAATCAGAAACACAACAATAAGAGATCAAACCAAAGCAGATGGCATAAAAACTAAGATATAAATGAATCAACTGAGAAGGTTTGGGAATGTTAACAGAATGAATGACACTAGAATAGCTAAATCAGTATACAATGCTAAAACACAAAGTAAAAGACCAAAAGGCAGACCTCGGAGAAAGTGGGGAAGAAGATATAAAAGAGGCATTAACGCAAATAAATTTAACTTTCAGGAAACAGAAAATTTCAGGACAGGGCAGCCTGGAGAAAGATCATTTCTGGCATCTAAAACCCATACACCGGAAGGTAGAATGGGAGCCGATAAAGAAAGAAAGAATGACACTAAAACGTAAATGACCTACTGAAAGTAACTTACTTACTACATAACCCCATTTACATACTGACTAGTTTGAGATGTACTTAAAATAGTTTATATTCTAAATAAACACTCATGATATAAAAATAAGAAAATAAACCAGATGCATTCATTAATAGAAGTTTGTGACCAGGTTGATTTAATATTTACCTGTAATATTTTATGACTCATTAAAATCATTGACATGGAGGAGATAAAACCAAACACATTCACAACAATACCAACAAAAACAATAAAAACAACAATACCAATAACATCAAACGTTTACAATAATCAGTGAACAAGCTGCTCCTAGGTGGATAAGGATTTCACCAATGGAAACATGAGTCCCCTGAGAAAGAGTCATAGATGACAGTTTATCAACCTGTCACGCTTTCAGTATTTTTATGCTCATACTATTGTCATACTTTTGACAGCCTGTGGAGAAAACAAGGACAAATTGTTTTGTATAACGGAAATGAAAGAGAAAAGTTGATACGATAATTAGTTTAAAAGTCTTGAGAAGATTTTAAGTAAGTAAAGGACAAATAACCCCCTCTATAGACTGAGTTGACATGGCCTCAGCAAATTTTAATGATACCATATCATGTTTCAGAATTAAGTGGTCACTTTCCAATGCTTAGAACGTATCTTATAAGCTGTCAATGTAAATGTGATATATATATCAAGAGACAGATGATTCAAATACATTTTGATTTGTGATGTAATATATACTTTTGTTTTATCTCGATCATAGTAGAATAGAAATCTATATAGATCAATTAGATCTAGGCCTACACGGCGCAATCTATACCGCGTCCTCAGCGACAAGTGCGATGGTCCTTACGTTGTTGTAGGCCGTGAACGTGGTGACTCACCTTTGTAGATAGTAGGTTTAGACATTGACTCAATAGACCACACATTGTAATGATTCCATACTATGTTTCAAAATTAAAGTGCTCATTTTCAAATGCTTATAACATGTCTTATAAACTGTCAACGTAAATGTGACATAGATCTATATCAAAAGACAGGTGGCTCAAATATATTTTAATTTATGTTTTTTTTGTTTTTTTTATCTGAATCATGGATCGTCCCAATGCAACGTAAAAGGTCGCGAAATAACAACCACAAAAAACCCCCCCAACAAAACGTGACGTACTTTTTCAGCTAAATTTCGTTCGGATTGATTGCCTTACAAAGTTATTAAAATCGATAAATTCAAATAAAAAACTCAGAGACAAATTTCAAGCCTTACCTTCGACTGTAAGGACAATTTTGATTTATGAATTAAAGCAGGGAACGCTCAAAGTGCCGGTCTTTTAGTTGGGAGCACAGTATACATGTACTACAAGGGCGGATTTAACCAGAGAACACCTAGAGGGACACTTTAATAAACGATAATAAAAAGGAATAACAAATCAACGAATATGACGTCACAAGCACTTTCTTTTCCTTTATGTGTAGGGAATTGAGCTCGTTTGTTCTTCAATGATGCAAATCGATTGATGTCTCTTTGGTTTAAAGTATTCATACTCCTTATTAAACCCCTGTAAACTGGCATTTAAAACAATTAAAGCATTTAGTCGATCCTGTCCCATAGTGTTTTGATATATGTTGTTATTCGTTTGTCATGTATTTGACAGCATTGACCATATGGGTTGAACTACGTTGATACTTCTTAACCTTTTCTTTCAAATGTTTCACGTCCGCGCGACCACTTTTTGACCAAATGCTATCGCCTCCAAATAATAAACAATTGAAGCAAAACAAGCGCTTTTTTTTTTCTACGCTTATAATACTAATAGTCAACCATTTGACAGTATCATACGTAGACGGGTTTCGAAAGCCGAAAACGCGATGTTTTTCAGTTGAGGTCCTAAATGTTTTATTTGTAGCTTATCCTCATGCTTCAAACTTTTGAAACTATTTTTTAAAAAGAAAATCTACCTCATTCAGCATTAAATTAATAAACACAGTAATTACAGTAATCATTAGGAGCACACAGATCTATAAATTATTATAAATTTATCCACGATAAGACTCTACAGCAACAAGTACCATCTCACTGCCGTGATCTGTTTGTAATTAGATATACATACAACAATTATCGACTAGCAGCTGCGCTAGACATTACGCTGGCAGGTAAAAAGAACATTATCAATCTTTTTTTCAATTCTGAATTTTTAAAAGTTTAAAATACAACTTTTGATAATTTAATTGATATTAGTATATAATTCGATGTTAATTCATAAAATGTTAATATACATGAACAAATCTGAAAGATTAGGCTTAAAGTTGTAAGCCAAACGAATAAAATACATAAGTTTTGCCAGTTTTCATTTACGCATGCCAATGCGCCATACTTTGGACACTGAGCCGAAGTGTCCGTAACCATTCTCACCCGCCTCGTCTTTCAAGTCTTCACTCTGACCTACATCTCACTTGAATGACCTAATTGGATCTAGATCATTATAGTAGACGGCCTTGAAATATGATCAGCTCTTGAGGACGACACAAACGCAAAATGTCCCCTTCTAAAAATAGACTCATTCTCACCGTTCGCTTAGCGTGTCCCATTATCTGTTCCGTCGCATCACGTGATATCGCTTACATGCTTTGTCCAACTACTTAGATCTAGATCTATCTACGAGAACAAGCACTGTAGGTTTTCAGTGCCTTCAATAAATTTGTATTATTTTAATTCTAGAGTTATAATATGAAGATTTATTTAACATTGAGATTAAATTTTTGATATGTCAGGAAGGACACTGTCCTGTATGTCCGTATGGTAAATCCGCCTCTGATGT
>JAXRKP010000455.1:152500-165000 GCA_037039925.1 Doris montereyensis | reverse complement strand
TTCTGGACGTACAAGACGTATATTTTCTAGATCTAAATCTAGTTTGCTAGAAGAATCTCATAAACAGTAAAAACAATTTTGGTCATTCAAACCAGCCTGCAGGGCATCAGGTTGTTATTTTCTGTCAGGGTTAACCCTTTTAGCCTTTGGTCTATCAAGATCGACCTGCAAGGCAGCATGTTGTTTTCTGTCAGGGTTAACTCCTTAGCATTTGGTCAGCCAAAACCGACCTGCAAGGCAGCAGGAGACTGGTGGAGGGCGGGATCATCTACTCCCCGTACAGAGGCTTACCTGTTCACTGCCCGGTGAATTCTTATTACTCATTAATATCATTAAACATTAGATCACTCATTCACTGTTGCATTATAAGAATGCTATATTTCTGACAATGCTGTACGGGGGTAATAAACGGCCCTGGTGGCTTGCTGAATGCTTTTTTTTTCTAGTTAGTTATTCTTTTTTATGTTTTTTGTATTTATTTTCACAGACAAAGAAAGGGTAATACATCGCAATTCCACACCGTAGTGTAGATATTATCGCCATTCTGAGTGTTATCGCCCTTGTTTAATATAAGAAGATAGGAAAACTTGTAACAACTGTGTCTAGTTTTCGACGCAATGAAATGAAGAGAGTGGGGAGTACACTTTGCAATTGCTTGTTGTACATCAAGTAATTTTAAACATTTTTACGATTAGCTATAATCTATACTAATAAATGAGAACCATTACGACATTGACATCTTTGTACCCTATCTCGTCCGTAACGACTGAATGAGCAGCTTTGGGATTTAGGCATTAAATAGTATTGATATCCTTCTAAAATCTGGCGATTAAAATCTTTAAAAAAAAATTTGAACTAAGAAAAAAAGATTCGAATATTTCTGTTTACTATTTCTACTACTAGGGACCTATTTTCGGCAGTTTATTGAAACCCATATAATGTACTTGAGATGAAATAATCGACTGCATCTACTATCCATCCTGCCGGTTAGAGACTAAATACTGCACCTAAAATTGATTTCAAGACGTTCTCCCATTACTACTATTAATGCGATCGCATAACATTTCAGTCACATCTTAATTTCATTTCATCGGTAAAAAAGAACACTGCAGGATTAGTTTTCATAACGTAGGCTTGACGTCAACTGAACCGTGTGTAGGGATAGTGATAAATATAAAAACTGCGACAAACTGTTTCCAGTATTACTTCCTTCAAACGATAGGTCAGAAATAGATCCACGCCCCCTCCCCTCAACACGTTTCTGTGCTGTCTTGAGATATAAATGAGGGGGCCATAAATAACAATCAGCGACGATAGATTTACATTAAACCCGATCAACTTTGTGCCAGCAATACAATCTGCTCCCCAAATTGAATAAATTATCACTACCAGATCAGACCCCAAATGCATCTCAAATTTGTGCTTTTTGTGTCTTTTCCTGTGCCAGAACGGGTAATCATGCTTGTGTAACATATATCTACGGAAATATGTATCCAGACAACAAAAGTAAAGAAGATTAGGCATAGAACTCTGATGGTCTCGTTAAAAATTAAGAACAGACCTTGAATGGAATTAATTTGTATATGCTTTTCAAGCAGAAACATAAAAGAAACGATTCAGACTTCTTAAAAAATATTTGTCGACCTAGATCCTTGTCTATTATGTTTTCGACACATGTTAAATATAAATAAATATGTGGATATGGAGACGTATAGTATTTACAGAATAGTAAAATAAATTCACAGATAAATGGGTAAACTGAATATTAACATATATTATATAGATAAACGCTAAGGTTTATCATAATAAATACAATAGATAAATGCTTATCTAAGTACGTAGAAACGCAATCATATATCTCAATCTATCTAAAATAAGTACTGATCGCACACAATATATAGGCTACACATATACTTTCATGCATAGCCATAAACATACATTCATTTATAAGTATAATAAAATATAAAGTTATACACACAGCGACGTGCATTCGCACCTGCATACTCTCACACATGCACCGAAAGCTAGATCTATACAGTTATGAAGATGATTGTTACACTTTATATAATTTATTTTGTTTCAACGCAGGCTTTCTTCAAGTGTCTTTAATATGCTCTAATACAATACCGTTCTTCCTGAGTCGGAGGAGATATTGACGATGTGCCCACTGCGTCTTTCCACCATGCCTCCCAGCACTGCTCCGATGCCGTTCATTGTACCCTGGTAACACAAGCAAATTAATTCGTGAAACTTCACATCGTACATGCCTTGGTAGTGTATTAAGTCATCAAGGATTTCACATGACTACACTGTGTTCTGGCATTCAGATTGGATGAAAACTTAGGCCTAAAATATAGCTACCAATCAGATTGTTAATCAGAAGGCACCCTGTGCAAAGGCATTTGATGGCTGAACGTTACCCAGATTTTTGTGCTTTCCTTTCAGTGATTGACTCAATACTTCTCAAACGACCATTTACAAAACAAATTATGCAGATAAAAAACAACATATTTCGTCCTTTCGAAAAAGTATTTTACCTCGTTGATGGCGTTATCATCTGTTTCAAATCATCGGCCTAACATGTATTACTTCAGATTTGGGAATGAAATCAATCAGAAGGTGCTAAATCAGGGGAAGACGATAGATGTAGGTCTGGCAATATTTTGAACCCATACTCGTTCGCGACCTATGTCGCCTTTCGTGACGCAGGCGCACTGTCATGAAGCTATACGACGTCTTTTGTCAATTTGTTTACTCTTTTTTTATTTCAATGCAATCTTAAATCTCTTTAGCAAGTCTGAATAGCATTCCCCCGTGATAAAACGACCATTTTGAAGGTAATCCGTAATAATTATTTCATTCTGATCCCAAAACACCGATTGCATCACTGCCAGACGAAATCTACACTTTTGCTTCTTTCAGGAGGGGGAAGACGGCGTCTTACATTGCACTGAAATTGAAGCAAATATTTATTCTGGGTCGAATTGATAAACCCAGGTTTCAGTCATAGTCACAAAATGGTTTTAAAAAGTTGTCAGGATCTTGATCGAATATGCCAATCAATTGCTAACTGCTCTGCTCTCTCCGTTCTTTTTGGTGATAGGTTCGGAGACGGGACACTCACCTTGCAGACACTTTTGATGTTCATGAAACATTGTCTCAGTAGACCCATAGCTCAAGCCAGTTGCAGTCACCAGTTGTCCGAGAGTAACACGCCTGTGTCAATCAACATAATCTTCTGACTTCGTCAACATTGTTTTCAGTCAAGGCTGAGACAGATCGACCTTCACCGGGGGTCATCTTCAACGGATATTAAACCGCATAACATCCACCATGCACAGATCGTGGATCTTTTTCTTCGACATGAACAAACTTCATCCCAGCTCTCATTAGAATTTTCTTTATTTTGTCAACACACACACACAGACACAGACACACACAGACACAGACGCACACACAGACACACACATATACACACACACACATAAGCGTTAACTTGCTTACAAGTACAGTGCCAAAATAAATATGTGCACCACGCTAAACTACCCATCAGAAAATCACAATTATTGGCGTGCACTCTTATACATTAGACGGATCTTCAAGCATTGCAATTTTTAAAATTAGAATACTATTCCTTCTTTCTTAGCTTAAAAAGCTTACTGACGCCCACTCTTATTATATCAATGAAACTAGTTACTGTCAAGCTTCCTCTTGGAGTTAACTAATGTGATCGTTGATTAAACCGATGACGAAGCAATGATATCTCACCTTGCAGTTGACATCGATAGTTTTTTCCCATGTATCTTCCATCAAATTTTTCATCAATGTGAAATAGAAATAACCAGCGTTGTTGATGAGGAAATCGACTGGGCCAAATGCCTTCTCTGTATCTGCCACCAAATTTTTGACCTATAATGAGAGAAAGCCAAGGGAAGCTTGTATTCAAGTAATTTGTCTCTGTGTTGGATCTAAATTTGACACTAAATATTGACAAAGAAGAGTGTGAAACTTTTAATGAAAACAAATCATGAACAACGTAGGCGTATATAAACAAATATAATAAAAATGTAAATATTCTGCTTATTCCTTGTCTTGGTAGCGAATATGAGAATACTTTGCATTACTGCACCTGTAAAACACAATATTGCTTACATCTTAAGTAGCGTTGCTCCACAAAATAATAGTAGTATTGTTGTGACTTCTCAAAGGTTTTCCTTTACAAACTACTTTTTCCCCGTTTCATAGACTCTGTTTTATTTCTGTTAAATTTCCATACATTTCATCTTGGTACGGTGACGTTATGGCGTTTGTCCCTTTCCTGACAATGTGAAATTGGAATTTACTTATAGTACCACTCGATTATTTATTAATTATCATTAATTCCCTATTTGAGCATTTTCATATGATTTGATTTTGATTTACCCACATCCACAACTAATATGATTTGGAGATGTTTTTTGAATTTTGCCCGGACTGTCCTATAAACAGCCAAGCGACCTTTAATGTGCACAGAGTGCTGTGATCTGCACATAGGACCTCCTTTTTATCGTCCGTCTCCGATGGCAGTAGATGTCAACCACCTACCTGGACCAGGGGGAGGGGGAGATGTTACTCGAATAAACTCGAGAAAATTTGTCAACCGTCGGCGGGGCTCAAACCTTTACCTTTTGGTTGGGAGACCAACACCTTGACTTTGACTACCGATTTCCCGATCATTTTCATTAAACAGTTCAATAGGACGTAGGCTTATGTTTGGCCGTTCCCAGTTAGAGTACAATTAACATAACGTTACTCTCGGTGCTTCAATTAAAATTAAGTGTAACCTATGATATAACACAATCTATTTAAAGCAGTGATTATTAAAATTATTATTTGTTAAGTAAGAAAATAAGAAATTACTCGACCTGCTGTCTGTCCACCACGTCAGTCTTGACAGCGATTGCCTCCTCCTTTGGCCTTGATTTCTTGAACCAATTCTTCTATCAATTCAAGTCTCCGAGCTGCTACGGCGACCTTGACCCCTTCAGCAGCTAGAGACATGGCGATTGCCTTGCCAATGCCAGCAGAGGCTCCCGTGACCACGGCCACTTTTCCAACCAAAGGAGATGGCTTGCTCACTGTTGATAAAGAAAGGAGACAGACTAAAGATTGCAGCTAAATATAAGGGGATAATATTCTAAATATAATCTACATAGAATTGGATCATGTAAGGCTGAATCAGATTTTTATGCAGCAACCGAAAATCTTGAACATTTGCATACTCGCTCAAATTTAGGTGTAGAGTTGCATGGGCCTATTCATGTTCATTGATTCAAATGGTTGATAATACATATATCTATGTTTCATTTTGGCCTGTAGGCACACAAAAATATGAACAAAAATGCAAGACAAGAAATACCTTGATGATTTTATTTTTACGAACCGGGAAACGAATAAAAACGCATTCGATTAAAAAATTAAGTGCAGTACAGAAGCGCTGAAGAACAATTAGATCTAAATCTCGAGAATAATCTAGTCCGTAAGGAAAAAAGAAGTCGCTGACCAATAGAGGCAAATGGGGCAATAAGACAGAAGTCTGATTACCTCGATAGCGGAAGTCCTTAAGTCAAGCCTGGGATAGCTAAAATATCTACTTTGATTTCCCCTCCCTTTTCTTCAGCTAATTCTAACTCTTTACCATTTATTGCCAACATTCCACAAATCAAAGCCCTTGTACGTTTCCATGATGGTCTCCGACATGACGGTCACGGTATCCTTCTTTTTCTGAATATCTGTTTTGGGGAAATAGGGGGTCAGCCCATTGCATCCTAGTCAGGTGGTGGGGTTGCAACCTTGAACCCCACCACCACCCCCCCAACCGACCCTTGATTATGATTTTCTGTCGGGGTTAAATCCTTTAATCTTTGGTCAGCAAAGACCCGCCTGCAAGTAGGCAGGAGCCTCATGGAGGGCGAGGCCTGCTCACTGCCCGGATAATTTATTACACACAAAAAAATATTTCGGAGAGCGTAGCGTCGGTGGCCGAGCGGTTAGATTCCCAGACTGGGGATCATTAGGTCACGGGTTCGAATCCTAGCAAAGCTAGGTCCGACGTTGTGCTCCTTGGGAAAGACACTTAACACGCATTTCCCCCACAGGAGGTTATCATTACATGTATCAGCTGTTTCGCTTCACGCTATTGATACCGGGATAAGCTCCATGAGCGCCAATAAAAACATGTCGGCCTAGGGTTCGAATACTGGAGTAAAGGAGAGTCAGAGAGAGGGAAAGAAGGAACTAGGAGGCGAGTGGAGAGGAGGAGAAAGAACAGGAGGAGGGCAACAAAAATGAAAGAAGAAGACGCCTGTGTCTCTGCAAATCGCTCCCATTCTTGGACGGTCCTGTCGTGCCCAGCGCAACACAAAGGCTGGTATATCTGGGGACTGCTAGATAAATGTAATGAGCTACAGTCAGTTTTACTTCGAATGAACAACGTTTTTTTTTTCGGATAATTTTTTATTTTTTCACATTTCAATTTCAATTTCAATTTCAATCATCTTTATTGATCCTTAAAAAAAAGGAAATTATACTTGTGTTATCACAATTTCCGTTTGAAAAATAAAAGAATACATCAATGCATTCAAATTAAAAACAAATTTAACTTAGTTAATCATTAAATGTTTATATTTTAGGAGAAGTATACAAAAATTCAAAGGTGGGTAAATAAATAGTGCGGTGAAACAATATATAGAAAAAGAAATAAAAAATGAAAAAAGATAGAATAATTATAGACAAATCAGTTTAGCTTCATACACATTCATTAACTTATCATAAATCATTCATTCACCATCCATCAATTTACATTTCTTAAACATTGTGAGGAAAACACCATTGTGCTTTCAAAGTAAAGTATGGTCAAACTTGCGTATGGCGCTTGGAAGAAAAGATCTAAAATATCTCTCAGTGCGGAATTTTAAATGTGTAAGTCAACCGCTTCTACTACTTGTTTTAGGTATGGAGAAAAGAGGGTGTTGCATTGAATCTCATACAGATCTTCAAAGTTCTCTGGATCTACATTATTTATGAGTTAACATCATATCAAGTTCAAATTTCGAGCAGTTTTTAAAAAGCTCATGTTGCAATAATGTATATATAAAAAAAAGAAATTCAACTCCAAAGAATAAAAAAATTTCTCATAGCATTTGCAAAAAAATGAAGTTATCACGACGCGTCCAATTTTACATGGTTTACAGCCTAAGCTTGCATTCCTTGTCATTCTTAAAAGCAAATTCATACTCTCTTTCAAAGACAGCAGATTCATCTTCTTCGTCTTCGTCAGATGCCGACTAATCTGCTTTTATTTTTCAGCTGCAAGCTATAAAGTTGCTAACATCAAACGAAACATTGCAATAAAGCTATAAGTTGTATATTCGTATACACTGATTCATTGATACTGTCGAGATGTCACGAAAAAGAAAGGCAACTCTTTTCAAACTCGGTATCTGTACACCCTTGAATATGTTTTAAAAACATTCTCTGAGAAATGAAATATGTAATTTTATGATGGAATTTTTGTTACTTTACCTTCAAATTGAACGAAAAATTATAGCCATGTTGCGACATAAGGTTTTAAGGAAGTGTACACAATTTGAACATGAAACGCCGTAATGTAGAAAAAAAGTATCCACAAAAAACTACCCAACATCGCCCATAATTCTTTCTTTTCTTTCTTTATCAATATCAGTTCCCATTCTACCTTTTGCTGTATGGATTCAGATACCTGAGATGATCTTTCTCCAGGATGCCCTGTCCTGGTATTTTCTGTTTCCTTCCAAAAAAGTTAAATTTCTATGCTTCAAAACCTCTTTTATATCTTCTTCCCACTTTCTCCGAGGTCTGCCTTTTGATATTATACCTTGGACTATATACTTATTTAGCTATTCTATTGTCTTTCATTCTGTTTACATGCCCAAACTCTACTCTTCTTAGATATTTAGTTTCAGCTGCCTGTACTCTACTGTATTCTCTAATGTCTAAGGTCTAGGTTTCTGCTGCCATAGAGGAGAGCAGGACAATAAACTGTATTGTATACTGCCATTTTGGTTTTTGTTGACAATTCTTGCTTACCTACAAATGCCTTTCCTAGATGGTTATATATTGCACTTGCCTTTTTGATTCTCTGGCTGATTTCTTCTCTTAGTTTTCCCTCTGAGTTAATCATTACTCCTAGGTAATTGTAGCTGTGAACTTGTTCTAAATTCTCCTTACCCAATTTCACATTTTGCGTTTTAGCTTCCCTAGTTACTAGCATTATTTTTGTTTTCTTTTGTATTTACTCTCATTCCTCTTTTATTTAGTTCATTGTTCATAATGTTGGTACTGACTGAAGGTCACTTTCTGCTTTTCCAAACAGAACTAAATCATCGGCAAATGAAAGATTGATGATAATAATAATAATAATAATAATAATAATAATAATAATAATAATAATAATAATAATAATAATAATAATAATAATAATAATATTAATATTATAATATTATAATAATAATAATAATAATAATAATAATAATAATAATAATAATAATAATAATATAATAATATAATAATAATAATAATATAATAATAATATAATAATAATAATAATAATAATAATATTAATATTAATATTAATAATAATAATATATATATATTCTCTAAAAAGCTCAAAGCGCCTCACAATAGCATACAATACAACATAAATAAAATATAATGGTCATAGAACATGATATTTAAAAGAGTCAAAATGTATCATATGATTATCCTTAAATAGAAGGGTTTAAGAGTCCACTAAAAAGATTCAAATGATACAACAATCTTAAAACATACAAAGAGTATAACATTATAACGAAACCTAAAAGATACATTGTAAATAATACATTAAGCTAAAAAGATAGATACAATGAATTAGTAAAATATTCAATGAATAGAGCATTCTTACAAGAGACACGAGATATATAATACGCATAGACATAATTAAAAGATTCATTATAAATATAAGCTATCCTAACAAAAACAACGATCGTTAAATAAAGGCTTAAAAAAACGCTAAGTATTATATGCCCTCTTAAAAAGGTGGGTTTTAAGAGACTTCCTAAACGATTCAAGGGATATGGAGTTCCTACAACATTCATCCAGACCATTCCACAGTTGAGGGGCACGAACAGAAAAAGCTTTCTCACCAAAACGAGTCGATGTACGGGGTATACAAAGATAGTTACTATTATTAGACCCCAAGACTTTAGGTTTAAAATAGGGGGGTTAAAAGTTCGTCTAGGTAGGGGGAGCTAGATTATTTAAACATTTATAAGTCATGCAAATGACATTAAAGTCAATTCTCTCTGACTGGCAACCAATGGAGATCTTTAAGTACATTGGTAATGTAATCAGATTTCTTTTTAAACGCAATAGTTCTGGCTGCATAATTTTGTATCTTTTGAAGTTAAAATATATGTTTTTTTGACATACCAGACAAGAGGGAGTTGCAGTAATCCAATCTACTGGTTACAAAGGCATTTATCAAAAGTTTAGCAGTATCCTCATCAATAAAATATCTGATTCTGCTAATATTCTTAAGATGGAACATATATGTTTGACATATCTTATTAATTTGCTTCTCCATTGTGAGGTGAGGATCAAGAAGAAAGCCTAAATTCTTAACAGCATTGGAAATTTCAATATGTGAATTACAAATATTTACATTGCATGCATTAATAGTTTTGAGCGATGTACGCGTTCCAAAGACAATTATATCTGTTTTATCTCCATTTAATCTAAGTCTGTTTTCTGTCATCCAAGTCTGTATATCTGTGGTGCAATCCTGAAGTGTCTGAAGGGATGCTGCAGGATTGCTGGTGCTCAGGGTATGTATAGTTGAGTGTCGTCTGCATATAGATGATATTTGATGTTATGCCTTTCAATTGTTTCAGCTAATGGAGTGGTGTAGAGAGTAAAGAGAACTGGTCCTAGGATAGACCCTTGGGGAACACCATATTGAAGTTTTAAAGGCAGTGATCTCGAAGAGTCAATCAATACCGATTGTGTTCTCTCCTGAAGGTAGGTATCGAGCCATTTCAGGGCAGTCTCGTTGATTCCAAATTGGTGTTGCAATCGTGATAGCAAGATTCCATGGTCGATAGTGTCAAATGCGGCGCTCAGATCTAACAAAACGTGCATGACACATGACGTGTTGTCGATCATCCTAATGATGTCATTGTGCACCCTCAAAAGCGATGTTTCCGTACTGTGGTGTATTCTGTACTCAGATTGGAAATGCGTCGACATTTTGTTGCTATCAATGTGTTGCGTAAGACGGCGGTTAACAATTTTCTCAATGATCTTGAACAGGGCTGGCAGATTAGAGATTGGTTGGTAATTCTCGAGTTCGTCCTTATTCAACGATGATTTTTTAATGATAGGGGTCACATTAACGTGTTTAGGTGAAGATGGAAATATGCCAGTATGAAGGCTGCTGTTCACGATGGTTGAGATGGCAGGAGACGGAATATCTGAGAACTCCTTTAACAGCCAGGTTGGTATGGAGTCAAGATCACAAGTTTTAGATGGCATTTTATTGATTAAATTTTCTATTTCCTTTGGTGATGTTGGCTCGAATTCCGAGAGAGTAGAGCTAGGTCCAGGATAAGAATTCTCAGAAACGATGCATAAAGTAGATGGATTTTGATGATTAAGGTGGTCTCTAATTTTAGCTACCTTATCAATAAAGAATTTGTTGAAGTTTTCACACATTTTCGTTGAATCTTTAACAACACTGGGAACATAAGGACTGAGCAGACCAGCTGTTATTTTAAACAGCTCTTTGGTATTGCCCTTATTCTGATATATAGAGTTCTTGATGTGTCTTCGTTTGACGTCAGTCAGCATTTTGTTCATTTTATTACAGATGGCTTTGTAATGATTCTTGATACTGTCTGATTTTGATTTCGACGATTTTCGTTCCGCACGCCTCAGTTCTTACTTAGTATTTCGAATGTCGTCAGTGTACCATCGGCAGTTGGGTCTTATGGTAATGGTGCCACTTTTAATGGGGGCGAACGAATCAATGATTTTACTAATTTCGTAATTGAAAACTTTCACTTGGTCGTCAACACTTTCAATGGGTTTGATCTTCTCGTTGATATTAGCTTCTAAAATTGACGATTTTAATTTTACGTCATTCAAGTTGATTTTTTTCGCTTTTCTATATTTAATAGTCTTTTTGTTGGCATAGCTTTGGGTAATGCCAAAGTGAAAGATATACAGTGGTGAGAAATGTGGATTGAAAACTGCCAGGGATGTAATCGACGGGTCATCATTTTTGTGTGTAATTACTAAATCAAGGATATGCCCAGCTATGTGTGTACTTTCATGAACATGTTGAACTGCCAAGCAGAATTAAGAATTTTTTAGCATCGTCGTTGTCATGGTCATCAATGTGAAGGTTGAAATCTTCAGTAAAAACTATTTTTCCTGACTGCAAAGTTTTTCAAAAAACGAAGTCCTCAAATTCATCTATAAAATCATTTATATAAATTTTCTTATTTCTGTGGTCAGGTCTATAGACAACCACAAATCGAAACAGTTGACCATTGTGATTGAGTGTGATTTCAAGATGCTCAAAAGTGATTTTATGTTGATTTTCAACTTTATTAATTTTAAGGCTTTCTTTATAAATAAGTCCAAGTCCACCTCCTCTGTTGGACGATGGTCTGTTTTGCCATTGGAAAGTATAACGAACGGGTATGAGGTGGGCAGGGATGACTTCATCATCTGTATTGAAAAGCCAACTCTGTTATTATGAAAATGTCTAGATTTTGTTCGATGATGTAGTTGGAAAGAACAATAGCTTTATTCCCTATAGACCTGGCAGGCATTCAATTGAGTGACGTTGAGTTGTAAACTATTTTTATACTGTGATGAATCAAGTTGGTCTTCGTTGCTCGCTCGAGTTGTTTTAATGGCGAGAAGGTTTGAAGGGTTCCCTCTGTTTTGTTTTTTCCTCCGACCTTTTGTTCCCCTGCGTGCTCGTTTATGAGTGTGTTTGTATATGTTGCATACTTTCAGTGTGTTAGCAACTAAGGGAGTTGTCAAAACTTTATATTCAGTGCAAGTAGTTCACACGTACTATATTTATTTCCGTCTGTACTATTTATAATGGACAGGACCGTCACATGAAGAGATCATAAAAATCACACACAGCGTAAATAGTAAAATTTAAAACACAATTGCCAATCGAAATGATGAAAAGAGTTTATTTCCAAAATCCATCATTTCTTCCAATTATATAAGTCCAGAGATTTTCATTCATTATGATTACTTTACAAAGATTGAAATATATTTACTTATTATTGTTAATAATTAGGACAGGACCTCCATGTTCCATGATTTTCGCATAAAAATCACACACATTATTAAATAGCCCCTAAAATTTTAAAACACAATTATTACAATCGATATGATGAAAAGAGTTTACAGAAGACAAC
>JAXRKP010000455.1:127500-147500 GCA_037039925.1 Doris montereyensis | reverse complement strand
GAGTATGTGCTCCGCAAGAAGCATTACAGCTTCAATGTGCGTATATCAAATAGACATTGGATAAATGTCTTGACTAGTAACACTTAAGGTATGAATAAGATCAACATGTTACCCTACTACTGAGAGATATCGTGCAACAAAATAAAGGTGTGTACCAGTAGAGAAAACATAACTACACCAAGCCAACGTGTTGCACGATTCAACAGAAACAATGTCCAAGCTTCCTTTGCCCGTTTGACAACTATTGAAATGGATTAGTCATACATAACAAAATGTGTAATCTACCTTCAGGAAATAAGCAAAATACATGTATCATCAATTATTACTTACTTATTGTCTGCTGGAGGGCACAACGTTGTTTATATCAGTGATGAGTATGCAAATGGTTGTAGTACATGAACTAACATTGACATCAGCTGTTCTCTAGCAACTGGCGACGTGCAAACGAGGGAGAGAAAGCAGTCGTGTTTGTGCAGGCCGTGTTTGTTGGGAACAAAAGGAGGCGGTGGGAGGGTAGAAGGGGAGCTTTATACGTGAAGGTCAGGTTGAACTTATCCTGTTCAACCTTCCAATCTAATGGGGTGTTTAAATGATGTGCCTTTTTTTGGAGGTTAGGCCTAGCTTGAAATAATAATTATCCCAAGTCGCTTCCAAACTAACGTCAATGTTATTTTATATCAGAGAAAATACTGCATCTATCTCTCTCTCTCTCTATATATATATATATCTCCTCATCTGTTTATCTATCTACCTCTCTATTTATCTATCTATATATCTATCCATCTATGATCTATCTATCCATCTATCTATTGATCTACTTACTCATTTATCTACTCATCTATCTACTCATCTATATACTCATCTTTCTACCCATCTATATATTCATCTATCTTCCCATTTATCTACTCATTTATCTACTCATCTATCCACACATCTATCTACTCATCTATCTACTCATCTATCTACTCATCTATCTATTCATCTTTCTACTCAACTTTCTACTCATCTATCTACCCATCTATATACTCATTTCTACTCATCTTTCTGTTCATTTTTCTACCCATCTATATACCGTACTCATCTTTCTACCCATCTATCTACTACTCTTTTCTCTATCTACTCATCTATCTACTAATATTTCTACTCATCTATCTACTACTCTTTCTCCTCATCTATCTATCTACTAATATTTCTACTCATCTATCTACTCATCTATCTACTATTTTTTCTATTCATCCTTCTACCCACATATCTACTAATCTATCTACTCATCTATGTACTTATCCATCTACTCACCTATCTATCTATCTACCCATCATAAACTATCTATTCATCTATCTTCTCATCTTCTACTCACCTATCTACCCATCCATCTACTCATCTATGTATTCATCTATGTACCCATCTATCTGCTCATCTATCTACCCATCTATCTACTAATCTTTCTACATATCTTTCTATCCATCTACGTATTCAATTACCTACCCATCTATCTACTCATATTTCTATCCATCTACGTATTCAATTACAATTATCTACCCATCCATCTACGTATTCCATTATCTACCCATCTATTCTCATCTTTCATTCAATATACCCACCTTTCTACACATACCCATCTATATACTCATGTATCTACTCATCGTTCTACTCATTTTCTACTCATCTTTCTAGTCATTTTTCTATTCATCTATCTACTCATTTACCTACTCATCCATCTACTCATCTATTTACTCATCTACCTAGTCATCTATCTACTTATCTATTTACTTGTATATCTACTCATCTATCTACCCATCTATCTTCTCATATTTCTACTCATCTACCTACTCATCAACTTAACCATCTACCTAACCATCTATCTACTCATCTATCTACACATTTATCTATCTATATATCTACTCATCTTTGTAACCATATACTTACCTATCTATCTACTCATCTATCTACACATTTATCTATCTATACATCTACTCATCTGTGTAACCATATACTTACCCATCTATCTACTAATCTTTATACTCATCTACCTATTCATCTACCTACCCACCTATCCACTCATCTTTCTTTCCATTTATCAACTCATTTCTACTCATGTACCTACTATCAATATACTTCTATTTCTATCCCTCTACCTGCTCATCTATCTACCCATCTATCTACTCATCTATCTACTCATCTATCTACCCATCTACCTACTCGACTATCTATTCATCTATCTACTCATCTTTCTACTCATCTACCTATTCATCTAGCTACCCATCTATCTACTCATCTTTCTACTCATATATCTACCTATTTATCTACTCATCTTTGTACCCCTCTACCTACTCATCTTTCTACTCATCTATCTACCCATCTATCTACTCATGTACCTACTCATCTACCTACTCATCTATTTACCCATCTATTTATCTATCTATCTATCTATCCATCTATCTATCTATCTGTCTATCTATCTGTCTATCTATCTATCAATCTATCTATCTATCTACCTACCTATCTATCAATATATATATATATATATATATATATATATATATATATATATATATATATATATATATATATATATATATATGCAAGCATGTCCGGAGACAATGGTGGATTATGATTTCTTTTTATTATAAAGCTGGGCCTCTCGACTTTGACTGCGGTACGCTCAGAAACCAACTCTTATGGATATCAATAATATATTACTATGAAAACTAGATCTAATCATGGTAGATCCATTGAGTCTCATAATTACTTTCTTTTAGTTAAGGAACGCAATCCTCATAATGTTCACTGTTCACTGTACTGTGTGTTCATCGGTGTGTGTGTGTGTTTTTTTTTTTTTTACAGGTTAATGATGTTCCATAAATCATTCTGGTGAGTGTCGTATACTATATGAATGAGTCATAGAGTATATTATAATCACGTTTCGTGTATGCACATGTATTTTAAATATTATGCATAGACTCCTTACTCTTGGATATATATTCTATATATATATATTTGTTTACCTCGTACTCTCGGTGTGACATTAAACAGACCTGGTTTGATTAAACAGGCTACCCTCGTCACGTGTTTCAATGGCTTTGCTCTCTGTTTACAAACTCTTTCCACAATATTTTCGTTATATCGTTGACCAGAAGATCTCTAGACACGAATCCTCCCACCGCAGTACCATCACAAATCTGACATTCATCCGTAAAAAAGGACTCGACTCCATTTGTCACGTCTCCAGTTGACATGATTTTGTGCAAAGAGGAGTCGATTTTTGCTTATATGAAACGATAATAACAAACGTTTAAAATTACGTCGGTTGTGAAGTCCTGCGGCTGCAAGTCTGCGACGGACTGTGTGCTCGTTAATGAGACGCCCATGATTTCCAGTGGCGTTCATCACCACTTCAGCTGCTGTTTCACAAGGGTTCCGCCGAAAAGTCCGCAAAAAATGGCTCGATTTTTGGCTGCAGTTGTGACTGGAGGACACTCGGACCTAGGACGATAAGCTACACTTCCAGTCTGTTTTCTCTGTCTTTAAGCGATAAATAGTCAAGACATGAAAACCCAAGTCGTTGGCGTTGTTGTCTGGGTTGTCTCCAGCTCCAGCTTCCAAAGGATCAATGGTTCTTTCTATGGATCAATGGTTCTTTCTATGGATCAATGGTTCTTTCTATGGATCAATAGTTCTTTCTATGGATCAATGGTTCTTTCTATCTCTGTATTACTCAACCCAACTTTGGCATGGGTATAACTTCGCTCGCTCACTGAATTTCGATGTGATGTTCTACTCATATTTATACCTACATGTAATTAGCCTGAGATGAATTCTTTAAAAAGAATGAATTTCCTCATGAGATAAGTTATTCCCATTTGCTGTTAAATGATTTTTATGATAACTCACGAAAACGCATACAAAATCAAGCAATTTGCTCCGGGTCAGGGGAAATTCTTGAAAAGAACTCATAGATGCACGAGTTCACTCAATCCATAATGATACATAGTTTATTGTGACATTGATTCAAACTCAGCAGGAGCAACGTATTTATTTGCATAACATTTGGCAGCAAGATGAGTGCAAATGTTTCTTTTTAGCCCAATCCTTGTGCAATTGGGGCATGAGAATGGTGTGTTGTTTTGTTCTCTGTCTTTGCAAAGTTGTTCTTCTTCAATGTGTCGTGACTCAAGGTTGGTTACTCCAGATTTATATTTTGACTAAGGATCACCATAGGGGTCGTTCCCGAGCAGCATCCTCATAGAGATTTGCGTCGATGTTACAGTGTTTCAGAGTGACCTTGAAGAGTCTTTGTATCTCTTTACTGCCATCGAACAGATTGCTTCCGCTTACTGTACATGATTCTCTTGGGCAATGGGTCCATGCTCGAACATGACCTGTCCATTTCAGTTGCGATCGTTTCAGCACCATATGGGCACTGAGGTATTATGATTTTTGGAGGACTTATAGTGTCTGGTATTAGTCCTTCTAGCTGATGTTGAGAAGTCGCCTTAGGTAGCGCAGCTGACAGAATTTTAGTTGTCTAACATGACGCTACTATATAAATTTGTCTGGGCATCAACATTTTGCCACGGTTTTCCAAAATCCCTCTCGAGGCACTGTTTTAAAAGTTTTTGTGAGGTCCACGAAAGTTGTCAATGGGTTGATATTCTGTTCTCTGTATTTCGTTTGTGTCTGTGGCACAGCTAAGATTATGTCCTCTGTACTGCGTCCTTGGCTGAAGCCACATTGACTTTCAGGTAGTAGATCTTTTTTTCAACTGCGCATGCGGCCATTTAGCAGTATTCTAGCCAAGATTTTGCCGCCGATTGAAAGAAGCGAAATTCCCCCATTATTTTTGTCTGTTTCCTTTCCTCTAGATGGACTAGAAAGACGTTTTTGAAAATCCTAGAGAAGTTGTTCTTGCCTCCACGATTGAACAGTTCACTCATCTTCTTCTTCAAATCGGGACTTCCATTTGCATATACATGTACTACTTCTGTGATGGAATTAAATCTTTGCCATCGGAGAGATTTGTTATGTTTCCCTACCTCTTCTTCTGTTGGGAGATCATATTGTGAGGTTTTGGCCGAACTCTAATCTTACAATACCTTTATTGTTTATTGAACACAGGCGATTCAGAACATTATTGAAGTGCTCAGCCCAGAATTTTGTCCCTCAGAGGACATTAGGACTTCTAGCCCGCTGCCCATGTGACTTATGAGTGACTGTTTGCCTTTTTAAACTTTGAAATGTTCAGTGGATTGCTTGGAGATGGTAAGTCGATAATTTTCCCAACATTCTGCTTCTTCAAATCGAAATCACTTTGCCAGTCCCAACATTCTGCTTTGTCATAACGAAATCAAACAGATTCCTGCGTTTGTGTTGCCATGAGGTTTTGTTTAACAGCTCACGGGAAGCATGTAGTTCCAAAAGAGGGAGTCCATTACTGTTGCAGTTTCCAATGCCATTTTCCCAAGAACGTCTTTCCACGTTTTGATTTTTGCCAGCACCGTTGAAGTTGCTTAGAACAAGAAGTTTATCAGCTCTAGGCTTTCCCATGGTGGTGACGTAGGCACCTCTTCTTCTGTTGTAGTGCCATTAACTCAGCATTGATGCCTTTCGCTCGGTGGAGAAATTTTCGTTCAAGGATGTCTTGAAAGCGAATCTCTCAAACGATCTTCACTTTTACTGCCATTACAGAAAAATGTGGAGCCCACTAGAACCTTTAAAAGGAATGGTGTTATAACGAAAACGCCATTTTTCCATATTACGATGAGGGGAAAATCCATATTTGACTAATCAAGTAGAAAAATGATGACTGATAAGACAATGTTAGCTCACCCAGAAAATGGCTATAGTAGTAATATTATTTAATAAGACATTTCGTAGTAGGATTAAACTAAAGGTTATCTACCGCCCGGTCTCTTATGTAGTCTCGAAAAAAACAACAACCCATCGACAGAAACAGCCCAAACTGTGACACCAATCGAACCCAATCACAACCATATACTTCCCAATCATAACCATATATACTCCCAAATACAACCATATATACTCCCAGTCATAACCATATATACTCCCAAATACAACCATATATACTCCCAGTTAACCATATATACTCCCAAATACAACCATATATACTCCGAATCATCTATATACTCCCAAATACAACCATATATACCCCCATAACCATATATACTCCCAATTACAACCATCTCCGAATCATAACCATTTACTCCCATACAACCATGGTATACTCCCAATCATATCCTATTGTCATAACCATCAACTCCCAATCTGAACATATGAATCACAACCATATATAAATCACAACCATATATCCCAATCATAATAATAATATACTCCCAATAATATATACACCCAATAAACCATAATACTCCCAATCATAACCATAATCCCAATACAACCATATATACTAATCACAACCATATATAATAAACTAATGTCAGGATGATATTAATGATAATAAGCAGTGACGAAAAAGTTCCAATTTTTCAGTATCCTCATTCTTGGAAAGAAGAAACCCTAATAATAATGATAATAATGAGATTACGAAAACACACATGACAGTGATAATGTGTTAATATGAACCAAATCTAGATTATACGTCTACCCGCTTGCATAATAATAGTTGTACAAGTAGTTTATAATAGTTTTAAAGGAACATTAGTGCCAAGTCATTGATGGATGGTGCATGACGGTACAACGAGTTTTTTCATTTATTTTTTGATTATTATCAGATCCGTTCAATTGTGAAAAGCTGGCGGTAGGGACAATGGCGGTATGGCGGGGAAAAGAGGGGAGGGGGGTATAACGAGGTTTGAGGATTCTAATAAACGCTCATGATAAACTTGATAAAAAAGTTAAGTAATAAACAAGATGCACACTTTAAAAGAAATGGTGAATGTATTGAAATAACACCGTTGATGAAGGAGATAACCACTAATATACATGTAGATCAACTTAGTAACGATTTGAACGCTTTCAATAAGAACTGTTCATACATTGATGGATGTCATATTACTGAACACAATCTTTATTTGAATGGACGAATTTCCAAGTTGATTTAATATTTAATTGATTGCGAACTCATTAAAATCATTGACATGAAGAGACAAAATAACAAAAAAACATCAACAGCAAATACAGCCACATCAATAGATCTACTAATAAGCAATACACGCAGCATCAAACGTTTCACATAATAGTGAACAAATTGCTCCATAGGCTGGATAAGGATTTCACCAATGGAAATACGAGGCGGTTGAGAGAGAGCATAGATGACAGTGTTTCTAATTTTCAACATGGTCATGTTTGGACGAAAGTCATACTTCTTGACAGCCTGTGAAGAAAACAAAGGGTAAATGATTTTTTACGCCGTAAAAATGAAAGAGAAAAGATGATAATAAATGCAAAATCCTGCATAAGATTTTGAGTTACCTGAATGACAAGCAACCACCTCTATAAAATGAGTTAAAATGGAAATGTTGCTGCTTTTAATATATGTTAAAATCATGATATTAGGCAAACTTGGTTAAGAATAAGATCAATAACTTCTCAAGGATGGTGAATATTCATAGTCTATGTCTGTTTCAGCCTATTAATACCTAAAGCATGCATCCTGGCGGGTTGAATATGCTGCTATGCTCCAATTGGCTGCTTTCAACGAATCTAAAACGAGGTCACGGCTTCAAGCCTAGACAACCTTGTTTATGAAGTCAATAATCGATTTAGCCCCCCCCTCCTCCTCCCACCCCATCCTTTTCCTATAGAATGGTTCCTTATCCTGTTGTCATAGGTCAATCCGTCTCATTGAATGCATAAATAAATACATAAATAAATAATAATAATAATAATAATAATAATAATAATAATAATAATAATAATAATAATAATAGTAATAATAACAATAATAATAATAATAATAATAATAATAATAATAATAATAATAATAATAATAATAATAATAATAATGATATTAATGATAATAATAATGATAATAATAATGATAATAATAATATAATAATAATGATAATAATGATGATAATAATGTTAATAATAATAATATTAATAATAATAATAATAATGATGATGATAATAATAATGATGATGACGATGATTCAATAATGATAATAATAATAATCGCTTAATAATAATAATAATAATAATAATAATAATAATAATAATAATAATAATAATAATAATAATAATAATAATAATAATAATAATAATAATAGTAAAGCATTGCTGAGCGCCTCTCATCCACTAAAATGCTCGATTGCGCTTTACACATAAAATGCATACACGTAAAAATAAATTGTGTTAGTTACAATTTTAAGAACACAAGATTTTTAATAAAGCTCTTAACCCTTATAAAAAATCTGGTCTTAATATTCCTTTTAAAAAGTTGAAATAAAGGGCTGCTCCATAAAAGATGGAAATATGAAATAAATTGTTGTTATTCTAATTTATCTCTCTTCATCACATTCTCTCTTTTTTTCGTTGAAGAAGGATAAGAATGAAGAAAAATTGATTTTACGAAATTCAAGCCGGGTCTCTGAATGTTGATATTGAATATAAAATGTTATCCGTCATTATTGGGCTAAGGGAAACCATTGTTTATAATTCATCTAGCATCAAATGTTTTTATTATCGTACCAGCAGGCATATACATGTAAATATGTAAATTACATTCACCGCAGCAGCTCGCTTGGTTTAATTGCCATGATTCCAAAGAGAGCTGCTACGTTTACACAATGCCATTCATTTACCTCTTCATCAGCTGCCTTATAAATCCCTTTTGTATTGACGTATCCTGGCTGAATTGACGTTACTTTGATGCCATACTCAGCCACCTCCTGTCTCAGAGCTTGAGACATTCCCTTCTTGCCACTGTATACGGTGAGTCCTGGGTCCGCCTACAGTAATAGTAAACGTTAATTTATTCGTTTTTATAAAAATCTGCATTTTTCTTCTCATTGATGTCGTTATTGTTTATGGTGCTTTTCTACCTTGGTTTCTTCTTATTGATGTTGTTATTGTTTATGGTGCTTTTCTACCTTGGTTTCTTCTTATTGATGTTGTTATTGTTTATGGTGCTTTTCTTCCTTGGTTTCTTCTTATTGATGTTGTTATTGTTTATGGTGCTTTTCTACCTTGGTTTCTTCTTATTGATGTTGTTATTGTTTATGGTGCTTTTCTACCTTGGTTTCTTCTTATTGATGTTGTTATTGTTTATGGTGCTTTTCTACCTTGGTTTCTTCTTATTGATGTTGTTATTGTTTATGGTGCTTTTCTACCTTGGTTTCTTCTTATTGATGTTGTTATTGTTTATGGTGCTTTTCTACCTTGGTTTCTTCTTATTGATGTTGTTATTGTTTATGATGTTGTTTTTTTATGGTGCTTTTCTACCTTGGTTTCTTCTTATTGATGTTGTTATTGTTTATGGTGCTTTTCTACCTTGGTTTCTTTTTATTGATGTTGTTATTGTTTACCTTGGTTTCTTCTTATTGATGTGCTTTGTTTATGGTGCTTTTCTTCCTTGGTTTCTTCTTATTGATGTTGTTATTGTTTATGGTGCTTTTCTACCTTGGTTTCTTCTTATTGATGTTGTTATTGTTTATGGTGCTTTTCTACCTTGGTTTCTTCTTATTGATGTTGTTATTGTTTATGGTGCTTTTCTTCCTTGGTTTCTTCTTATTGATGTTGTTATTGTTTATGGTGCTTTTCTTCCTTGGTTTCTTCTTATTGATGTTGTTATTGTTTATGGTGCTTTTCTACCTTGGTTTCTTCTTATTGATGTTGTTATTGTTTATGGTGCTTTTTCATCTATATTTTTTCCCATAGAAAGAAAGCATAACAATTCCACACTGTAATATAGATAATATGGGCAGTGGACAGGTAGGCACCTGTACGGGGAGTAGATGATCCCACTCTCCACGAGTCTCCTGCTGCCTTGCAGGCAGGTCTTGACTGACCAAAGGCTAAGGGAGTTAACCCTGAAACGAAACAACATGCTGCCTAGCAGGCCGGTCTTGGTTGACCAAAGGCTAAGGGAGTTCACCTGACAGAAAATAACAACCTGCTGCCTTGCAAGCTGGTCTTGAATGACTAAAGGGTAACAAAGAAACAAAGAAAAAAGGACAAGGAATAGAAAATGTAGTACCGAATCATATTTTAATCTTCTCAGGAGTAGATGTCAAAGATAGAGCTAGAGCAGGAGTAGGCCTCCTAGTGCATAAAAGACATGAAAAGCTACTAGAAAGTTGGAAATTTATAAGCCCACGGCTATTAGAGGTAAATATTAAACCAAGAGGACGAGAAATTAAATCATTAATAGCTTAGGGACCAAACAAAGACGCCACTAAAGAAGAAAAAGATATCTTTGAAAAAGATTTACAAATAGTTGCAGAGAATGTTAAACCCAAACAGGAACTAATGCTTTTAGGAGATTTAAATGCTAGAGTAGACAACAATCTAGACACGTTCGGAGGAGTAATAGGTAAAGAAGGAGAGACAACAACTTCTCCAAATGGAGCGAGACTAATAGAGTTTTTTCTAAAGAATAACATGAAAATAGCCAACACCTTTCTTCCTCATAAAGATATCCACAAATATACAAAGAGTAAATGAAGACACGTGTGCAAAGTCAATGATAGACTACATAGTAGTTAGCAGCTCCCTTTTACAGTACATTGGATGCAAGAGTCAACAGAGGAGTAGAAATAGTTAGTGATCATCACTTAGTGATTGCCAAAATAAGATTACTGACTGAAGAAAACAAACAGAAAAGGAAAGAGAAGAAATGTACTAAACTCAAAATATTTACGAACTAACTAAACCAGTAGTAAAACAGGCATACCAAGCTAGGATCTGAATGATAACACAATAGAAGAAAAGTGGCAGATGTATAAAGAAACGTTCCTCAGTTGTACTGAAGAAATCTGTGGTAGGAAACAAATTAAAGGAGATAGAAAAAGAACAGCATAGTCGAATGAGAATGTCAAAACTAAGATCAAAGAAAAGAAGGATGCCTGGAAGAAATGCTTGCAAACAAAGAGACCAGAGGATAGGATAGATTGCGTGAGTAAAAGAACTATCGCCAAAGAGGAAGTGAGGAAAGCAAAACAGGAACAATGGGAAGAGTTTGGACAAAGACCAAGAAAGCTATCAAGGAAATCAACAGCTGTTCTGGCGGGCAATGAAGACCATGAGAAAGATCAAAGCATGCCCAATACGACAAATTAAGAATGCCAAAGGAGAAAGCATTTTCACCAATTCCCTCGAGAACGTATGAAAGAAGGATTAAAAATCATCAATTAGTAAGAGTAACAAGTAATCCAGAGGAGACAGCTGAAGATGTAGATATCTCAATGGAAGAAATCCAAACAGCTATAAGAAAGGTGAAATTAGGAAAAGCCCGAGGAGCAGATCAAGTTTATCCAGAAATGATTAAAAACCAAGGGAGAGAGGCAAACAAACTACTACATGCAAATATGTCAACAAGCATGGAAGTCCAAACAGGTGCCAGACGACTGGAAAAAGGGAACGGTAGTACCAATACATAAGATAGGATCAGCCATGAAATGCTCAAACTATAGAGGGATATCACTACTTAGCGTTCCAGGAAGAGTATAAGCCAGGACACTGGAAATGAGATTAAGGAAAAGAGTAGAGGATCAGATTGAAGAGCATCAGAGTGGATTTAGACCAGGAAGAAGTGTACAAGACCACATATTACAATTAGACAAATAATAGAAAAATTCATTGAGAGAAGCATTGACTTGCATCTGTGTTTTATTGGCTTAGAAAAGGCATTTGACACTGTAAGGAGGGACGAACTATGGCATTCCTTAAAAGAACACAATGTGGAGCAAAATTTAGTAGACGCCATTAAATTCTTTTACAATAAACCAACATATGCAGTGAGAGTAGCTGGAAACATATCTGCAGAATTTGATGTCGATATAGGAGTAAGACAGGGTTGTACCCTAAGTCCTCTTTTGTTTATCACATTTATGGATTCATTCGCAAAGGCATCCTCAAAAATGAAGAAAATGAATGAATGTATGTGGAAGCTGAAACCAGTCAATGAATCAATGCTTTCATTTGCCGTTGATTTAGTTCTGTTTGAAAAATCAGAAAGCGACCTTCAGTCAAATATCAACATTATGAACTATAAACTAAATAAAAGACGAATGAGAGTAAATGCAAAGAAAACCAAAACAATGCTAGTAACTAGGGAAGATAAAACACAAAATCTTAAATTGGGCAGGGGTAATTTAGAACGAGTTCAAAGCTACACTTACCTAGGAGTAATGATTAACTCAAGGGGAAAACTAAGAGAAGAAATCAGCCAGAGAATCAAAAAGGCAAGTGCAATGTATAACCATCTAGGAAAGGCATGTGTAGGTAAGAAGAATTGTCAACAAAAATCAAAATGGCAGTATACAACACAGTTTATTGTCCTACTCTCCTCTATGGCAGCGAAACCTGGACCTTAGACAGTAGAGAATACAGTAGAGTTCAGGCAGCTGAAATGAAATATCTAAGAAGAGTAGTAGGGAAAACTAAAAGAGACAAAATCAGAAACACAACAATAAGAGATCAAACCAAAGCAGATAGCATGCAAACTAAGATGGAAACAAATCAATTGAGATAGTTTGGGCATGTAAACAGAATGAATGACAATAGACTAGCTAAATCAGTATACAGTGCTAAAACCCAAGGTGAAAGACCAAAAGGCAGACCTCGAGAAAGCTAAATCAGTATACAGGGAAGAAAAAGGCAGACCGATGTTTATAAAGAGGCATTGAAGCATAGAAATTTAACTATAAAAGAAGGAACATTGAAGCAAAATGTTTTGGAGTTTGTTTTGGGTTTGTTTTTTTTTTGTTTGGTTTATTTTTGTTGTGGAGATATGTCTATTTCGTTTTCGACAGAGATTAAATGTAAATAAAATGGTGGATATGGAGAGATATAACTGTTAAGAAAAAAGCAAGATACATTGTAGATGCTTAGACCAATGGATAAACCGATAGATTAACAGATATAGATAACCGTTGAGGTATAATACTATATAATATATAAAATACTGTAGATCTAGATAAATACGTATCTAAGTGCGTAGATACACACATCTCTTCATCTATCTAAAATAAATTTACATTCACGTACAAAATGCATACACACATGCCTTTCATGCATATCCATACATACATTCATTTGTACATATTTATTTAATATAAATACATCTACACACAGACGTGCGCGCACATACACACTCACTCATACCGAAAGCTAGATCTATACAGTTATAACGATTATGATCTTATAGTCACACTATATAATATGTATTAATTTTGTTTCAATGCAGGCTTTCTTCAAGTGTCTTTAATATGCTCTAATACAGTACCGTTCTTCCTGAGTCGGAGGAAATATTGACGATGTGCACACTGCGTCTTTCCACCATGCCTCCCAGCACTGCACCGATGCCGTTCATTGTACCCTGGTAACACAAGCAAATTAATTCGTGGAACTTCACAATGTCACATGTCTTGGTAGTGTGTTCATTCAAACTAGAGTTTGGAAGCGTATGGATAAAAAAAATGATTACAAGCACAACGACTAGGAAAGGATGCATTTGATGACCTGCTTCGTGACAACTGACGTTATTCGTTTTAAACGTAGTACTCGCTATAAAAATAATAATTTGATTGGTCATTTTTTTGTAAGTAAAGACGATTTTTTGAAAAATGTAGAAATTTAAAAAAAAGACAGGTTCGAGATAATGCATCATAGAGAAAAGGAATCAATAATGACGTCATCGCATTTGTTGTGAACAAAAATGCTTGGATTTGATGTTCTTTATGTTGAAAACTGCATGCTTGTAACTGTATTGGTTTTTCTGCAATTCAAATTCTTTACCCCAACAGCTTCTTTGAATCACACTGTATATCGCCTTGATAATGCCATAATCATACCTGAATCGTGATGAGTTAAGTTTATCCGATCTTTCCTTTGTCTATGTCAAGGTTCTCTGAGGTCGAAGTTGGCATTGTGGGTAGCGTTTTTATTCGCAATTTGAACATGATTAAAACAATTTTTACTTATAAAAAATGGAATTAAAGGAGCCATAACAGAGTAAGTGAAGATAGTCCATACACGAAAACTGAAGCCAGAAAACGAAAGGTAAAACTGGAAAGCTTAAAGAAATGGTCTTTAAATCGCAAAGCCATGAATATGTCCTGAATCACAGACCTTCCTGGATATTCGTTCCTCTGCCACACGACTAGGGGCTAGATCCACCTTACCTAGAATCAGAGACAATTTTGGAAAACAAACTCGATACTTTCGGCTAGCAGGACAAGCACTATGTCTCTTGGCTTGCGTTGATCGGGTTTTCAAAAGTCTTTTTATTTTAATTTTATTTGAGAGGTTTATAGGAGACGGGTGATCGATCACGGGATACCGTTGGTTATCGAATAAGATGAGAAACAAAATTGGACCCAACATGTTTGCAAGATTAAGAAATCAATAAATGAGGCTATACTCAGATACATGGAAGCCATCACATGTAGTAGGTTTTGGAGCGTTCTGTAGCAAAGAGGTTGCCAAATATTTTTTCCTTCCACTATCGTATCATACCGAATGTCCTACGCAGTATCTAGGGGCCCATGACTACGTCGTGCATTTCTAGTTACGGTGAAGGCACATTCTTTCATAAAACCTCCCCGTGCAAAACCTGAGATTATCTGTCCTGGTGGAATGGTGGAAATTGGCAAACCGATGACGAAGCAGTGACATCTCACCTTGCAGTTGACGTCGATGGTGTTTTCCCATGTGTCTTCCATCAAATTTTTCATCAATGTGAAATAGTAATAACCAGCGTTGTTGATGAGGAAATCGACTGGGCCAAATGCCTTCTCTGTCTCCGCCACCAAATGTTTGAACTGTAAAAAAAGAAAGCCAAGGGAATCTTGTACGCAAGGAAACTGCCTCTGTGTTGGATCTAAATATAACACTAAATATTGATAAAGAAGAGTGAACAACTTTTAACTAACGCAAGTGAATAAAGCAGGCGTAAATAGACAAATCTGATCAAAGTGTAGCACATCTGCTTATTCCTTGTGTTGGTAGGGAACAAGAAAATGTTTGCATTACAGTACCTGTAAACACAATGTCGCGTAGTACTGCTCCATATATCATCATTGGTGTTACTTCTTTCAGATTTTCATTTACAATTGACGTTCTTCCCCTTTCAAAGACTTCGTTTTTATTTCTGTTAAAGCTCGATACATCTTAGTACGATAAAGCTAGGGAACTCGATCCCTTTCTTAATATGCGAAATCGGAATTAACATACAATATGTACGACTTGGCTATCAATTATTAGGTCTAATTATTAATTCCCCACTTTTGATTTGCAGCAGCAGTTTAATAGGTAGGCATATGTTCCCTGTTAGAGTTAATATAATAATGATTGGCATTTCAAATAACATTAGGTACAAAGTATATAATAATAATCTTTATTATTGACTTTATTATTAAGGGTTAATTCTGAGATAAGTATTTGTTAAGTGAGAATATAAGAAACTATTCGACCTGCTGTCTGTCCACTACATCTGTCTTGACAGCGATTGCCTCCCCTCCTTTGGCCTTGATATCTTTAACTAATTCTTCCATCAATTCAAGTCTCCGAGCTGCTACGGCGACCTTGACCCCTTGAGCAGCTAGAGACATGGCGATTGCCTTGCCGATGCCAGCAGAAGCTCCCGTGACCACGGCCACTTTTCCAACCAAAGGAGATGGCTTGCTCACTGTTGATTAAATAAGGGAGACAGAATAAAGATTGCAGCTATTAGTAGTGCTGAATAATAATAATAATAATAATAATAATAATAATAATAATAATAATAATAATAATAATAATAATAATAATAATAATAAAAAGAATAATAACTAAGATCAAAGAAAAAGAGGGATGCTTGGAAGAAATACTTACAAACAAAGAGACCAGAGGATAGGATAGATTACGTGAATAAAAGAACTATCGCCACAGAGGAAGTGAGGAAAGCAAAACAGGAACAATGGGACGAGTTTAGACAAAGACTTCAACAAAGCTATCAAGGAAATCAAAAGCTGTTCTGGGTGGCAATGAAGAGCATGAGAAAGACCAAAGCATGCCTAATACGACAAATTACGAATGTCAAAGGAGAAATAATGAAAGGAGACAACCAAATCTTGGAAACATGGAGAAAACATTTTCACCAATTACATAATCCCTCCAGAACGTATGAAACAAGGAGTAAAGATCAATTAGTAAGAGTAACAAGTAATCCAGAGAAGACAGCTGAAGATATAGATATATCAATGGAAGAAATCCAAACAGCTCTAAGAAAAGTGAAATTAGGAAAAGCCCGAGGAGCAAATCAAGTTTATCCAGAAATGATTAAAAACCAAGGGAGAGAGGCAGACAAACTATTACATGCAATATGCCAACACGCATGGAAGTCAGACGACTGGAAAAAGGAACGGTAGTATCAATATATAAGAAAAGATCAACTATAGAATGCTCAAACTATAGAGGATATCACTATTTAACGTACCAGGAAAAGTATATCCCAGGATACTGAATGAGATTAAGGCAAAGAGTAGAGGATCAGGTTGAAGAGCATCAGAGTGGATTTAGACCAGGAAGAAATATACAAGACCACATATTTACAATTAGACAAATAATAGCAAAATTCCTTGAGAGAAACATTGACTTGCACCTATGCTTTATTGACTTTGAAAAGGCATTTGATACTGTGAGGAACCATGGCCTTCCTTAAAAGAACACAGTGTAGAGCAAAATGTAATAGAAGCCATTAAAAGTTTTTACAATAAACCAACATGTGCAGTGAGAGTGGCTGGAAACATATCTGCAGAATTTGATGTATATATAGGAGTAAGACAGGATTGTATCCTAAGTCCTCTTTTGCTTATCACATTTATGGATTCAGTCGCAAAGGCATCCTCAAAAATGAAGAAAATAAATGTAGGTATGTGGAAGCTCAACCAGTAAATGTATCAATGCTTTCATTTGCCGATGATTTAGTTCTGTTTGGTAAATCAGAAAGTGACCTTCAGTCGAATATCAACATTATGAACAATGAACTAAATAAAAGAGGAATGAGAGTAAGTGCAAAGAAAACCAAAACAAGGCTAGTAACTAGGGAAGCTAAAACACAAAATCTTAAATTTGGCAGGGAGAATTTAGAACAAGATCAAAACTACAATTACCTAAGAGTAATGATTAACTCAGAGGGAAAACTAAGAGAAGAAATCAGCCAGAGACTAAAAAAGCAAGCGCAATATATAACCATCTAGGAAAGGCATTTGTAGGTAAGCAAGATTTGTCAACAAAAACCAAAATGGCAGTATACAATACAGTTTATTGTCCTACTCTCCTCTATAACAGCGAAATCTGGACCTTAGACAGTAGAGAATACAGTAGAGTAGAGGCAGCTGAAAAGAAATATCTAAGAAGAGTAGTAGGGAAAACTAAAAGAGACAAAATCAGAAACACAACAATAAGAGATCAAACCAAAGCAGATAGCATAAAAACTAAGATAGAAATAAATCAATTGAGATGGTTTGGGCATGTAAACAGAATGATTGACAATAGAATAGCTAAATACGTATACAGTGCTAAAGCGCAAGGTAAAAGACCAAAAGGCAGACCTTGGAGAAAGCCGGAAGAAGATATAAAAGAGGCATTGAAGCATATAAATTTAACTTTTTTGGAAGGAAACAGAAAATGCCAGGACAGGGCATCCTGGAGAAAGATCATCTCGAGCATCTGAACCCATACACCGAAATGTAGAATGGGAACTGATAAAGAAAAAAGAAAGAAAGAAATGGACTCAAGTGAACAAGTAGTGTTAAAACATCAGATAAAAATAAAGCGATAATGTTAAAGGCACTTAACTAAGCTAATTGTAATGCTTTTGCAAGAAGTAAAATAAATAAAATAAAATGGTAAATGAAAAAAGACAGCTTTCAATTTTGTTCTGAATGATTTACAAGATTTATCATTTCTTAATTCTAAAGGGATATTACTCCATATTTTAGGACCTTGAAAGTTAAAGGATCTTTCACCGTAATTTTTGGACTATTGCAACTCTTTTTGCGGGTCTCACATACACGGTGATAAAAAAAGCTCCAAAGGGTACACAATTGTGCGGCAAGGTTGGTTCTTGGGAAGACCAGATTCGACAGTAGTTTCAGAGGTTTGTTGAAAGCCCTTCACTGGCTTCCAGTAACGGCAAGCATCGAAGACAAGATTTATCTCTTTAGTTACAAATCAGTGCAGTCTGCTGCCCCTATCTACATTTAAGATCTACTATTCCCATATGAACCGCCCCGTACGCTAAGATCTCAAAATTCTAAATTATTGACAATTCCAAAAACCCACTTGAAACGGAGACAGAAGCTTCGGCAAAATTGGACCACAAATGTGGAATGCTTTACCTCCATCTGTGAGACTTACAACCAGCCTTGAAATCTTAATTTTTTAATTTCTAAAAACATATATTTTTAGGAAATACCTTCTGTAAATGATTCAATTGAAATGTATACGATGCCCAATTTTAACAATGTCTTATTAGTGTGAGTGTGTTTGGAATACAACATTGAAATTTGAATTTATCTTTTTAAAGTAAATTTCAACTTGTATTGTAAAACGCCTTGAGGTTTCGGCGGAATGCGTTATAAAAATGCTCTACTATTACTATTACTGCGATAATTTGATGTCAAAATAGTATTTTAAAAATCATTAAAATGATTATTTTACCTTTTATCTTGCCATCTTCAGACCCCAGAGCGGAGGCGAAAAATATTTGAAAACTGTATTTCTGGAGGGTGGGACCGTTAAGTCCCCGTACAGATGCATGCACCTGCCCACCACCCGGTATATTAAAACGAATCAATCATATATTACAAAATGTGTTATCTACGAGAGAAAATAGACAAAATATCACCAAGGACTTACTGTTTGTCTGCTGGAGAGCACAACGTTATCAGCATGCGAATCGTTACCGTAATAGGTCACTAATTTTGTATCTGACGTTGACACCAGCTGCCGTGTAGCGTGGCGAACCAAGGAGAGAATCATTAACAACCGTGCTAGTGATAGATCTAGAACGGAAGGGGCTCTCTACGTGAACTGCATGTAAAACGTATTCTATTTGGCTTGCACAAGATAAGAATCTGTTGAAAACAAACTAGATCTATGTGGTTTCTCTCACGCAGACCAATACAGCACGAAAGATGATTTACACACCTCTCAACATTTTATGAATGAACATGTCAACTGACATCACTTTGTTTTGTTTTCATTTTTTGTTCATCTAAGTATGTCTGTGTGTGTGCCTAGCCTATTTCGGTGGGGTTTTTTTAATGTTTAGGTTTTCATTAATGCGGCGGCAGTGAACGCGTACCCTGGATCTAGATCTACTCAATACATGTGTTATTATTATTATTATTATTATTATTATTATTATTATTATTATTATTATTATTATTATTATTATTATTATTATTACCATTATTAAGTTAACACGCCACAACCAATAACAAAAACCCAGCACACTGCCCCGCATTCCGCATTTCTTTCCCCTCTCTCACTCGTGACTCCTCTCTCGCATGCGCTTCCCACGTCACATCACGGACAGCGCTGCTGCAGACAGTCTGCTGGGTCTGCAATTGCAATGGAAGGAAACGTTGACGCTGCCCGATATATATATATATGTATGTATGTATATGTATCAAAAACTACGTTGTGGGAAATGGTGAGAAAGCTTGGATTCACTTTTAGAACAGCGTGGTCAAGGAGAAACTTTGTGTGTGTGTGTGTGTGTGTGTAGAAATCTCCACCTAATGGAAAAAATGAGCCAATACCTGCGGAAAATTAAGGAGAGACGTGAGAAAGGCTATGACATCGTCTACCTTGAT
>JAXRKP010000455.1:120000-122500 GCA_037039925.1 Doris montereyensis | reverse complement strand
AAGTGATGTGTTTAATTTTGTTTTTAAAGTGATGTGTTTAATTTTGTTTTTAAATTCTTCAGGGCTACTGCTGAGTTTTATTTTTGTTGACAGTCCATTGCACAGCCTTACTGTATTAGGGTAAAATGAGTGCAGGTGACAATCAATATTTGAAAATGGAACCACGTATGTTTGACAGCCTGGTCTGGTTGTTCTTGTATTAAGTTTAAGCTGGTCTATTGGAATAAACAGCATGCCAATGATAGCCTTAAAGTTTAATATTTATTCTATTTCTGGCTCTATGCTCTTCTAAAGGTATCCATTACAAAACAGTAATAAATGTATGTGCAGGCTATATCGATGTCCGAACTCTTTAATGATAACAACGTAACCTGGATTTCTAGTCGACACAATATCACCATTCTGCCTGTGTGTGCATTCAATGCGATCACAACAACAAAAAACAACACTTTTTTCTATTCTTTTACAAAATCATAAATCAACTGTTGAATATAGTTTGCTACAATTAATGAAGTACATTAAACGTATCTCACTAGTCATTAGAAAAAGATATACACATAGCCTTTTTTTTAATCTTCATCTTTTAAATCATTACAGTAAAAAATTACGATGGAAAAGGAAGTTAATGTAATGACACAAGATAATATGAAAGCCCCATAGGAACAAAGACGAGACAAACACAAGGAATAGACAGAAAAAATCCAGGCCACCATGGGGATCGAACCCGCAACCTCTGCGTCGGCACCCATCGCCTCGCCATGAAAAGAAAGCGTGCTACCAATCGAGCTAACTACGCTCCCTATGGAAAAGGGTAATGCAGCGGAGACCGAGAAATTGGTCCACAATGATGTGATGGCCTGAGTATAAACGTGTACTTATTTTATGTGTCGTATGAAAAGCCCTATTGGCTTACCCAAACCAGAATGGTGACACGATAACAAAGCTGATTGATAACTTATCTCCAGATAAAGTTAACTGTTCAGGGTTGTGTGTTGCTAACACTACTAACCATGTTCAACAGGGATGTGTTCAATTATTGAGGAGATTCTCGCCGCAATTTCAAAGGAAGCTGAAATGATCAGTATGTGGAATGTATTTGTTAAATAAAAGCTTTTCCTTGATATTAATTTCTTTTTCGTCAGTGTGTGCCAGCACTCTGTTGTATAGTTGTTAACTTTTAGTCTATCTAAAGTGAAAATTCGCCCAAATATCTATCACCAATTTTCGGATTATAATATAAGTTTCAATCGAATACATACGTTTCTACCGCCATTGTTTATACACAAAGCTTGAAGAAATGTGTCACTGTTGTTTTAATTTCATCACTTTGAATGGTAAGTCAATTCGAAAATTCCAAATAGGCTTAACAGTGGCGACAATGATGTTATCACTGCAGTGAGTCGCTGTATTTTTTTATGATTTAAATTCTACCCTACATTAAGAGGTAGCACACATTAGGCCTAGTTTTACAATAATTTAATCTTCTTGAATAGTACATTTTCATTTAGATCTATTGTTTTTTTCCTTCTTTTTTTTTTTTTTTTTTACTTGGAGTGGACTCATGCAAGGCCTCTCATAGATATGGGGGCCTTGCTAAAGTCGTTCCAGTTCCGAAAGAACCCTTGTAACGGCAACTATCAATTCAAACCCCAAGTGGCTGGAGTGGCTACGCAAAACCGCGGCGATCACAGCACCTCGTGATCCCACGGAACCACCTTGAGCAATGACTTGAGCAATGACTTGAGCAATGACTTGAGCAATGACTTGAGCAATGATTTGAGCAATGACTTGAACAATGACTTGGGCAATGACTTGAGCAATGACCCGGGCAATGGCTTGAGCAATGACTTGAGCAATGACTTGAGCAATGACTTGAGCAAGATATCGGTGGATAGCACCTGCCTTACTTAGCAATGATGCTTGGCTGTTTGAAAACGCGACGCGGTTGCTGTTGTCCATAAACCGCAGGGTGGGGAAGGAGGAAGAGAGGGAGGGGGTAGGTACCGATTCGTGGAAGCGGTACCGAACTAATGGCTCCACCACTAACAGCCAGGCATATTTTTTTTCAATGGGCGAAGATGCGCTGGGTGGTTAACAATATGGTGAAGTTACGATCAAATTACAGCAAATTACAGGTTGAACAACTTTTCTCGAGATTTTCGGGTGACCCTCCCCAGGTAGTTGGATTGACAGATCGACACCTAGTCCCATTGGAGATGGACGATAAAAAGGAGGTGCAATGTCCAGATCACAACATTCTGTAAGCGTTAAAAGTCCATACAGGACATTCTGGGCAAAATTAAAAATGCTTTCAAAAACCCAGAGATCACCTTCAGTTCTGGGTGCGGGTAAAATCAAATCCAATTTTAGAAAACTCTTCCCAACGTCATTAGGTTGGGGTCAGTCGGGTCGTTGGGTCCGAATGGACAGCCCCCTCATGCTCTCAATAGAAATGTTCTTTCAATTCATTATTTGAATTTATCTTCAGGATATCAGTCCA
>JAXRKP010000455.1:112500-115000 GCA_037039925.1 Doris montereyensis | reverse complement strand
TGTAATTACATGTATTACTTATAAAATGAGATGCATTCTTTTTCATTTTCTCAATTTCTTGTATGTATGTCACGTGACGTGGGTCCCAGACACAGCTACCATAACCTATGACTGGTTTTCACTATATATTTATAGCATTTCTCTTTGATGTGTGTAGGACAGTCGTAAACGTTTCTTCTAAGGAAAGTTAACAGAGCACAGTGCTCTATGTTGTTCTTTTCACTGTGATTTATTGCCTATGATCAGTCTCAGGTATTAAGCACTGTCTGTTATTCTTCGTTTTGTTTTGACTTCGCACGTAGTAGTGTGACTTAACTATTTTCACTCCTTTGCATATTTTGAGTACGTACCACTTGTCTAGATAAAGCTCCATTGTCCGCTTTCTCTCCCTCTGCTAAGAAGGGTTTTGGTAGTCCAGAGGTAAGGTGTCTGCCTCTCAACCCAAAGGTCGTTGGTTCAAGCCCTGCCGACGGTTGAAAACTATCTCGCAAGTTTTTTCGAGTAAGATATACCCCCTCCCCCCCCCCCCCTGATCCAGGTAGGTTGGTCAACACCTTATCCCATCAGAGACGGGCGATAAGAGGGAGAACCTGTGTGCAGATCACAAAATTCTGAGCACATTAAATATCCCTTGGCTGTTGTCAAGGTAGTCCTGGCAAAATAAAAAATCCTATAAAAAATCCCCGAGATCACCGTAGTTGTGGATGTGGGTAAATCAAATTTGTTTATTTAAGTCCTCTGTTAATGCTATAGTGCATTAGTGAAAATTATTTTGGCCATGAATGGCACTATGAGCTTTAGCTGACACATTACTACTGATAAGCACATGCAGATTAATTTCATCCTCCTCACATTAAAAAGTATAATAAATTTTATCTCATGACATCTCAACAATAAGAATTGCGGCCGTTTGTCATGAACATTTTAGTAGTTATATTTTAAGTCTTTGATTCTTATATTGTTAAAAAAAATTCATGTTAGGAATGTCAACAAGAAAAATAAATACAATTCATATTTATCATGTTTAACAAACAATTAAAGCTTTTTTCCACTTAATTACTTTCCATCAGTAATCACCCTTTCCCTCCTTGTTTGAAGTGTCAAGCTGTACTGAAGTCTATTTTTAGGGGACAAATAGTACTGTCTGAAATCTCATTTAATTTAGATGTAGTATTTTTTTTTTTTAGGAAGAAGAAAATATCTTTTTACAACATCCTGTCTTGTAAATGCTAGCTAAATAGATGCAATAAGCAAATAGAGTTTCTTCAGGGCCGTTACTTTCAACAAAGCTGGAGCTTATCTTGGTTCAAATAACATGAGGCGGAACAGGTGATATAATCACTTCCAGGAGAGGATGCTAGTCTGGCGCAGATTTTTACTCCCAAGCTAGTGACCTCATGATCCAGAGTCCCCAAGTTTAACCACTGGGGTTACCAACACACCATTGTGAAAATTCTCTCTTTGTTTGGGACTTGGACAAATAAATAATGAGTTGAGAAACATTAGATATAACATTTACCACAAATAAAAGATCATGATTAAAACCCAAACAAAGTGTTTCTTTTTTGTTTAAATAAATAATGAGTTGAGAAATCTTAATCTTCAGCAGTAGATGTCAAAGATAGAACTAGAGCATAGGCCTTCTAGTGCATGGACTTGGAAATTTATAAGCCCACAGCTATTAGAGGTAAATATCAAACCAAAATGACGAGAAATTAAATCATTAATAGCTTATGGACCAAACGAAAACTATTTTCTACATATAGCTGCAGAGAATTTTAAACCCGAACAGGAACTAATGCTTTTAGGAGATTTAAACACTAGAGTAGGCAACAATGTCGAAATATCAGGAGGAGTAATAGGTAAAGAAGGAGAAATAACAACATCTCCAAATGGAGAGAGAATCATTTAAAGAAGATTACAAATAGATTAACTAAACAGAGGAGCAGTGATTGCCAAAATGAGATTATTGACTAGTAATACATTTAAGCTATATTAGGGCAATAAATGGAAAAGAGTTAAAATTAGTTGAAGAAATGGAAAAATTCAAAGTAGATATTTTGGCCAAAAAAACAAGGAGTAGAACATGTAGGACCGAATCATATTTTAATCTTCTCAGGAGTAGATGTCAAAGATAGAGCTTAGGCCTTCAGTGCAAAGATGACAAGCTACTGGAAAGTTGGACATTTATAAGCCCAAGCTGATAAATATTAAACCAAAAATGACAAAATTAAATCATTAATGGACCAAACGAAAACGGGAAGAAAAAGATATCTTCGAAAACGATCTACAAATAGCTGCAAGAATCTTAAACCCGAACAGGAACTAAGTTGGAGATTTAAACTGAAGAGGTCGAAATATCAGGAGGAGTAATAGGTAAAGAAGGAGAAACAACAACATCTCCAAATGGAGAGAGAATAGTAGAGTTTTGCAAAAGAATAACATGAAAATAGCCAACACCTTTTTTCCCTCATAAAGATATCCACAAAATATACAAGAG
>JAXRKP010000455.1:87500-107500 GCA_037039925.1 Doris montereyensis | reverse complement strand
GAGGTATGGCTTAAGTTGAAAACAATTCACAATGGGCATGTTTCTACAATGATTCAGACAGAGGTTGAATGTCACATGACACCTGCCACAACTAGATTTCAAAAGTTTTATCCTCATTATGCTTGTTTTGATTCATGACAATTCTCTTATAGAACTTCTTATTTCAGTCACAGATCTTATTCATAATATCTAATGTTTCTTCCTTTTTCTGTAGTATGGTGCATCTTTTAATTGGAACATAATACGATATTCTTATATTTCAATACGTTTTGTAACATTTTCAATTTTTTCTTTCATATTAAAGATAACATCATTCCTGATATATATATATATATATATATATATATATATATATATATATATATATATATATATATATATATATATATATATATATATATATATATATATATATATATATATATATATTTATAATTGCTTGATGTCAAAATCAAAGTCTTTCTTTCATGTAATTGCTTCGGTTCTGTTTGTATATTTCTATTTTTATCAAAACAATGATTTGGATCAAACACATATTTTATTGTATAATCTCTAGTATTCTTGGAAAGTGTTGAACCCAACAAGATCTGAAATTAATAAGGAATGTCCTGTTACAGCTGAGGGATATGAAAAAGTAGGTGACAAATGTCAATACAAGATTATAAATAATTTATTCCTGAAATTTCCTTTGCACTCTAAAATACTATTCAATGTCAGCATACTTCGTTAGTAAAGATTGGGGAAAACAACACCTTAAAAAGAAGTTCATGAACCATATAATTCTTCACTAATAATCACTACAACTAGCCATGGAAAAAATATGAAGCTTTGAAAATTCGATGTCATTTTTCAAACTCTTGCCAAACTCTTTAATATGTTATTATTGGCCTTTTACTTACAGTGTTTAAGAAATGGAAATTGATGGATGGAGAATGAATGATTTATGATAACTTAATGTTTGTGTATGAAACTAAGCTGATTTGTCTTGAATTACTGTTTACATAATATGTATTATATTGTTTCACCTCACTATCTATTTACTCACCTTGGTATCTTTATAAATGTTTCTCCTAAAATTTATATATTTAATGATTAACTTAAGTTAAATTTGATTTTAATTTAAATGCATTGATGTATTCTTTTTAATTTTATTGTTTTTAAATGGAAATTGTGATAACACAACTATACTTTTCTTTCTTAAATAATCTATAAAGATGATTGAATTGAATTGAATTGAATCGAATTGAATTGAATTCAATTCAATTGGATTGAATTGAATCGAATTGAATTGAATTGAATTGAATTGAATTGAATTGAATTGAATTGAATTGAATTGAATTGAATTGAATTGAATTGAATTGAATTGAATTGAATTTTGTTATTCCAATACCAACAGGCTGTGCGTTACAACTTTAATGGACAGGAAAAATCAGCTGTGATTGAAGTCATTGCTATGATCAAAGGCCTTCAAGTTGTAATAGCCCGGTTGGAACCATTCCTCGTGAATGCCATCCATAACCATATCTACGCAGACCTGCAAGAATTTGTCCAGAAGTTTTTACGGGAGCCCATTCGAAGAGCAACCAAGAAAAGAATGACACCTTGAGAATGTACAATGTCCATTCTTAAATTATTTACCTAAGGCGAAATGTGTTATTGGTTCATTTATTTTTCCTTTACCTATTTAATTAGATATAAGATTTTGTAATATTAAACCACAGCTAAAAATCTTTCTTGATATTGCAATCATTTGAAACCTTTATTGTACAAGTTACAAAGCAATCATCATTTCCAAATTGTATGTAAAAGGAGCACTGTTCTTCATTATTAAACATCCAACTCCCATACTCATTCCTATACCATTTGGAAAACCCTTTGAGTTATTTCTACTTTAAGCAGTTCAGTCATTTATGTTGTGGTCTTGCTCTTTCATTATCACGTCCTGAAGTCGACCCTTTAATTCGCTTTTATGCTGCACCATTGTCTTCAGATAATCATTCAACCAATGCGTTTGTTAGCTATCAGTATGGCGTCTGTCTTGAAGAGAGAAAAATATTGAAATTGGATTTCTTTGACCTCATTACTCTGAAGAGACTATTGAAAGTCCTATAATTCCCTATAATGATTTTGGATTGACATTTTTTCTTACTCTTAAATGATACAATTGCTAAGATGCGCAATCTGTAAGCAGGACATGAGAGTCCATCGTACCATTGAGCTAGCTTTTATTGGCTTTTCAATGTTAAAGAAAGTGACAACGCCATTGTCAGGATACCACATCTAATTTCGATACTACTCTACTAGATGAGGCAGAAATTTACAAATGCTTTCAGTTTTAAAATGCTCCCTTTCATATATTAATATCCTAAGTGGTATTGTTAAATGATGACTCTTACTCCCATCGGTCCAATAACGTTTTGGACGTTTCTGTTAACACTTGATAAAGGGGAGAGTATAGATGGCATTAATCTTCATTTCTGCTGTGTGGACATCAAACGGCAGAAAAATATTTGAATCTTTGGTCTTTTGATCGTTGGAAAATTATCATTGTGATTTCTCTAAAACCGCCATGATCTTATTTAAACATTGTATATGAATAGCGTGTATGAACCCATTTTTGATTAGCTTGCCAGTTAATTGATTCATCGTTTTATTTCAGTATCCTTCTTTCCGTTCGAGACACCTGTGTGGATTGGTTGAGAGGAGTGCCTCCAACACAGGATCCTGCTATAAGTGGGAAAAAAGACCCAGTGGAAGGATTTCACTTTAAAGTTCCCCAGCGCAATGTGGGTCCTCTTCAACACAGGTAATGCTTTTTAAATCAGAGTTTTATGACTTAAACTTGATTGCCTTTGAGGAAGCACATTAGGAATGATTTGATTTAATTTGACACTTTATGATGAACCAATAAGATGTCATTTAGATGTTACTCTTTCTTTTTGTCAATTTCATTCATTAAATTGAGTGAAAGGTTCTTTTATAGTACAATAAAAAATGCAGGAGTTTCTCTGAGGGTTGGGTTTGTTTTTCAAATTTGTTAAAACTTTTGGTCAGTCATTCAAAGAAAGTTTATTCGATTTCAACACAGTTGTATATGGTGCGTACCATGCTGGAATCATTGATTGATGAACGAAGCAGTGTGAAAAATCGTTGTAGAAAACAGATGGACGAACAACACGTGACTGTTATTGAACAATTTCTTGAGACCTCCTTTACCTGGCATTATTTACTCAACTTAAATGGTAAGAAAAAAACTTTCATGCTCCCATTCATTGGACCAGAAACTTGGATTATGAAAATCTTCCATGTATTTTTTTCATACCCAATAGATCATTGAAGAAATTGCTTTTTTTACACCTTCTTTTTTTAAAATTTAAGATTAATGATGTTATTGTTTTTAAAGATAAAAACACATGAATAAATATTTTTGTTCATACAAAGAACCACACATAGCTTTCCCTTTATATAAAACTGTTGCCAATTTCCAAAACCTGTTTTTTAAACAGGATGTTTGAAGAATATATATCATGAGAGTAGACAACTCAAGCAGTGATAATAAAGAGATTATATGTATTGAGCTTAGAATATCATAGATATTTCTCAAACTTTAATTCTTTATGTTAAGTACATTTTTCTATATTTATTCTTTTCAGAGTCACTATTTAGTTGCTGTGATCTCTCTCAACTGTGGTTTAGAGAATTCTTCCTTGAGCTTACCATGGGCAACAGGATACAGGTTTTAATAATCCATATAACAATTTCCTGTTTTAGCTGAACTATATTGACTATAATATTGTCTGTCATCTTTGCTTATCCCATAACTACCAAAGGTGCATACGACACAAATGATATTGCTAGAGATTTGCCATCTGATTAGACCTCCTGTACAGCAATCCATTCTGAATGCAATATGCTCTTGACTTTTAGTTGTTTTCTTTACAAGATGTAATCTAAATCCAGAGCTATGCCTGAAATTTATTTACAGATAGATGATTCTAGTTGTGAACAGTAGATCTAGCTATCCCAATATCATAACATACTCTGCTGTAACTGTCATTTTCATGTGGTTATGTCCAAGACCTAAATCTACATATTAAAGTCCCTGAATCTAAGAAATGTTTTAAGCAAGTACCATGCATGACAGCCTTGCATTTAAACATTTTGATGCGAGAAAATTTGTCAAAGTCTAAATTTTCCACCATATTGAATGCTATAACACAAGATTCTGTGACAATTTATGCCTGCCGCCTCAATGCTACCCAAATCTACTTCACACCAAATTATACACTCTCCGTCAGTTTCATTCTAATCTTATAAATAAAACTGCATCTTCATTGTGACTGCTGTTTTCTATTTTTCTTTAGTGCCTGATTTAATATGTCTGCACATTAACATCACACAAAAATTGAAAGGAAATAATTATTTAAGAGGTTTTTAACTGTTCAATGCTGAGATCTTTATCTAGGCATTAGGGAATAGCAATATCACTTTACAGTAATGATAGGGAAGTAATTCAAGCAAAATTGAAGCATTGTCACTGGCCTCTCCAGCAACATTTTTGTATTGTGTGAACGTATCGGCCCACGGGTTCTACAGGCCACAGCAACAATGATTTTTGAATGTAAATACAAAGAATATAACTACCACTATTTTAGTTCAAAATAGATTTGGGTTTTTTCCACCTGAAATCATATGATTGTTTTAGTTTTAAGTAACTTTCATTTACAAGTGACGATTCCTATCAGGCAGCAACAATTTCCATTAATTCTGGTAGATGATTCCTTGTTGCTGTTTTCCTGTTATATCGTTCCTATCATTGACATTCTTTCAATGTAGTTTCCCATTGAGATGTCACTGCCTTGGATCTTGACAGATTACATCTTAGAAACAAAAGAACCTCTATGATGGAGTAAGTTTTAAGTTAAGATCAGAGTTGACAATTTTTAATTAAAAGTTTCATGTTGTTGAAGCTTCATATAATTTGATTGAATTTAACGCTGTAGAACTTCTGTCCTTTTACTTTTCTTCAAATGTATACAAACTACTTCTTTTAACCCCATATAATTTCTATCCTATTTCTTTTCTTCAATTTATACAAGGTACCTCTTTTTCATTTAAAACCATGTTTCAATTTAATCTGATAATTTCTTTCAATTTATATCATCCAGTAGGAAACAAGCAAATAAACATTGTCATGCAAATGTCAATCCAATCAATACTTATTTTACACTTTCTTGAATCCAATGCTATTTTTCTACTTGTTTATATATGTATGTGATATATACGCTTACTTATTTCTGAGGCATTTTTTTTTGTCAAAGGCAGACAGGCATGTCTAGATGGACAAATAGGGTATTATATACAGGGCACTTACGAATGATAAAATAAGAGAAAAGTAAAGTAAAGACTGACACACCTGTACTTAATCATTTAAGATTGAAAAGGTTTTATTAAATATTTTTTTCTAATCTTTGATTCAAATTGCTACAGCTCATATTCTCCAGGTCCTTTAAAGCAGCTTAAAGTTAGATTTGTAATTGAAAATGTTCTGTCACATCAGTGAAATACTCTATAATCAAAAGTTATACATCATTCATCCCTCTCAAAATGTATTGCAACAAATCATGCAGATAAAACCCTTTCCACTTCAGATGCTGACTTGTCATAGTTCATTTTGATACATTAGATATTCTGCATTGTTCATGACAAATATGGACTATCATTGGGGTCAACAAAAATGTTTTTATTAGTTTACTAAAATTGTTTTGGCTTTTCATGAGAGAACAGTGCTGCAAATCTTCTAAGACAATCTCCAGCAAATAATTCTACGAACCAATATGTTGTAAATATGTTGATTTTTCAGATACATTCTATATCCCTTGGATTTGTACAATGACAGTGCTCAATATGCCTTGATGGTATTAAAGAAACAATTCTTCTATGATGAAATTGAAGCTGAGGTATTTTCTTCATTTAATTGTATTCCCTTCATATAATCTTTTCATTGGTTTGCTAATGAACAATTTGCTTTGTAACGTAAGATCTGTTTACATTTATGGCGGCTTTATAACTGACATCCAATTTTCCATTTAGTATCAGAAACGTGTATTGTCTGAATAATACATAAAATGAAGTCATAGGAATCTTTCAAGATCTTTCAATTTATTCCTCTTTGAATTACTCGAGTCTGTTTGATATTACTAGTATTTATCTATTTGTGACCAGGTGAATCTTTGCTTTGATCAATTTGTGTATAAGCTGAGTGATCAGATATTTGCCTACTACAAGCATCTTGCAGGCTGGTAAGGATAACAATATTATGTACATTATATACAGAGGGAAATGTCACAAACATAATGCATTTTTGTGACGAAATGCTTTTGGCATTCAGTTTTATTCATCTGGCTTTGTGATACCAATTATAAAATTATACTTGAATGAATTCACATCATTTGATAAAACATTCCATTAACCTATAGCAAAGAGATTCACGTATTAGTTTTAAATACCATATTGGTGAATTTGAATAAATACTTAATGAATCCAGATAAATGTATAAACAATTAATTTTGAATTTATTGTAACTTATTATGAATGACGGTTAATTTAGAAATAGCCAGATGAGCATAAATTTGATTTTTCTGAGTCGGGTAACATTGCTTAATAAAATATAAAGATCTTTTGCTGGACAAATGTTATCAAAATGCATAGAATATTTATTTTATGCTGGATATTTTATATTGCATAGAATACATTCATTGCAGCATTATGCTGGACAAAAGATTCCGTGCTAAAGTAGTTGCATCCGGTGAGAAAATCAACTTTCCAGAGTCAAACAAATACGAAACTTTGTTGAAGCAACAAAATGTTCAGGTAAATTTAAGTTGATCCATAATGTAGACATGCTTGATGTTGACTTTCAGATTTGTTTTAGATTCACAAGAAAATTGATTTGAATTTATGTGCATTTTATCTCTTCACACAATATACAAATTTATTTGAAATAAATGCATTACACACCAATACGTGAATATTATGTCAAAGGATATGATCCAAAATAACACACATTTTTGCCCTTACACAAAAAAGGACAGGCCTATAATATTATCATTTTGAAATAACATGCAATATTATCCATGAGTTGTATCGATTAATATAAATATATTTAATTATGTCAGAGAAATATGCCTAATTTTCCTTTATATGAAATTCTTTTATATGTATTCCTCCCAAAGTCTATGTTCTCTTACGTTGGGCCTTCATCCCTTCGTTTTCTATTAGGAGGACACTATTATTTGGCCATCATATAGCATTGAGTGTTTTTTCAAAGTATTTCATGAAAAAGACTTTTGAAGAATTATAGACAATTATCAAACAACAATGCTGCTTATAATTTAAAGGATAAATGTACATGCTTTAATATGGAATGAATTATCACCTTAAGGTGTCTGCAATATGAAAAATGATTGTATTGTAAAGGGAAGGGGATAATTTCTTCAATCGCTACATCAGTGTACATGTAACTTTTGTGCACATCCCCTTCATGTTAACAAACATTCTTCTTTTATTATGTTGCGAAATGCATTATGTCTTGAGTGCTTCTAATATTATTGACCCATTACATGTTTAAAATGTATCCTTTTTCACCTTTAATTATTTTTGTCTCACTCAGAGAGTTGTCTCTCACACATTATGTAAAGAGAAATTACTTCAAATTCAGTCCTGTGTGTTACTTCATAAAGATCGAATTCAACTTGCCTCTCTTGATTGACTATTTCAGATACTTGGTCGATCAATTGATCTCAAAAAATTAATTGGCCGTTCAGTCAATGTTGCTTTACAAAAAGCCTTAGATATTGCCATCTCTCGCTTTGAGGCTGGAGACATCACTGGTATTGTTGTAAGGACAATTTATTTTAAACAAGAAACAAATGCTATTTATTATCTTAAAAAATAATAGATTTGTCAAATAATTTAAAAAAAGCCCACATGTATGTTCACTGTTGTCAGAAAGTGGTCACAAAATTGAATTATATCATCTTTTTTGTAATTCCATCGGAATGATTAAGCAAACTGATTATTCATCAATAGATTTCTTTTCCATAAATTTTCTATTATTATGTGTAAGGCAGACGATATCTATGAGATATAATCAATAGATTATTATCTCTCTGTCTCTTAATCATTCAGGAATTAGAAGGACTTATTGAGGTGAATCGCTTGGCTCACAAATTGATGAGCAAACACTTGCTTCTCAATGACTTTGATGCTATGCTGAAAGAAGCCGATCACATTGTCACTTCTCCCCATGGAAGAATAACTCTGCATGTCTTTTGGGAAATCAATAAGCATTTGCTTCCCAATTACTGTTACAATTCTTCTACAAACAGGTCAGTGAGCATACAAATCTGCTTTCAGAATAACATTTTCTTAATTTCATAAAGTAATCCCTCACATGCTGTTACAGCTTCTGGTCATTTTTTATGAAACATGCTTGTTCATATTCTTTCATTGAGTGAGTTTACTATCTTAAGAGATGTCTAACAAAGATTTTGATAATTGTATATGTTTGATTTAAAACGGACCTAAGCATTAGCATTAACATAGCTATTTTATATGGATCTTGGCTTTGTTCTCTGAATGCTACCATCTTCAAAGATCACTGGCAAAATATTATGTTCATTTGAAACTCTAGATGTGTTGTAGTCTTGACATGCATGTTTCTTATGTAAATTTGATGAAGATTATGAGAATTTTAAAAAAGAACTGCAAAATGTCTTCTTTAATATTTGTTTTTCAGTTGCGCTTTTTTTCTGTAAAAGATCAAGTGACTAACAAATGCACACTGAATACAATTACATATTAGATTATCTCCACATCTCCCCTATATCTCAGCATCCTACTCACATCCTTCAACCCATACATGCCCTAAATAAAGATTATGTACAGAATGTGGAATACTACATTTAAAAAAAAAATTCTCAAATAATGAGTAGCTAATAAAAAACGTGATGAACTAGAATTGATTCAAACAGGAATTTTGTTTTTCAATGACCAGGTTTGTAAAACAACATACAGTCTTGAAACGGAGGTGAAAAGAGAAAAGCTTTCCAAAATTGCTCCCTACTATGTCTGGGGAACTAAGGTACAGTTTATTACTATCCTCCATGTCCAACACAGCCATCATACAGTGCTTAACACTTATAAGAAAATTGCTTAAGATAACAAATAGGATAGAGCATTCAGTTACTTGACTTTCATCTCATCTATAAACCCATTTGTTGACATTGGATCTAAGAACACATTGGAGATAAGAAATACCTTTTTTCTGGATCCCCTAGTGATCTTGTAAGCGGTGAGTGCTGTAATACCAGATTTGTTGTTGATCCATATTTTCACCAATTGATGATCCGTTGTTTGGCACTCTTTTTAAAAAAAATCATTTAGCGTGGTTTGCACTCCTTTTTTCAATCATTTAGTGTGTAAATTTTAACATTTGATTTTATTATCATTCTGTTATAGTACGTATGTCAAAACATCAATGAACCATGTCATCAGAAGTTTACCTCTTTGTTTCTTCACTGTAACTGTAATTGAAAGTTAAATAAATAAATAGTTGAATTTGATCAAGTGAGAAATAAGTTGTTAGCAAGAAAGAATGAGATTGAAAAGACTGTTCATATACAGAATGACTGAATGCAACAAGAACAAAATAGGTTTAAGCATGTTGACTTCTTCCATGAAATAAGGTACATCAACCAATTTATGAGTTTTTATAAGAAAATTGTCTTTCAATGATCATCTTGACTAAATAAAAAATTACATAAAATCCTGTCTTACACATAAGAATAACAAAATATTTACTGAACAATTTCACATACAAATCTGGTGTTTCTCTAAATTCAAGCACAGTTGTAAAGTATATATATATATATATATATATATATATATATATATATATATATATATATATATATATATATATATATATATATATATATATATATATATATATATATATATATATATATATATATATATATATATATATATATATATATATATATATATATATATATATATATGATGAAAATAATTATTTTTTTTTTTTTTTTTTATCACCAGCGCCTGAATCATTGCTTCAGTACTGTTTACAGTTTATACTCAGGATTTGTTGGCTCTCCCCATTTTCTAGCAATGTGTCGACTTCTTGGGTACCTTGGAATTGCCATCGTAATTGAAGAATTGCTCAAAGCAATGGAAAACATAGTAAGTCACAAAACCAATCTGTTATACTATGACTTTGGAGTATGTTATGTCTTTGAAAACAGTTTTTCCTTGCCTTTATGGACTGAGAATTATCTGGTATTTTCCTATTTCTGTTACAATTTCTACTCCAATCTAACTTTCTCATTGAATCTTTTGTTTGAAATATTTACTTATCCAAAACAGAAATATATTATTTTGAGAGCGCAGGAACAGACATAAAATACATGTCAGTGAATACAGATAAAGAGAGATCAAGGTATTTAATTGCAGGCACACCCATCAAAAGTTTCTAGATGAGATTTGTCTCTTTTGCCTAAATGTGATTAAAGGCATGAAGCTTATGGTTACTTTCTTTTGACAGTTAACTGGAGATGCTGCCGAGTATGTGAAGACATTGAAGGGTGTCATGCCAGATTCAATCAAGTTGCTGGCATTTGGTTATGGATCTGCAGGTAAGTGAAATAACATTAAACAATGACAGTCTTCTCTGCTTTTTTCTAAAAGGTAAAATTTAACTTGATTAATGATAAATCAAATGAGTTCACAATAAACTTTAAAGTTCCATTATGCAAGATAAGAGCATAGAAGTTAGGTATTATGTCTAATTTCAGAGGCGTTTTAGCTAAACCATAGTGTTGTGAGTTTGGCATCATCATGAATCATGATACTAGTTCAAAAACCATGACTGGCCCAGGTGTTTTTTCACAATGTTGTACTCTAAGGAAATGTACTTCACTCTGCTTTCCTCACTTGGCTTTATGATTACCCAGCTATAGGTAGAGAAATATCTTGTCAGACTGCTAGTACAAAATGTCTAACAAGCTGAGAAGGACTGTAAATGAAATTGCCTGCTTTAGGATAAATTATGTACAATCGGCCAGCCTGCACTTGTACGGGGATACGGACTATAAATCCATCTATGATGGAAAAAACCCATGCCAGCCTATACAAAATTTAGGCAAACTGTAGACTTTAACTGGCAATGTACGTTGCTGAAATTTTGCACAAAAATAAATAACAATTTGGACTAAATGCTTTTGCTATTAAATACGTCTTCCTTTTTGTCTTTTTTTTTAACAAGACCTGCCTTTGAAATTATTGAAAATATATTGTTTCAACACACAAATCCAAATGTGAGCCGTCAAATACATGTTTCTTTTTTCCTTTTTAACAAGAGATGTCTTTGAAATTATTGAAAATATATTTTTCAACATCAAATTCTGGATAGGAGTTTGATATTTCGTTAACGTCACAAAAAGTAGGTCTGACATTGTCTTCTTCTAAAAGGGACATGGATCGTTTGAGCTCTGAGAAAGCCCTTGAAATCATTTCCTTTTTAACAAGAGATGCCTTTAAAATTATTGAAAATATATTGTTTCAATACCGAATTCTGGATGTGAGTTTGAGATTTTGTTCACGTCACAAAACCAGGTCTGACATTGTCTTCTTCTAAAAGGGACATTGATTGTTTGAGCTCTGAGAGAGCCCTTAAAAAGGCTTTGAGGTCAGTTGCGGGTCCTGCAGCTTAATTCTTTGGCAATCGGTTACATTGGATAAAAAGATTGTTACTCTCTTTTCACAGTTTACGTCATTGTCGTTGAGTGACTTTTACATGTGTTGTATCTCTGTCAAGGCACGTTTTCCCACATGACCAGTTGAAATCCTAAATAGAATATAAAAAAAGACACTGAAGGTAGACCAGGCTGAGTGCTTGAACTGGTTACACTTATAACAGATTTTGCTATGTATTTGATTTATTCTGTAAATTTCTCCACAGGTGCTGTCGCATATTTTGAAGCTTGTTTGGCAGACTTTGTACAATACTCAGACTTAAGAATAGGAGTTTTTCAGACTTTCACAGAAATCGGAAATGCTGTTATCTTCTGTTTGCTGCTAGAGCAAGCCATGGTGAGTTGTCTGGGATTATGAATGCTTGTTTTTGCTAAAAGAATTGAGAAATAAAATCAGGTTTCACCTCTTTTGTTTGAATTTATCTCCCCGCTACATAGGATGGCATTGATGGCTAAGTGATTAGGCTGGAAGACTTGGGACAATGAGGTGCTGGGTTCAAATCCTGGAAAAGCTAGGCCCGACTTTGTGTTCTTTGGGGAAGATATTTAATACGCATTTTCCCCACTCAACCCAAATGCAAATAGCTTCAAACACTAGCTTGGGAGTAAAATCTTGCATCAGACTAATGTATTGTCCAGGAGGTGATTATTATCATCCGTTCTGCTTCATGCTATAGAAATGGGGATATGGTCTGGCTCTATGATCCATAAATGCCATAAAGGAACCTTACTACATGGGATGATTTCAGGCGAAAAGTTAAATATATTCATATTTTATTACTTTATAGTCTCTAAAGGTTCACTGTTGAAGTATATTTTGGATAGCGGAATATAGCAGAGGAAAGCAGAAAATAGAACTCACTACAAGGCATCTGTAGAGGGCTACATCCTGCAATTAATGAACAATCATAATCATCATCAGCAGCGTCTAGCTGATCTTTGTTACATTTGGGTGAAATACTGTATAACATTCATAAGCTTTGCTTTCAATGCATGGAGATCACATTTTTTAAATGATTCATATTTTTCAGAATCAAGAGGAAGTCCTTGACCTGCATCATGCTGTATTGTTTAAGAGTGGTGTGCCAAAACCTTATATCCCACAGAAAAGTAAATATAAAGCTTTGTACTATTCCTATTCAAACAAAAAGCTTACTCCTCTTTCCTTCTTGTCTACATCATATTTTATTTTTAAGTAAGAAAAAAACATTATTTTAGATCTGTGTGTTTAATTTATAAGACTGTTATTAAACCAACATGCTGCATATCCTTTCTTATGGAAACCTCATTGCCATACTTACAATTATTAACCCTACAACTGCTAAGCCTGCCTATCGGCGTTTGATTTTGCCCTGCATGGCCTGCGAGGCCCGCCGATGAAAAGATGCACCAATGATAATGCTACGGAAAATGTTCAATAGCCTTTCACTAATGTTGTGACCGAGTCCATTGGTTACAAGTAATGCAATTTACGATGAAAGACACAGGCCCCCATATTAAATTGCTCTCACAAAGGCCTATCCACCCCGGCTACGGCAAGACTTTCTATCCCAGACCTAACATCCCTCCTCAGCAAAATCATGTGAATGGCACCCTCCCTTCTCCTTTACAATTACATGAGTGATCATCATTCTTCTTTATTCTTGTTGTTCCCTTTGTACTGTAATCCTCATTCACCCAAACCCATCCCATACCAACGCAGTAGTTTTTCTCATCTCCCCCATTGCTCAATGTCAGCCTCCCTCTTTAGTCTATTTCTATTAAGTAGTAAGGTAGATTTTTGTAGTCTATAATGTCTATACACTAAAAATAACTAGCCTACCTCTTGTCCAGATACCATACATGCCATTATGAACCTGTGAAGGTTTAGATATCAAAATTTTAATTTATATGATTGATCCTTAATGACCCAGAAGTGTCAAATTGATTAGGTATTTCATTCCTTTTTTATTTTCCAAGACAAAGCACTCTGATTTGTAACATGCTCATATTAAGTGGATACAATTTTTAAGTGATTTAGCCCTCAACGTCTTTTGTATTTTATATGTCCTTTACGTATCATTCATTTGATTATCCACATTGATGCACATTTTTTTTTTTTTAACTTTCCAGAGGGCAAGATAATAAGTCATTAACCAAGAAAACTATAGAGGCTCTACCAAAAAAATATGCAAACTCCAGTGTCTCAGAAGTGGTGAATGAAGAGGGCACCAAAGTAGTAAGACAAAATTTCTTATTTGCACGACTTTTCTATTATTGAACATAGGATAATAGTTAATTTACCTTTAAGTTTCGGAAGCCATATTTTCTTTCAAGTCTTAATTTTTAATGAAAGTCTACTTTTTGGTCAAAGTTAAAGCTTGTTAAAATCCCTACCTGTACAAATTGTCTTTTTTAGTTCAACATACCCGTGAGAAATTCTCTTAACTATTATAAAAAAGAAGACTTTTTCTTCATGATTTTAGAAAATGAAGCAAACCATAAATTTTTTAAGGATACTAATACTATGTGTGTTAAATTGTTTAAAGAAAATGTTTTACAATCTTAGTTAAGGCAACTTGTATCAGTCAGATGATATTATCTTGCAGAACATCAAGACAATAGACTCTAATCATTTACCTTATTTTTCTTATTTATTTATCAGCAAATTTCGTTAGCTGAAGACAGTGAGCTTTTGACATCAGAAAGATTGTGCTGTGGTCTTTCCATCTTTGGCATCGTTCTCAAGCGTATTTATGCTTTTGTGAATAAGCCATTGTGGAAGGGTGAGCTTCCGACTAATGGGGTGATGAATGTTGAAAGTTGTACTGAATTTCATCGCTTGTGGTCAGCCATACAGTTTGTATATTGTATCCCAACCAAAGAAACAGAGTTCACTATAGAGTGAGTGCTCCAAAACCATGAATTTTTTTAAAATTTGTATAACATTAATTTAAATATTATCTGGAGCGGGCCTTTAAAGTACATTTTTGCTTCAAAGCGAGGTTTTGTATTGTTTGACAAATTCAATTATTTCTGAATATAATTTTAGTCATAACATTGATGATTTCAGCATTTTCCATATGTAAACAAAGCATTTTGTGAACTAGGGGTCATGAAGCTAAAGGGGGGGGGAGGGGGTTTCAAACGCGATTTTCTCTAATTGCACATTTTGAAGATTTTTTCTAAAGAACTCTTTCAGTTTTCTACCAAATTACCTGAAATCAGGTGTCAATCTTTACTATGTAATGGAAAACAAAAGCATACATGCATTACTTTGTATATTTGGTAATTTTTGAGAATATGTTGCCTTTTGGGGTGAAAAATGAGAGAATGTGAATTTTAGCTGCATGGAGTGTTCAAAAGCCTTTAAAGCCCAATGTAATAAGATACGAGCATAGGCAATTCATTCTATTCAACTATGAAGAAGAAATATATGCAACATGGCAGCAGTTCCATAGAAACATATTGTCAACGTGAAGTTTTGTGACTGTTTCCTATTAATTTTGACTCACTGAACTCAAATATAAAGGGTTAAATTGTCTACAGCCGTTAGTCTATAAAACAGACTTCGGAAACGAAACCATTCTCCCCTTTAACTAAGTGATAAAAAAAGGCCCATATCTACCATGACATTTTTATTTTTGTCTTATGATTGGTTTGGTTAAGTTAACATGTTGGTTTCTCCTTGTTTATGTTATTTGTTATCCTTATCTGAAAGTCTCTCACTCCATGTATGCTCAGATTATAACTTTTTGATACAAAAGTAGATTTGTTGTTAAATGGCTGAAATATTTTTTTCTTCAAAATCTTTTTTAAATTGGGATAACGCTTTGCCCACCTGCAGCACTAAGGTCGACAACAATCTTGACATATATTATTGCCTCATAATCTAGAAATATAGATTATATTATTGCCTTACAATCCAGAGCTCTGAGGAAGATTATGATTTCTGAAATTTGTATTGCATTATTTCCTTACGATCTAGGTATCTAGGGTTTGAATCCTGCCTTGAAAAAGCAAATACATGTCTGAATTATTCTCCTTTATTTTGATTATGCTGAGCTCCCAGCAGTCTAAACAGAGATGAACGAAAACCAGTGTGGCCCCTTGGGCACTGGTTCATGAGGTGCACATCAAATATGTCTTTGTTGTTTAAAAGGATATCCCTGGCAGCATTTTAAAGTATTTTTCAAACTTTTGGATCACAGCTTACTGTATCTGATCTGTGACTGTAGGATTACTCGAAAAAGACTCAAAATTGAGCACTGGTATTCAAGTTTTTGATCCATGGAATTTTCGTCTTGAACTCAACATTTTGTGTTGTGGCTCAGTTTTCTGGTAGGATGTTTCATTCAACTATGATTCGGGAGTAAATGAGTAAATGGGTGGTGTAAATGAGTATCTGTGCGCATTCGTAGACGATTTGTAGACGATGGTGTAAATGAGTATCTGTGCGCATTTGTAGACGATGGGTGGTGTAAATGAGTATCTTTGTAGACGATGGGTGGTGTAAATAAGTTTCATTTGTAGACGATGGGTGGTGTGAATGAGTATCTGTGCGCATTTGTAGATGATATGTGGTGTACATGAGTATATGTGTGCATCTGTAGACGATGGGTGGTGTAAATGAGTATCTGTGCGCATTTGTAGACGATGGGTGGGGTGTATTTGTAGACGACGGGTGGGTATTTGTAGACTGGTGGTGTAAATGGGTATTTGTAGAGACGATGGGTGGTGTAAATGGGTATCATTTGTAGACGACGGGTGGTGTAAATTATCTGTGAGCATTTGTAGACGATGGATGGTGTAAATGGGTATCTGTGCGCATTTGTAGACGATGGATGGTGTAAATGGGTATCTGTGTGCATTTGTAGACGACGGGTGGTGTAAATGGGTATCTGTGTGCATTTGTAGACGATGGATGGTGTAAATGGGTAACTGTGTGCATTTGTAGACGACGGGTGGTGTAAGGGTATATGTGGTGTAGACGATTTGTAGACGACGGATGGTGTATGGTGGTGTAAATGGGTATGGGTATATGTGTAGACATTTGTAGACGACGATGGTGGTGTAAATGGGTATCTGTGTGCATTTGTAGACGACGGGTCGTGTAAATGGGTATCTGTGTGCATTTGTAGACGATGGGTGGTGCTTGATTTTGAATTTGATGTTCTCTGGGTCTGTATGCTTGGTGTTATGCTGAGAGTGTCCTTGTCAATGCTTACAAAGTTATAAATTATCTGGTAGAGTATTATTTGTTGATGTTCCTTTCGTCAATCTCCCAATGTTTGTGATCCAAGGGTCTTAATCGTTTCTGGGACGCTGCTGTTTTGATGATAATTGTCCATTTTTTTAAATAATTCAGTTTTTGTTTATGATAGCTCATGATAACAAGTGTTCAGAGCAATTTGCTGTGCCTTGTGTTTTGGTGAACTAAACAAAAGAACTGATCAGGGACATGAAAGGTGAATCAAAAGCACTTGATAGCTTTGTTAATGCATTGGCTTGAAATAAAGAAACGGAATGAACACAACTATCCTTGTATCATGAAAGAGGACCAATTAAATTCCATTTAGAACCTGAAAATGAATCAAACCAAGACCATGCAATTTATGTCTGTTTCTGAATAATTCTCAACATCATTGCTTACTTTTTCCTCAAAGGGAAATGTTTGGAGAAGGATTGAACTGGGCTGGCTGTGCAATTATTGCACTGTTGGGGCAACAGCGTCGCTTTGAACTACTTGACTTTTGCTATCATCTGTCCAAAATATTTCGAGTTGACATGAAAAATCAAAAGACTGGCTTAGTGAGTATATAGATATTTTGATTCTTATATACTTCTGCTTATATGAATATGTGAACAATTTTCTTGATCTATATTTATCCATGCTTAACATTAGCTAGTTTTAAAACTAGAAAAAAAAAAAAAGAAACGTTTGTACACTAATCTATTTCTTCACTTTTCTCATCAAACAGAGATCATGTTTTGGTTTCATATATAGAACGCATACATTCTTTTATCTTGTTCTTATTTAATCTTTTTACAGCAAGTGAAAAGTAGGGTGGATCGGATACGCAAGTTTCAAATTCTGAATGACGAGATATTCACTGTGCTGAACAAACACTTGAAGATTGGAGATAATGAGGATAAGACAAAAGAGAAACTCATTCACCATTTCTCACCACCTGAACCTACCGCAACTTCTACTCGCATGTAAATTTGAGATATTTGAAATACTTTCTACTCAGTTATTCATTTTTTTTAATAGAAAGAAAAAGTTTTTATCTTTTAAAAGAAATAAAACTATTTTGGTTAATTAAGTGCAGAAACTCTCTACTTTGTTGAACACAAGTTCAAGTATGATATTAATGACTTTTGAATCTTTAATTCCAAATGAAGTATTTGATTATCAGCAATGAAAGAAGAGCATTTTTTAAAATTAATTCATTTTAAAACAAAGAATATTCATTTGATTGTTTCTTGGTTTGATTCTCGCAAAGTTTTTTTTGTTTTTCTCAAGCAATGTTGACCTGTATGACCCAGCTTGCTGTTTGCTTTCAGACAAAATATTGAAGTCCGTTAAAGGAAACACTTTGAACTGTATTAATATTCTTGGGTGTAGTTTGCTGTTGTAGAAACTAATTATTGATTATTACACTTTTTAAGACACATTGTGACTCATGTGAAGACTATGAAGATTGTACAATTACTTTGTTTTATCTTCCCAATTTCCTCATTTTTACATTTTTTGGAAAAAAGACCCACTGATTCGTTACATTTAAACAATCACCATGTAATCGACTTTATGACATCAACAACGTTTTTTTTTTAAATGAATGTCCAAATTTAAACAATTCACTAGATGTTTTATTTTTGCCATCACAATTGGAAGAGACTTATTATACCTATCTGATCATTTAACAGAACTATTTTAACAACATTAAAGGAGTCGTTTCAAACACACAGCAATGATAATCATCTCAATACGAGATGTAAGCGTTAAAATAAACAATGCTTATAGTGCCATTTTCTTTAAAAATACAATCTGATAGGTGGCTTCATCTGAAGCCAAACTTTTCACCCAGCCAGAATGTTAAAACACAAGGCAGCCTTGCAATTATTGCAATACGCTAATTGATGAATAATCAATACCCTGGAATTCGAATACTAAATCTTCATAGATTCATGTTTCAATTAGCCATTACTATTACCATTCAAATCCACCAAGTTAAAGCAAAAGGACTACACATTTGATGAGCCTCCATGACCTATCCTGCTTCTCCACGTCCATTGAGTCGTCATGGGAACGACCATGCTGCAAATTTGGGTGTAACCTGGCTAGTCTCGCATATCTTTTTTTTTTTTTTAAATGCTGTATTTAATAAGAAATCAAGAGCTGCAAAGATGCAATTTAATTTTAGCCAGTATGAAATGATATTATACAACTTTGCTTTCTTCATGTTTACATTTTGCTTGTTTACAATGTCAAATAGAAGTACATATAATGGACATCGATTTAAATTCTTTTGTTTTTCTTTCACTTTCAGTTTGGTATTTTTGTTTGTTGTTTTATTGATTTTATATTGCCTGAATAATACCCAAAAACCATGGTTTTGAAACATGAAATATGTTTTATTCTAAAGTCTTGAAAATTTTAATATCTTTTCATTTAACATATGACAATGTTCACCTGTAAGTCTTTTTCTTGTAAATCTGTCCATCAGACATGTCCTAAAATACTCATCGATACTTATTACACGATAACTTTTCAAAAATGGAAAATGCATTTTGGATTAAATTTTTAAAACATGAACAATTTTCAATTTTAACATTAAAAACTCAGTACAACATGCATTTTGTTACATACTTGGAAACCAACTGGTAAAAGAGTCATAAAGAGTTGTATTTTGTATGTGTTCCGTATATACAACCTATTTTTCTGGTAAGGAATATGTAAATGTTTTATTTAGCAATTTTCAATTTTCAATTTAAACCTTATGAAAAGGATGTTCCAATGTTGCATAATGTTACATAACAATACATTTGTATTTTTAGATTTAATAGAAAAGACTTGAATCATTTTTTTACCTAATGGAAGCTGAATTCATTTTAGCATTCATGCAATGGGAAGACATCCAATTTTTGCTTATATGTCTATTATTGTTTACACATTCA